>JANFOE010000209.1:0-600000 GCA_025667525.1 Glebionis coronaria | reverse complement strand
TCGTCTAGATTATGACGCTAGATTGGAATACGATTTTACATCTATAAACTTGTACTATCCTCTTTCATTAACCTTCTTGCTCTCGGAACGCAACCTATGAATGTTCCATTATTTTCTTGTTATGTGTTGTGTTTTTGGACAATCGTGGCACCAAGGAGATTTGCCTACATTGCATTTTGAAATCTAAATTACGAACGTCTTTCACCGTTTTGCTTCCTAAATTTCGTGTTGAATCTCTTGAAGCATATTGTGCCATTCATTATGCTATATTTTATTTGATGCTCATTATGAGATTTACTTTTCATTATTGTAAAATCCACAAGACATGTGTGTATATATATATTTTGAGCCGTTATAAAGTGTCGAAAAATACATTTAATGGAGAAACTACAGGGGGTGTATAAACAGGTCAAAACTTAAAAGTAAAACCTGCGTTTTTAAAATAAAATAGTCAAACCTGCACATAACTTGCAGGGGTATTTTGGTCATTTTACATTGGGTTTCAGGTCTCGGGTAAAACTAAAAAGTCGTTTGAAACGTCGTTTTGCATCAAAATGCTTTAGACTCTGAGTCTTGGAGATGTCGTTTATCGGATCAATTAATCGGCTTATATTAAAAAGTTAAATCTGAAAAGAAAAAAAAAATTCAGAACATGAGTTTTAAATGTTTCTAAGCTGTTTTGATTTCATTTGAGATCGTAAAATTTTAACAAATATTATTTTACAACTAACGAATACTAGTTGCATGTGAAAATATTTAAAAATAGAAACAGTAAGGATTAGCAATTACCGGATTAATGGTGTAATTTAAAAACGAATAACATACTTTCTTAAAAGCATGTTGTGTCGAGTATCTTACAAAGAATACACATGTGGATTGTTTTATTCTTTTCATATATATGACTCATTTGTCATTCGATGTTATTTTATTTTCGTTTTCGTCTAAACCTTATAATCTTTTGAAACCTTAACAACTTGTAACCATTTCATTAATTGTTTTATGAGCTTCTATTCGCCACTTTTTGCAAAAATTTGACTACTTTATACGTTGTCATAATGTCATATTATAAATAAATCTGATATCGTTTTACGATTATTTTCACCAATTATTTTTACTTTGGTCTTATAAAATACTTTTTGTAAGATTAAAAGTTGCTTATTAAGTATCTCACAAATTACTTGTATCCTATAAATTTATAAACTATTTTTAAATTCCATTTTACAAATGGCATGGTTTATATAAAGATAAGAAACGCAATACTTTTCGACGAAACGGAGCACTGCATTGCTAGCCCTAAATTATACATGGCCTGATCACCTATGTCTAATTTAGAAGGAGCCATGCTAGGCTGAATATGTGATACCCTAGAACCGAGGTAACTAACATTACCCTAAATTACGCTTATTTTTGAAATTTTTAATAAATTTTAATTGCTATATATTTTAGTATTTTGGTTGAAACCGATATTCGAGGTTATAATTTTGACGATTGACGATTTAAGAAGGATGATGACGAATACGATTCCGATGGATGCCCAAATTTTTATAATTATTAACGTTTTATCGATAATGTAATTTTTCGAGAATTTTACTTACGGTTCGTGTTAAGTCGAGTCGGGTGAGTTTTATTGCTTTCCGGGTACATTTAAAGTATCCCAAAAGTATTTTGGAGTGTTTGGGATGATTCCCGACTCCCGTAAAATTTTCTAAAATGACTAGTGAGTCAATCCCGCAAAGTTTTGGTGTCGTTTTTGCTTAAGGCCAAACGAATGCTTTTATTGCACAAAGGTCCTTCCCATTTCACAAAAAGGGGACTAACAACACACACAACACATTTTCAAGAAAAAAAAAATCAAAACTCCCTCCCTTGTGTTCTTAGGCCGACGGCCAAACACCCAAAACCACCACCACACCATTTTTTTGAGTTTTGATCAATTCTAATCAAAGACCACCTTCTAAAATCATCTAGTGAGTGTTAATCCATGATCATTTCACACATGCACTAACAAAAATTTCTTCCAAAAATTCAAGATTTTTCAAATTCGTTTTTGATGTTAATTTGGCATTTGCATGTTTAATTCATGCTAAAATAATGCTAGAACACCAAACAAATCAACCAAAATTAATTTGGTTGGTGGGTTTTGATCACCCAAACCCCACGGCTCAATGGGGGGTGTTTGGGGATCATGGTGGTTCATGTTTTGAGCTTGATTTTGTGTTTAATCTTATGTTTGTAGATGTTTTAGATGGATACATTTACTTGCATGCTTGTTTTTATGATTTTGGTTGTATGAGGTTGATGATCAATAGGGGTTTAGGACTGAAAATGTTGTTTGGTTGTTATTAGGGATGCTTAGGACGTTGTCTAGTGTTGATAAATGGGTTTGGAAACGAGCGTTAGTGTGATTTTGGTATGGTTGATTTTAGGCAGAAAGTTTAAGGCATTTTCGTAAAAATTATTTTGAAAACAGGTCTTGTGGATAGGATAGAGTCGTAGAGCATCTTTTTAGCTTCAATTTGGTATAAGGTAGAGCTTACGAATCCTAACGAGTCAAAAGTTACGACGTTTTGAAATTCGTGTACCGGGAGATGAAAACCGTCATAATCCGAAATTATGCTTGGTTTTAGGTCAAATCCCGGGGACTATAAGTTTAGTTTGGTAAATGGTAAAGGATTGAATTTTGGTGTCAAACCTGCACATTTGAGTCTATTATAGGACTTAGGTGTCAAATGGGTCAATGGAGTAATTTAAACGGGTCAAATGAGTCCGACTTGGTCAAAGTACAATTTCAGTCCGAAAAACGTAGTTTTGGAGAAGTGTTGAGTAACGGGTCGTAGGAGTGAAAACTTTTGTTGGGATTAAATATGTGTTTTCTACAGGTCTTATAGTATTTTTGAGAATTTTCTCAAATTTTATAAAAATGGTTAAGTATAGTAAAACAGTCCGTACTTTCCGTAAGTATCGGCGAAAATAAGTAAAAATGGATAACGTTAATAATAAGGACAAATGGTATAAAACGAGTAACACTTGTTGTTTTGTTTTGGCGTGAGTTGTAATTGTCACAAGTGACTAATATTTATGTATTTTATACAGTACCATAAGGTTTTAAAATGAGATTACTCATTACGCGTTATTTGGTTTGATAGGTGTTGATTTACCCGGGCATCCGTATCGCCGTCAGTGACCGTCTCTCGAACTATCGACTACTTGTTATATAAGGTGTGAATTTATAGCCTCTCTTATTATTATTTCAAACTGTTTTACCCGCGAGGGAAATGCATGCTAGTTTTCAAAATGAACATATGTCATGAATGATTGTTGGACCTGAATGTTGCCTTTGAAATTGTGTTGAGTACCTAGTTGCAAAAGGCCCTAAATTCATGAACTATTAACTATTTTTTAGTCCTAGCGTGGATTAGAAATGGCCGCTTATACAAAGTGATAGTACTATGGGGTTGACTACCCTATCCGAGACGAGGGCTAGTACGTTGATACCCCCTGCGGACGGATAATTTGTGATAAGAGATAAGGTATAATTGCAACTGATGCCTTAGTAGGGGCACTGGTTTCATCTGAATCACGCCGGTAATTATTACGCGGGTGATTGAGTTAACGGTTTAGTGTCATGAGGTTAAACACAATTGTCAGTATCTTGAATATAGATTGTTTGATCGACAAGTCTATGAATGATCGTGAATGGTTTTTATTTCACATATGTTCAAAATGAATTGTAAAACCTATGAATTCCACTCAACGTTTTCGTTGACCAAATTTAGCATGTGTTTCAGGTAACCGCTGAAGTGTAGCATGGATCGTGCATTGGATGGATGTTGTGTGTGGAGCTTGGAGTCTTTTTTTTTCCTCCCGTTATTACTTAAACATTTTTTAACTTTGATGTCATGTTGTTGTGAAAACTCTAACTTTTGGGGTTGAGATTCATGGGGACCGAAAACGCAAAACTCTGTGGTATCAATTGGGGTTGGAAAACCGTAGACATGTAACTTTTCATCAATTTTTAATTTAAGTTTTAAATTGACGTCTCTTTGGAGTCGTTCGATATATCTTGTGTGCGATGATAACTGCCTAGCACCCAAATGTTGTAGTACCGCTGCGCATAGCATTTGGTGGGGTGTTAGAGATTGGTAATCAGAGCCATGAGTTACAGAGAACTAGGTCGTTTTGAAAATTCCTAAACTATAACTTTTGGTGTCGTAAGAAATTGTCCAAGCACACACAACAATCCTGCATGGCTCCGGTAAGGTTTATTTTTGTATTCATGGCATTTGACGTATACTTTTGAGTTAAAGTATATATATGGTTATTTATTACGTAAATATGGAAATTACTATATGTAGACGTTGAAATTATACGTGGAATATCCGACACCGTAATTCTTGTATTAATCATGCATGAGCATCATATTATCGCATTTTGGGCATGTGTACCACCTTTGCATTACATTTGCATGCATGTATTTATAAATATTGTATAGTTATCTTACGTACCCTCCAAAATTCTCTGTTATTGCAGGAATGGCCGAGGTACCGCCTAATGGTAATGGAAACGATTACGTCGTGGGTCACGAAGGGGGAAATGTTGGAACAACTGCCGAAGGATAGACCGAGGCGAACAATGTGCAAGTCCAGGACCTTGACCAAAGGAGAACTATTTACCCACAACGTACTTCTCATCTAGTTGGTGCACCAGGTATCCCCAGGAGATCCGAAGGTGCAGCGAGCGCAAATTTTCTTCATTAGGACATCTCAAGAGTTTGTTGCCCTGGACCAAGAGTTTATCATGACATACGGCGTATTGTGAGAAGATTGGATGAATCGATGGCCGAGCGGTACATAGTGGAATCGAGGGTGATCGACAGATTCGACGAGAATGAAAGGGCACACCAAGGATTATTGGCAAGGACTTCAAGAATTGAGTATGATGGAAATGCAAACAAGAGTGATATCAACAGTCTAAGATCGATGATCGCGAACTTGAGCGCCAGTCTTGATCGAGTTAGGGAAGATCAAGCGAGATTGTCTAGGATGCAGAGTTGGGAGCATCGAGTGAGAGCATCATTGCCCCCAGATTGGAGATTTGTGGACGATTTGGAAATGGAACTAATAACTTCATGATCCAGCCACCTGCCAGAGGTGCTTGTATCACTGTGGGAAATCATGTAGCGGTTGAGTGTGGGTCTACGTCAGGGACGAAGAAGGCGACTGAATGTGGGCCGAACGACAAAGGAAAGAGAAAAATGGATTGTAGAATATTGATAACCTATGAATCTATGAAGGGGTTTGTTGATTTCTAGAGAGAGAAAGTTAGAGAGAGAAAGTGAGAGAAACTATGTGTTATTTCAATAAATGAAACTAGAAAAGTGACAACAACCAACCCCTTTCCATGGTGGAAAGGGGTATTTATACTCCAAGCTTACAATGGGCTTGGGCCGGTCCATGACAAGCCCATGGACCGGTTCTTACTTAACTTAATAAGCAACTAATGACTATTTGTTAACTACGAGCTATTACAACATTAATTATATTGTGGAGTGACCGATACTTCTTATATACGTAAAAACGTATTTCTAACAATCTCCCCCTAAGGGAGGTCACTCCACGTTTACAACGTTCTAAACCTAGCATACTATACTAAGTCTTCATTCTTTAGCTCGTAGTCTTTTCTTCTTTTCTTTCTTTTGTTGTGAATATGTTGGTTTGATCTTTTTGGCTTTGGCTTGAGAGCATTGTTCTTTGGCCTTTCACGTGCGATCTTTGCCTCTCTTGTGAATTTGCCTTCTCGTGACTCCATGTTCCACACACTTATGTCTTTTTGTTGAATTCTCGAAAGTTTCAGAGTTTGGTACAGCGGAAGACTTTATCTTGTACTTTCTTGAATTTTTGCTAAACTTTGATGCAGAAAAACATAAGCATGTGGGAACGACTTCTACAGGTACACCGCAACACCACCGTCTTCACTGGTACACAGCAACGCCACCGTCTTCAACAGGTACACAGCAACGCCACCGTCTTTAACAGGTACACAACAACGACATGAATAAAATGGCTTTGAACATTTTATTCTAATTCGGTAGCATTTTACCTCTGGTCGGTGAAGACCGTTGGACGATATTAGATATCGTACCCGTGACGGATAGTTTCAATTAAGTAACTTCCTGACAGGATTTCGCGGGTAAACCCGTTCTCTTTATTCGACCGTCCAAAGCTGACTGCGAACATAAAGAGTGAATCACTTGGATAAGTTATCCTTGTGATTTGAAGCCGTCAATTCATGAAACCTGGAACAAGTGAATTTCAATTAAGATTTTCACCATCGTTGCTTTCCAGTTGTCACGAGCTCAATTCATAAAGAATCTTGCACGTCACCTACCAAGTGTTGTTTGATGTTGACACTAGAAGGATTTCCACTCGTCACCGTGGTCAATAAAGAGTCACTCTGAGTGTTCTGGCAAGATCATATGATAATGCGAAGAGGCCTGGAACGAGTTTAAGTTCAATTAAGAATTAAACCACTGTTACCTTCCAGTTTTTCACAAGATTGGTTCTAAAAGAACCGCACGTGTAACCTACCATGAGCTTGTTTGATGTTGGCTCAAGAAAGATTTCCATCTTCATTGTAATACTTACGTATTACTCGGATGTTCTGGCAATATTACAGGAATATTGCGTAGGACTCATGAAAATCTCTTACTTTTCACAGTGTGTGAGAAAGCAAGGAATAAATGGAAAGTGTCCTAATGAGACTTTTGATGATCTCTTGGCTCTAGACTCGATTGTGCGTTTTGATTTAGTGAGCGATGGCTGGAGAGGAGTGCCACCTTTTCAATACCAGTCTATTCGGAGTGAATAAACCAATAGATAACGTGTTGATCTCCGTGTGATTAAAACAAATACCTTTTGAGAGATATTTGAGTTAGCTGGGAAGGGTTGTGCATTGCATCACTGGGTCCATGATGTCTTTCTTCAATACCGAGAATCATTAGCAAAAATGACCTCAATAGCATATGTATTGACCCGGTTTCTGCCTAAAGTTGTAAGGAGGGCTTCTTTCTTTAAGCCCTTTATCTTTACAATTCTTTTTCATTCTTCAACCCCTTCAATGCTTACCAATACGTCATCACTAGCACCTTGTTGTGATTGTTCCAGTGCTAGCTTAAGTACTTGGTCGGCATTCAACTATGTTCACATTCTTTCTCCATCTTTCCTAGGACTTCTAATTCTATCTAGGGAATTGTCCTTGGGAAGATTCCATCGGCTCTGATGAATCATTGGACTAAACCTATTCCTACCACCCTTTTGACACCACATTCTTCGTGAATTAAGCGTGTTTTGGGAAGGAATTGCCACCATGAAAAATCATTGAAAATCACCTAAAGTACTTGTGATATTGAAATCAAAAGTTTTGTACCTTAGGTGTTTTGTTCATCAAAAACGCTCCCCCTTAACACGTGCTTTACACATATTAAGTTGGATAATCGTTAAGTCTTTTTCATCTTTTAGCCAAGTATCACTTACGTCTCCTTAATCCCATTTTCTCCCCTTATCCAAAATGTTAACCATTAATATTTGGGATATTGAATGGATTAACCGGTCTTTGGGTAAAAAATGAAATCGATGTTTGGCCATAGAACAAGTTATTGCTCCCCCTTAAGTTAATAAGGGATAGTTGTAGTGCTTTAGTATGATATATTTTGAAAGATTTAGAATCTCGTGAGAAATTCTTGAAAAATTATCATACCTTAACACTACAGCAAGCCATTAAAGCACATTATTCACAAATATACATATTCACAATTGAAAACCAATATAAAGTGGACCTGAAATGTACGACCCATTAGATGGATCGTTGCAGTAGCTTGTGGTGCACTAGATATGGTCTTCCACCAACGAACCTTTCCAAGCTCCTCATCAATCTACGTTCACGGAGCTTTTGATCAATCTTCTTGATCACGTACTTCGCCATCTGCCGGTAACCCGGATGCCAATCCTCCGTCATCTCTGGCAAAGTCCCACCCGAGTTCAGATGCTCCAACTTTCCTCTGACTTGTAGAAGAGTCCCATCACTGTACTTATGGAGCTCACCCACCCTCATAAACTTCATCAAACCTCGACTGTTCAAGTAGAAAATGCCGTAATTCGGGACAGAAATGCCGGTATAGGGACATCTTTCTACATGTTGAGGTAGCACTTGATTCACTGGACGGGTTAGGTTAAGCTTCATTTGATAGCTTTCGACTCCCAACTGAAGATCTTCAACTCGTGTTTTGATGACAACGCTTCGTGTGAACATACGAAGTGCTGTATTCAAAGCAATAAGGTCTTCACGAGGAATATGTGTGAGTTGATCTCGGGTCATCAGAAGCAGCATATCTTCAATATCCTCAAGGCGAATGATGGAAAAATCTCCCTGCTGGATTTTGTATTCCCTGTCATCCTCCCTTTTCAAGCGAATCTCCGTCACATGATAATAGCCATTCTTGGCTTCTATTTTCAACCCTAAGATGCTGGAGATGCGGATATCGGATCTAACGATACTTCCAGAATTGACTAGGCAGCAACCCCTGTACGCCCTTCGGACTCGTTCGTCCCGATGAGATGCACCTATGACATCATACATATCATAATTACGATTTATCTTTGGAACCCAGAGTCTGTTTACCTTTTCCTCGATAAAGGGTATTGTCCCCCAGTTGGCAGCTTTCAGCAAGGTCAGAGAGGTTGCGTACTTTGATGACCCCTTCAGTAGATACACAAGATCATTGGTGACGAAGAAGTCAAGAGCAATCTGATTATCTTGAGACGGATCCATTGGAGGTGGAGCTCTTTCTGATTCATGAAGTCCTGGCCGTTGAACGGTATTCAGAGCCTTTAGGATCTCATCGGCATAATACTCGAACTCCATTTGGGTTAACCAGGTTTTGGCACGAAGTCTCTTATCTTTCAGCGCTTTCTTCACCAAGGATGGAGTAACCGAAGTCTTATACTCATGAGCAAAAAATGCACATAAGTCAATCGGACTTCGGATACGGAGATACAACACATCTTTGTCAGCGTCTGTGATCGGATCATATTGTGCTGCTGCCGTGATCCAAGCCTGTGGTGGTGCAGTCTCGTCTATCTCCAACGTGTCTGCCCAGTCTCGTGTGCTTGGTTCAGGAACCGTAGATTGTTGTGCTTGTTGTAGAGGAGTAGAAGTGCGAACATCTGTTGGTTCAGTTTCAGGCATTTCGGCAGTGTCGTGAACTGGTGAGTGTTGTGCAGCTTCGGGTTCCGTTACTGATTCTGCAATCACAGGAGCAACAACAACAGAACTAATGGGGTTAGTGGTAATAGGTAAAGATACAGTGATAGAGGTACCGGGAACCGATGACGCTGTAGTGGCATTCACATCGTGGCGCCACTTAGTTCATCTTGATTCCGATGATGTTGATTTTTCCTTCTGCGCTGCATCTTTCTTGGACTTGGTTCCAGTCTTAGCAGTTTTCTTGGAGCTGGTAACCTTGTCTCCCTCTTTAGGCTGTTCACCCCCATCATCATCCTGATTGTCATCCCCGTTACTACCCCTAGCACTCTCCTCATTCCCATCACCACCATCATTGCCATCATCATCATCATCATCATCATCATCATCATCCTCATCCTCATCCTTATCCTCATCATCACCATCATCGTCATCATTTTCCTCTTCTTCTCCTTCTTCTTCCTCTTCCTCTTCACCAGTACCCTCTTCCTGCTCACTTTCTTCCCTTTCTTCTCCAGGTAGAATGTGATAAGGTACCACACTTCCAAACGTTTTGAATAACCTATCATCCTCCATGATAGCGTCATTCAGGGATTTGTATAGAGCCCGTTGAATCCTAGACTTATCAAATGATCCAAGTTCCACCATACGAGCCTTAAGGATCTTCTTCAATTCAAAATCCGTCAATTCATAAGCAATCTTGTAGGCGGATTCTGAAGGATTGGATGACTTGATCATCAAGTTATCAGCTGCTAGCGTCTTCAACTCATCACGCAGTTTAGGCATAATGGATTCAACAGATTCTTGCACTCTTTCTTCCACAGAGGCTTCAAGTGCTTCTTTTTGCTCTTTGTATTTATCCCTCATCGCTTGAAGTCTGGTGATACGTGCAGCATGCTTATCAGCCTCAGCCTTCTTAACCCGAGCTAGTTCTTCTGCATGTGCTTTTCGAGTCAACTCCATATCTGCAGCGAACCTAGCAATCATCTCCTCTTGGGCTTTCCTAGATGCTTCTTCACTTTGAGCTCGTCTTTGTAACTCTTGGCGAAGTTCATCCATTTCTCGTTTGTGAGTATCCACATGTTTATCCAACAGTTCGGCCATCACCAATGCAGCCATTGTAGATGTTGCAGAGCTGCTCTGGGTTGATTGAAGAGGCTCGGTTGTTACTGCGGTACTAAGGATGGGAATTATAGGTGGTGGAAGAAATGGTGTTGACGCCGGTCTGGTTGGTAAGGGTTGGATTTGTGGAGGTTGAGTTGCTAAAGGTTGAGTTGACATCATGATCGTAGGAGCAACAGACTCCTTTTCCACACTTGCTGAAATAGGGATTGATGGCTCCTTCGAAGTGGAATAATGTTCAGGTGACCCAAACTCATCAACATCATCTGGTTCCACGTACTCATCCTCAACATCTACCCTTGCACCTGAACCACTACCGCCAGTATCTTTCCTACTCCTTTGAATTGCTATCTTCAGCATTTTTCTCTCTGTCTTGTCAAGAGCAGGATCAACAAGATCTTCTTCATTACGTAAACGCATCTCATCAGCCTTACCCTTTCCCTTCTTACCCTCTGTCTTCTTCTTCTTGGTTTCGGGTTCAGGTAACGCAGCTGGTTGTTTGCGTTTACCTTTACTCTTAACCGTTGTAGACGAGTCTTCTCCAGTCTGAAGGTTTGCTTTCAGCTTCTTGATTTCTATCTGCAGTAGCTTGTAATCAGCAGAACCTTTGATTTTCTCAGACAGAAGGTAATCAGGAATAGGACCCAGAATTACACCAATAGACGGTCCTTCATGCCTCAGATCCACAGTATCATCAGCTTCTTCAGTGTGATAGCGACTTGATGCACGCCTATCAATAGTAGCATCATTCTTCATAAAATAATTAATGATAAGCTTGATAAACCGAGGATAAGGAAAGAAGTTTGTCTTCAGCTTCTTGTTATAGAATAGTTGAAAGGTGAATTCTTCCCATATCAACAATGCATAATCTGCATTTGCAGCTTTGTACATGCCATAATCAACAATGCATAATCTGCATTTTTGGTGTAAGACATCTACTGAGAATACCCATCAATGCTCTCCAAGGTTGTCCTACTTTAGCAGTCGTAAACTCAGACACAACTCGTATTTCCGGACATCCAAGAGCGTCAAATAACTCCATGAGTTCATCTTTAGTAGGATCCCTCGAGAATGACATGCCTTTGGGTGTATCCCGTATACCAAGAATCTTACGGAAGTCTGAAACTGTGAGTGTCTGTGCTTGTTGTCGATGGTGAAGGTGATCTTGTTTGAAGTGATTTCCTTGGTAGCCCAAAATTCATACATATACTCATAAGGCACCGAGGCACTACTTCTCAAAGCATTCTTAAAATGGGATTGATCAAGGATCACAATGGCTACTTTAAATCCATGGTGAGTGGATTTTGAGATTTGCTTCAGCCGGTAGTTGTTGGGTATAAACTTAAGGGTTCGTGCTTTAGCAATATCGGCTTCTCTAGATTCTTGGATTGCTTGTACTGTTGGATTAGTCATTGTATCTGCTTAAGATAAGACATGAAAGGTTGATGCACAAAAACATATAGATATATATCATTCTTACTTCTAAGCATAACACATTTCATAACATAAAACAACAAGTACATATAGCATGCAAACAATAATAATCAAACAACTCTTCATCCGGAAATTTTACTCATTCGGAACTTCTTCATCCGGAACATTCCTTCATTTGGAACTTCCTTCATCCGGAAGTTCTTCATCCGGAACTTCCTTCATCCGGAAGTTCTTCATTCGGAACTTCCTTCATCCGGAAGTTCTTCATTCGGAACTTCCTTCATCCGGAACATTCCTTCATTCGGAACTTCCTTCATCCGGAAGTTCTTCATTCGGAACTTCCTTCATTCGGAAGTTCTTCGTTCGGAACTTCCTTCATTCGGAACTTCTTCATTCGGAAGTTCTTCATTCGGAACTTCTTCATCCGGAAGTTCTTCATTCGGAACTTCCTTCATTCGGAAGTTCTTCATTCGGAACTTCCTTCATTCGGAAGTCCTTCATTCGGAACTTCCTCATTCGGAAGTTTTTTCAGAAAAAATCCTTCATTCGGAAGTTCTTATCCTTGTTCATCCAGAACATCAAAAACGCAGCCTATAAGGTTAATTCTAAGGGCATTTGTGATTTCTAAGGTAATCTAAGGCAATACTTCATTATCTAAAGCTAATCCGCACAAAACCCACCACAAATCTTAATCAATTACTGTTCAATTAGATGCAAAACCCTAATTAGGACTTAATCTAAATTAAACGAATCATTTAGTAGGAGATAGTGAAGAATTAGACGAATAATGAGTTTAAATATTGATGTATATACCTTATTTAGTCGAATGAACAGGAATTAGATGGATTAAACGAGTGATTTGATTTCTTGTGTGTGTTTATTCAACAATGGCGGCAAAGTACAAAAGCAGAAACAGTGAATGAAGGGGCGGGGGTGCTTGCTTTGACTTAGGTCAAAAATTTTGACAAGTTTCAACAAGTATCACTTTAAGTCCCTCTATTAATCTATTCTTTTCCTTTTTGTTTACAACTTTTCATTTCATTTTACCTTTCCATTGATAAGTTTAGTCAACTTAATTTTACTTAGTTAAACTAAACACGACTGATTGTAGTATTAATACACGACTCTTGTTTAGGAAAACAAAAGAACGTATATGAGCGGTAAGTATCGAGTGATGATTTTAGGAAAAATCAACACTAATGACCCAATCACTTAAAAAGAGTGAAAATTCGTTTCCCAAGGAGGTATATGTGTGTGAATTAACTTGTAGTTATTTGAGATTAATATTGAGAAGAATGGGGATGAGAAGATGAAAAGACGGTTACGTTAAAATTAAACTACGACGAAAAAGACGTAAACGTAAAGTCGTGAAAAACTACCAAAATTAAAAATTATACTAAGACCAAAAGCACAATAAATAAAAGATTAAAAAGAAGTCAATAATAATATAAATAAAGACAAAAATCCAACAAAGATATTTTAAAACCTTTTATTAATTAAATATTTAATTTTAAATGCTAATTAAAGCCCTAAAATTAAATATAACTAATTCAAATGTCTAAAATATGATTTTATTGAATAATTACTTAACTTATATTATTAGAAGACTAAAAAGTAATTTTCTAAAAATTAAAAGCTAATAAAACTATTTTTAAAACTCTAAAAATGATTTAAAATGATTAAAAACTAATTAAACTTAAAATAATTATAAAAATAAATCTAAAAGTTATAAAAATATTCTAAAAATGGAAAAGGTCCTAATTAGTGCTAAAGAACTAAGGAAAATGGAAAAATAAAGAAAAATAAAACTTTGAAATTTTAATAATAAAATAATATTAAAATATTCCTAAAAATAAAAAGTTCTCAAATAAATTCTAAAAAATTCTCGAAAATCCTAAATATTCTAACTAAGAAGAAAATGTAAATTAAAGTTTCTAAAACCTCTTAATTAATTTTATATTAATTTTTAAAGTTGCTTAAAAATCCTAAAATCTTATAAAATTAAAAATAAGCCAAATTAAAAACCTAATAAGCTGTAAACCTCAAAATATTATTTTAAAAGCTAAAAATTATTTTTCCTAAAAATAAAAACTCTTTTTTCTATTTTTTAATGATATTATAAAAACGGATAATAAATAAATGCAAAGAAAATAATTAAATAAAAGGAAAATTAAGAAAACTAGCTAGAAAAATCTCTAAGGCTAATACTTTTCTAAGAAAAATAAAAAGAAACAAATTTGCTTAATTAATAAGCTGGAAAATAGGAATTAAGCTACGGCTTTTGTAATAAGCAAACAAACCAAAAACGTGATAAATAACTTTTGAAATCAACCCTTAACGTAAAAAGGTGTCTAGATCAGTGGTAGTTCCCTTAACCCTCCAACGAGAGGTCTAGGGTTCGAGTCCGCTGCGGGCAATCTTTTTGCATTTTTTTTTTCTTTTTTTTTTTTTTTTTTTTTTTTGCTTTTCAAACCTAAACTGACAACTTGTATGACTTGTAATCCAAACCACTTTCACTTTTTACAATGATTAAGCTCAGGTTAAGCACAAAAACGTATGCAGGTTCACTTTTGAACACAAGCAAGTATGCTTGTGTCTTGTGTGAGGATTTAGCCAAGAGGGGCCTGGCTTATGGCTTATTTGTGGATGCTTATTGTGGACAGGGGGCACCCTTGTGCTTATTGAAGCACAAGGAGTCAAGCTCAATCAATAAACAATCACTTAGCACACATAAAGCTCAAACAAATAGCACACATAAAGCAATGCAAGTTTCTGTGATGATTGAACCAGGTCTGTGGACTTTAGAGCCAATAACTTGCACCCTAGTGACTTTTACTTGACCAAATTTGGCATACACACTTACCAACTAGTACTCTAGCAATAACAATAACTCACTTAGCCTAAATCTTAACAGAAATCAAAGATCATGCACAAAAATTCAACACAAATCAGCAGAATAGTGAACATGCAGATTTCTATGCTATTTCACCTTTTTGACACACAAACTTTCTTCAAATCTGTTCAAATATACTTACCAACTAATTCAAAACCTATCTTAACTTATTCCAATAACTCTTAACACTTTTTCAAAGCTCAACTCAAAATTTTACCCTGCTAAAACTTATATCCAAACACCCTGTTATATTCTGAAAACCAAACTTTTTCACATCAAATCAATTCAAAAGCTACTCAAACTGACCCTAATGGTATCTAACATGCATAAAATCTCAAAAGAACACAAATCAACAACTTCCACACACAATCCAACACTTAATCAACAAGATCACACACAACTTGATTTTCTGAACTTTTTAACAAGGTAAAAGGAAAATTACCTTAGGGCTTTACATCCAAAGCCCTAGTGGATGTATATCCACCTCCCTACCAACTGGTGTTGGTGCTGATCCTTTAACAGCAACAACTTCCACCTGTTTAAGACAAATCAAAGAAAAACAAAACAATAACAAGCAATATGATATTAATCTGGTTTTTTTTACTTTTTCTTTCTTAAAATCTTTCCAAAAACTTTCAATACTTTCTGAAAACGTTTTCAAATACTCTCAATCACCAATTACACTAATCCTCTAAACATCAAAACCTGAAACAATCCTTACCAAAAATTTCAAATTCCTCAAACCTTTAAATAATTTTTGAAAATCAAAAATTACTTAACCAATATAAAAATGGAACTCAACCTCTCTTCAACAGTAAATACCACTTTAAATAAACATAAAAAGGAATTATAATGCTTAAAAACAAATACCAAACTTTTATTTTATCTTAAAAAGGATTACAAAATTTTGAAGAGAAATTGGAACAAGGGAAATCCACAAGTCGGATTCTCCTTTTATAATGACCTAAGAACATACTAGAATCATAAAATTACAAACCCTAATACATAAAAATCTCTAAAATACCCCTAAACCTTCTAGACGTTTTTGAGAAGTTAGCTGTCCAAATTTGATCTCCACCGTTTGTTTTTGCGTTGTGATGAAGCAATAAACCTTGGTGGTTGATTTGGGACACGTCACAGTACTTGGGGATCAAGGTGTTCTCTGATTGGTGGAATGGGGAATTAGGGGTAGGGTCCACAATGAGTGGGTTGAGGGTTTTAGGTGTGGGAAAGGTTCCTGCGTGTGTGAATCATACGTGTGCACAAGTAATTGGAATTTACCCAAGTTTAAGTTGAGGTAATTTCTGGGGGTGAAAAAGATGCACAGTAACTACTTTGATCCGATTTTGGGGGAAGAAATGTGTTAGGCGCGTTTTTAGATTTGAATGTTTGAGTATGGCAACTTCAGTCCTTGTCTTTTGAAATTTTTGGCAAATAAAGTTTTCCAGCCCTAAAAACGTATTTGCTTTGTTAATAACTTTCACATCTTGACATTTTTGGCACCAAGTTTTGGAAAAGGGTTTCAAAGGATAGTTTTTGCCATTTTTGAATAATTCAAGGGCTGATCTTGGAAAATCTTGATCTTCAAAGGTCTTCAATGTCTCTTAATCTTCATGAGGGACCATAATTGACAAATTTATTTTGTTGAGGGACCAATCTTGTCATTTCTTCAAAGTTGAAGGACCTTTTTGCAATTTTGACAAACTTAAGGGACCAAACTTGTAATTATTAATATACAAGGGTTTTAAGTGTCATTTCTTCATTCTTGGGGGATCAATCTTGTTTGTCTTCAAGTCTTCAAGGGTTTTTGTTGAGAATTCCATGATTAGGGCCCGGTTCTTTGTACGGCTTCGTTTCTCGTGTCCGTTTTTCCTTGTATCTTGTGATCTTTTGTCTTTTTCACGATATCCATACCTAAAACACACAAGTAAACAAACACAAGCATATATATGGTATTTTATGACATTTTTATGCATTTAAAGCCCGAAAAGAACGATGAGATCATGTATAAATGCCATCTCATCACTCCCCCATACTAAGCCATTGCCGTGCCCTCACGCAATGCTAGAATAAAGTATCTAAGCATCACCAAAGTTCAATTTATTAACCTTTATTGAAAAGTAAAAGACTTGCAACGTACTACGAGAATGTGTAAAGACATAACGTATGATTTTCATCACCAAAATGTGACTTTTAGGGTCAAAGAATAGAAACAAGTTAATGTCCCTTAGAGTAAATTTCGTCATCCTTGATTGTCATACATTCCATGCTAAGTGCAAAAACAAGATCATTGTTGGTACAAGTCACAATGCTAACACTACTCATACGTCCAGATTGTGTAATACTTTTTCTCCCCGCAATCCTAGTTATTATAAAAGGAAATGGGTTACTAGCATTTTTTATCTATTTGTCATGGATCACAAGTGATTCATATTGACTTATTTGAGTAGTTATTAGTCCGAAAGCAAAGTAGCACGATTTGATCAATAGTTAGCCGAAGGACAAAATCTTTTAAAACGGCTTCTCGTGTATCTCCTTAAGTTCATATCTTGGCATAACTCGTTTCACGATTTGAGACCTTTCTCTGACCGATATTTGGCATGTACTTCATACTTCAAATCTTGGGAAGACTTTCTTGAAATTATGGTCTTCTCTTCATATTTTGGAGTTTCTTCACTTGACGTTTTTGAGAGATTCTTCATATAGGACCACGACTTCATCATTTTTCTTCAATCTTTACTTTGGATTTTGATATACAACGATCCGCCTCCTTTTCGGACTTGGATATATTTATCCTCATACCTTGTTAGGGTCTTTTTGGATAGACTTTCTCCATTCTTTAGGGGAGTAATTGCTTCTCGTCGTGTGTCTCGATCCTTTATATTGATTTAGGAATAATGATACTTCACATCATCTTTGGATCTTTAGCAAAAATAGAGCTCCTCATGCCTTGTTAGGGCCTTTTTGGATGATCGCCAATCTTCGCGTCCCGCTTCAATAAGTTATGCCTTGGCTATGAACTCTATTCAACCCCGAGCAACTTTTAAACGATCTTGCGCTAGAGGCTAAGTAACCTTTCAAATCGTATGACCTTACTTATTGCAATTATGATTTATTCCTAATGCATTGATCTTATGGGAAGAAAAAGCCACAATTAAAAACATATGAGTTTTTGAAAGAACACTTTCATGTTCTACGTTTAGCATGATCACTTGTCTAACTCTATCATTTCTCGTTCTTCACTATATAAAGACCTCTAATTAAAGAGACTCGTGAATACTTAGCCATGCAAGTCAAAATTAAGCCAAATTTGGATTAGCTTTCATTAAGACTATATCAAATCAAAGTTTTGGGTTTTCAAGCCACCTATAGGATCTTGCACTTTCTTGGACTTTTTCAAGTTTAGAGAATGTGTTTTATAGTTCCCTTGATAAGTGACTTTCTAGAATCAATTATAGGAACTTGCGAAAAGTTCTTGTTCTTAACCCGAATGAATTAAGACTTTCGTGTTTTAAAGCTCCCTATATAAAAGTCTAGCAAAACTTGAATTGAGCGGGTTAAGGAATGTAAATGGCTCCAAATGCCCATCAAGTCAAAAATTAACTCTTATTCTACCCATCGGAAAATATACATTCGTGTCTTAAAAACACTTATGAGAACTAAGAAAAATTTTAAAATTTGGCTATTTTTAGCCTTATTAGTAAAACAAAACATTGAAAGTTAGAAAACGTGAGGGCGTAGCAAAGCAAGTACCTATTCACCCCCCCATACTAAAAGTAAACATTGTCCTCAATGTTTCGAGTCTAAAGGTGGAGCACCCCCATACTAGAGACGAAGAATCGAATGCTTAGGATCTAGCATGGAAAGGGTGATCAACAATATATCTAAAGCCGTTTATTAATTATGCTAAAAGATAATTGTTAGAACAATAAAGGATATGTCATGGATTCGTGAAAAACTTCTTCAAACGAACGATGGAGGCTCACGTAAACGAACACGAGAGTCTTCAATCGTAGATGATGATGATGATCTAGATAACACAATCACAAACAACCACGAGACAACGAGTTCGAAGGGTACAAGTCCCCTTATTAGTGAATATAAAAGATAAGCATGGGATCTCCCCTACGAGGCACCTCGTTTTTGATTACCGAGTCATGAGCTCGACTCGATCCCCTCAAAATGTGAACATTTAGGGAAATTCATGGTATGGTCAATTTTTTAATGGGGCTTACATGATAACAAGGCCCAAAAAGCAACCGGTATAAAGGACTAAGTCCTTAAATGATGCAAAATACCGGGGTCGAAGATGGCGTTCTCGTTTTTATTGGAAAAACAATTTAACGCCACTTCAACATGTGCCATAAACTCAAAGAGTTTGAAGAAAATAGATGAGAAGTAGAAGGGTGAGACAATTGGTAAGACAAACTTTTGAGCTACTCGAGGTAGACTCGCACCAAGCAAATAGAAAGATTTTCCATTTATTGCATCGGTGGAAGACCGAGATTTCCCTTTACATGAAATTCCGGGATCGAATATCTCGTCCTCGGTGGACAAGGATGAGGGAACATAAGGGGCTTCCCCCATACTAGAACCACACAAAACATCGTCAAAAGGAGTAGACGAGTTTGTAGCACTCAAATCACGTGGTGATGACGGAGTTAGATTTGTAGAAAAATCAATTAAATCACTTTTAAGATCTTTTCCTTTGTTATCTTTTAAACTCTCCTTATGAAAACCCTTTTTGATTATGTCGAAAATATTCGGTGTTTCTAAGACGATGTTAGTTACACTAAAAATTCTCACATTTTGAAACCGTTTTGGTTTTGGTGGTGGCAAGTTCTCAAAACGTTTATCGACGAAGAAAACCTCCCCATCGGGGCCAACATATTCATCATCCGAAAGATCTTCCGTAGAAACCGGCAACTTATCAACACTTTTCAAGAATGAATGTTCGAGATGAGGCGAAGAATTTTTCGATTCAAGTATTGACGGTTTCTTCTTTGTAGGCTTAGCACTCATAACCTCCACCGGCGGAGGAAATGGTAAATTGTTTTTGGCGACATTCCCTAAAACTCTTGGTGAAAATTCTTTGCAAATGACATTGGTCGAGTCACCATGGTTTAAAGTTGCAATAGAATAGACATGAGAAAGATTGGAGTTTTGTGTTGCATTGATGACAAGTTCTTCTTCATTGAAACGAAGGGTGATTTTTCGAGCATGAACATCGATAAGTGCTCTTGATGTATCCAAAAATGAACGACCCAAAATGAGAGGAACTTTTCGATCGATAGGAATGTCTACAACGATAAAGTCAACGGGATAGTAAAACTTTCCGACTTTAACAAAAACGTCCTCGGCTACTCCACATGCCATGATCGTAGAATGATCGGCCATCTCGATAGACATGTTCGAAGGAGTAAGAGCCGGAAGCGAAAGCGATTTGAAAATCTTGAGAGGCATCAAATTAATACTAGCGCCAAGATCGGCCAAGGCGTAGCATTCCTCCATGTCTTGAATAGCACACGGAATCAAAAATTTACCAGGATCACCGACTTTTTGTGGTATGCGGCTAAGAAAAACCGATGAACAACTAGACGATTGTTGTAACTTCTCTTTGTTGTTTAGCATACTTTTGAAGTTTGCGGCAAATCGAGGCATCATGATAAGAGCGTCGGCAAAACATATGTTAAAATGTAGATCACGAAACATTTTCATAAATAGCTCAAATTGATAATTGTTCCTTTCTTGTGCCTTCTCTTTGTTACGTCTTGAAGGGTATGGTAAAGGTGGTGTGGGTAGGTCATTAGGCAACGGCCTTGGAAACTCGGGTTCCACAATTGGTATTGGTTCAACCGTAGGTGTGGTATGAGCGGTACTTCGTGGGATTGTAATATGCTCCTTTTCGACCATCACCTCGGGTTCTTTCTCGATTTCCTTCTCCTTAGAAGTACTTGGACGAGAGATTGGTTCCTTGAAAGTTTTACCACTTCGTGTAGCAACAACCTTCAATTCTCCCCTCGGGTTGTTAATGGTATCACTAGGAAGACCACCCGAAGAAGAGGGCTTACACATGATTGCTTCAAACATCTTAGCCATTCGGTCCTCAAATTTTGATTGCCTAGCATCCGCTTTTAATAACTCTTGCTTAATCTCATGTTGTCCTAATTCCATCTTTTGTTGGTTTTGTTGAAGACGTTGGACATTTCCTTCCATTTTGTTTGCATGAGTTTTAAGTTCATTAGCAAGTTCATTTTTAAGCTCGTTTTTCAACTCGGATCTTAAGCTAATCATCTCACGTTGCATATTATCAAATTTAGCATCATTTGCTTTTGCATAATCCAAAAATTCTCCTTGCAAATTTTTCGTGTGAGCATTTTGAAAACCTTGTGTAGTGTTTTGAAAATCACGGTTTTGGTTTTGATTAGAGATTTGTCCATTCCCACTTTGATAATTCCCTTTGTTGTAATTGCGTGTGTTGCCTTGGTAATTACCTTGGTTGTTGTTTCGATAATTATTAACATTTTGATTTGGTGGAGCTTGATTTTGGCGGGAACCTTGGCCGTTTTGGTTGTAAGTTCCCGTTGCTACGTAAGCACTCGAAGTGTTACCATCCGCGGTAATGCACTCGGAAAGATCATGAGCTCCACCACAAGATAAACAACTCTTAGCAACCGCTTTAACCGAAGCGGAATTGGAAGCTTCTTGAGCCTTCCAATGGGACATAAGATTAGCAAATTTATCAAAAAACCGATTTTCCTCATTAGCTTCATCATGTAAGGCGTTAATGCTATGAGACGATTGTGACGAAGATGACGAACCCATATTGACAACACTCGGTGTGTTACGAGGGCTATAAACCTTAGATCGATTTTCAATGATTTGTAAAGCCTCATTTGTCGTCTTGCACAAAAAATTACCACCCGCGGCGGCATTCAAATAATCTCGTTCATGATCATTAAGCCCATTATAAAAAGTATCCACTTGATGCAATTCCGAAAAATCATGGTGTGGACATTCATGTAACATCTCTTTAAATCGTTCCCATGCCATTGAAAAACTTTCATTGTTACGTTGCACAAATCGTGAAATCTCATTTTTTAAGTGTGTTGTTTTAGATGGTGGAAAAAACTTGTTCACAAACTTAGAAACGAGATCGGCCCATGTCAAAATCGAATTTGGCGGTTCTTTCTCGAGCCAAATTTTTGCGGGTCCATCCAACGAATATGGAAACAACATCATCTTAATGGCGTCATGTGGAACATCCTTAAATTTTCTAGTGGCGGTGAGACGGTTGAAATTCCTAATGTGGTAATGCGGGTTGTCTTTCTCGTGACCTCTAAACTTGTTTGCTTGCAACATAGACATTAAACCCGTCTTAATCTCGAAATTCTCCGCAAGGATGGCGGGAATCACAATAGCCTCTCCAAAACCCTCGGTGGGTGCTTGTAGCAACTCCATCATAGTACGATTAGCCATGACGACTTCTTGTTCTACAATAGGTTCAACAATTGGAGGTTCTTCAACAATCAACGATCCTTGATTTGCTTGCTTCTGAAGACGTTTACGAGCTCGTTTAGCTTGATTACGAGTGATCATAAACTACACGAAGAATGGGAGGTGAGCAAAGAAGATTCTTTTTGGTTGTTTTGTGAATTTTCAATTTTTTTGTGTTTTTGATGATATTTAATTTTTTTGGATTTTGGTGTATCTTTGTAGACAACAATCTACAAAATCTCTCCTCGAATCAAACTCTTGATTAAAGAAGCCTCAAAGGAATGAAAACGATCACATGGAGTGAACGTCTTCTAATGACTTTAGAACTTTGGTGAAAACCAAATTGTTCACGAGGGTTTAATCACAAAGAAACCAAGCAAATATAGTATACGTATTAATACTTTGGGCGGCAAAACCCTCGATTAGCCTTCAATCTCAAAATACTCACAAGCAAGCGGGGAAACGAGGCGGCGCGAAGCACTTAAGAGCCTTTTTCCTTAGGGTATATTTTATAATACCCGCCTTATACCCACCTTATAGTTTGTATTTTTCAAAATCGAGCTTCACGAAAGTATTTATCTATTTTTGCCTTTTCTTTTTGTTTGAGATTCGAATACAATAACTAGGAGATCAAATCCCAATTAAGGTTGTGTTTTCACACTTTTGGAGATATTGTATTTTGATTGTGATACTTAATACAATATAGTAATATTTATACAAGAAAAACCAAGAAAACCGATAATACGTGTTAAGGGAGTTCCACTTAACACAAATACTTATTATGGATAATATCAAAAACAAAAGCTTCCAAATTAAAGCACAACACACCTCCCCGGCAGCGGCGCCAAAATGATTGTAGTATTAATACACGACTCTTGTTTAGGAAAACAAAGAAACGTATATGAGCGGTAAGTATCGAGTGATGATTTTAGGAAAAATCAACACTAATGACCCAATCACTTAAAAAGAGAGAAAATTCATTTCCCAAGGAGGTATATGTGTGTGAATTAACTTGTAGCTATTTGAGATTAATATTGAGAAGAATGGGGATGAGAAGATGAAAAGACGGTTACGTTAAAATTAAACTACGACGAAAAAGACGTAAACGTAAAGTCGTGAAAAACTACCAAAATTAAAAATTATACTAAGACCAAAAGCACAATAAATAAAAGATTAAAAAGAAGTCAATAATAATATAAATAAAGACAAAAATCCAACAAAGATATTTTAAAACCTTTTATTAATTAAATATTTAATTTTAAATGCTATTTAAAGCCCTAAAATTAAATATAACTAATTCAAATGTCTAAAATATGATTTTATTGAATAATTACTTAACTTATATTATTAGAAGACTAAAAAGTAATTTTCTAAAAATTAAAAGCTAATAAAACTATTTTTAAAACTCTAAAAATGATTTAAAATGATTAAAAACTAATTAAACTTAAAATAATTATAAAAATAAATCTAAAAGTTATAAAAATATTCTAAAAATGGAAAAGGTCCTAATTAGTGCTAAATAACTAAGGAAAAATGAAAAATAAAGAAAAATAAAACTTTGAAATTTTAATAATAAAATAATATTAAAATATTCCTAAAAATAAAAAGTTCTCAAATAAATTCTAAAAAATTCTCAAAAATCCTAAATATTCTAACTAAGAAGAAAATGTAAATTAAAGTTTCTAAAACCTCTTAATTAATTTTATATTAATTTTTAAAGTTGCTTAAAAATCCTAAAATCTTATAAAATTAAAAATAAGCCAAATTAAAAACCTAATAAGCTGTAAACCTCAAAATATTATTTTAAAAGCTAAAAATTATTTTTCCTAAAAATAAAAACTCTTTTTTCTATTTTTTAATGATATTATAAAAACGGATAATAAATAAATGCAAAGAAAATAATTAAATAAAAGGAAAATTAAGAAAACTAGCTAGAAAAATCTCTAAGGCTAATACTTTTCTAAGAAAAATAAAAAGAAACAAATTTGCTTAATTAATAAGCTGGAAAATAGGAATTAAGCTACGGCTTTTGTAATAAGCAAACAAACCAAAAACGTGATAAATAACTTTTGAAATCAACCCTTAACGTAAAAAGGTGTCTAGATCAGTGGTAGTTCCCTTAACCCTCCAGCGAGAGGTCTAGGGTTCGAGTCCGCTGCGGGCAATCTTTTTGCATTTTTTTTTTCTTTTTTTTTTTTTTTTTTTTTTTTTTGCTTTTCAAACCTAAACTGACAACTTGTATGACTTGTAATCCAAACCACTTTCACTTTTTACAATGATTAAGCTCAGGTTAAGCACAAAAACGTATGCAGGTTCACTTTTGAACACAAGCAAGTATGCTTGTGTCTTGTGTGAGGATTTAGCCAAGAGGCGCCTGGCTTATGGCTTATTTGTGGATGCTTATTGTGGACAGGGGGCACCCTTCTGCTTATTGAAGCACAAGGAGTCAAGCTCAATCAATAAACAATCACTTAGCACACATAAAGCTCAAACAAATAGCACACATAAAGCAATGCAAGTTTCTGTGATGATTGAACCAGGTCTGTGGACTTTAGAGCCATTAACTTGCACCCTAGTGACTTTTACTTGACCAAATTTGGCATACACACTTACCAACTAGTACTCTAGCAATAACAATAACTCACTTAGCCTAAATCTTAACAGAAATCAAAGATCATGCACAAAAATTCAACACAAATCAGCAGAATAGTGAACATGCAGATTTCTATGCTATTTCACCTTTTTGACACACAAACTTTCTTCAAATCTGTTCAAATATACTTACCAACTAATTCAAAACCTATCTTAACTTATTCCAATAACTCTTAACACTTTTTCAAAGCTCAACTCAAAATTTTACCCTGCTAAAACTTATATCCAAACACCCTGTTATATTCTGAAAACCAAACTTTTTCACATCAAATCAATTCAAAAGCTACTCAAACTGACCCTAATGGTATCTAACATGCATAAAATCTCAAAAGAACACAAATCAACAACTTCCACACACAATCCAACACTTAATCAACAAGATCACACACAACTTGATTTTCTGAACTTTTTAACAAGGTAAAAGGAAAATTACCTTAGGGCTTTACATCCAAAGCCCTAGTGGATGTATATCCACCTCCCTACCAACTGGGGTTGGTGCTGATCCTTTAACAGCAACAACTTCCACTTGTTTAAGACAAATCAAAGAAAAACAAAACAATAACAAGCAATATGATATTAATCTGGTTTTTTTTACTTTTTCTTTCTTAAAATCTTTCCAAAAACTTTCAATACTTTCTGAAAACGTTTTCAAATACTCTCAATCACCAATTACACTAATCCTCTAAACATCAAAACCTGAAACAATCCTTACCAAAAATTTCAAATTCCTCAAACCTTTAAATAATTTTTTAAAATCAAAAATTACTTAACCAATATAAAAATGGAACTCAAACTCTCTTCAACAGTAAATACCACTTTAAATAAACATAAAAAGGAATTATAATGCTTAAAAACAAACCAAACTTTTATTTTATCTTAAAAAGGATTACAAAATTTTGAAGAGAAATTGGAACAAGGGAAATCCACAAGTCGGATTCTCCTTTTATAATGACCTAAGAACATACTAGAATCATAAAATTACAAACCCTAATACATAAAAATCTCTAAAATACCCCTAAACCTTCTAGACGTTTTTGAGAAGTTAGCTGTCCAAATTTGATCTCCACCGTTTGTTTTTGCGTTGTGATGAAGCAATAAACCTTGGTGGTTGATTTGGGACACGTCACAGTACTTGGGGATCAAGGTGTTCTTTGATTGGTGGAATGGGGAATTGGGGGTAGGGTCCACAATGAGTGGGTTGAGGGTTTTAGGTGTGGGAAAGGTTCCTGCGTGTGTGAATCATACGTGTGCACAAGTAATTGGAATTTACCCAAGTTTAAGTTGAGGTAATTTCTGGGGGTGAAAAAGATGCACAATAACTACTTTGATCCGATTTTGGGGGAATAAATGTGTTAGGCGCGTTTTTTAGATTTGAATGTTTGAGTATGGCAACTTCAGTCCTTGTCTTTTGAAATTTTTGGCAAATAAAGTTTTCCAGCCCTAAAAACGTATTTGCTTTGTTAATAACTTTCACATCTTGACATTTTTGGCACCAAGTGTTGGAAAAGGGTTTCAAAGGATTGTTTTTGCCATTTTTGAATAATTCAAGGGCTGATCTTGGACAATCTTGATCTTCAAAGGTCTTCAATGTCTCTTAATCTTCATGAGGGACCATAATTGACAAATTGATTTTGTTGAGGGACCAATCTTGTCATTTCTTCAAAGTTGAAGGACCTTTTTGCAATTTTGACAAACTTAAGGGACCAAACTTGTAATTATTAATATACAAGGGTTTTAAGTGTCATTTCTTCATTCTTGGGGGATCAATCTTGTTTGTCTTCAAGTCTTCAAGGGTTTTTGTTGAGAATTCCATGATTAGGGCCCGGTTCTTTGTACGGCTTCGTTTCTCGTGTCCGTTTTTCCTTGTATCTTGTGATCTTTTGTCTTTTTCACGATATCCATACCTAAAACACACAAGTAAACAAACACAAGCATATATATGGTATTTTATGACATTTTTATGCATTTAAAGCCCGAAAAGAACGATGAGATCATGTATAAATGCCATCTCATCAACGACAATCTCACACAACTTATGTATCGCATCCAATTAGCATATCTCCAAGATCTAAAAGCAATGCCTCATAGAACGAACACAAGTCGTATTCTAAAGTAAGACCACACAATTACCATTTAGCCATTAATTTTTTCACAATCACTTTTGAAAATCAATTTAATGACGAAGATGATTTTAATATTTTCTCCCCCTTAAACGATGACCCGTTTTCTATTTAAAGAGCTGTAGTCATTGTTTAAAGAGTCAAATATTGATGAAAGCATTTCCAATTTATATCTTGAAAAAGTTTGATTCGTGGTGTCAATAAGATTTCTCTTATTTAAACAAATTAATGCACTGAGACGTACATAAATTCGTGTTAGACCAAGTTGTAAAGTAAACTTGATCCCTTTGCATGATTTGGCTTGTAAATCACGCCCGAGAAAATTAATTCCCGTTCTGAGCCAACGTTTTCCAAGGAAATACGTGACTTTAATATGAAAACCGGGTTGCAGTCAGAAATAACTACAAGCCATTATGGGCATGTTTTAAAAATGTACAACTTTTATACGGACTCTATTTATGGCACCGTGTCAATATTAATCGACATTTCTAAGGCCGTAAATATTACCGTACTAAAAGACATGCCCGTTTTAAACGAAAAATATTTTTGGTTTTTCTTGATTTTATAATTTTTATGGTTTTTGTAGGTTTTATATTTTTTATGGTTTTTCTTGGTTTTATATTTTTGTATTTTCTTTTTGTGGTTTATATATTTACTATAATATACATGATCACGAACAAAAGGATACTCTGAATAGTTTACCACGACTATTCAGCTGATTCTTCTGCCAACTCTTTGAGAGTCGCTGGAGTAAATGATTTCATGCCAAGCTTGTCGATCAAAAACTCAATTCGTCCTCGATCTAATGCTTTGGTGAACATATCCGCCATCTGGTACTCAGTAGTGACAAAATACAGCTCGATCACTCCGTTCTCCACCTGCTCCTTAATGAAATGGTAGCGAATGTCTATGTGCTTGGCCCGGGAGTGTTGAACATAGTTGCAGCAAAGGGCAATGGCGCTCTTGTTGTCACAATACATCGGGATTTTATTGAATCCCAAACCGTAGTCAGTTAATTGTGATCTCATCCAAAGGACTTGAGCACAACAACCGGACATGGCGATGTATTCAGCCTCCGTGCTTGATATTGCAGCGCTTTTCTGCCTTTTTGAAGACCAACTGATCAATCTATCTCCAAGGAGTTGCACAGATCCAGAAGTGCTACGCCTCGTGTCTCGACATCCAGCATGATCGGCATCTGCGTATGATATTAAAGCAATAGAGGAATCTTTCGGATACCATAGACCACGATGAAGTGTTCCTTTTAGATACCGAAAGATCCTTTTCACAACATGTAGGTGCTTTTCGGTAGGCCGAGCCTGATACCGGGCACACATGCATACAGAAAATTGCAAATCAGGCCTGCTAGCAGTCAGATATAGAAGGGTGCCGATCATCCCACGGTAAAGTTTTGGATCGACAATAGTCCCATTCCTATCTTCATCTAACTTGGATTTCTCCACCATTGGAGTGTCCACGGGGTCACAATTTTCAAAGTTATATTTCTTAAGAGATTCTAGAGCATATTTGGATTGATTAATAAAGATGCCTCTGGGATTCTGAGAAATCTGTAATCCTAAGAAAAATGAAATTTTTCCCATCATCGACATCTGAAAGCGTGTGGACATTATCTTCTCAAATCGATTTGACAATTCTATGTTAGTGGCAGCAAATATTATATCATCAACATAAATTTGTACCAGAATCATGTCGTTGCCTTCCTTGAGAGTGAATAGAGTGGGGTCCACCTTGCCTTTGGAGAAGCCTTCCGAAATGAGATATGTTGACAAGAGATCATACCACGCGCGTGGAGCTTGTTTCAACCCGTAGAGAGCCTTCTTAAGCTTGTACACATGATTAGGAAACTCCGTACTGACGAACCCATCCGGCTGACTAACATAGACTTCTTCCCGTAGTTCACCGTTCAAAAATTCCGTCTTCACATCCATTTGATAGACGATCATGTTCATATGAGCAGCATACGCAAGGAATAGTCTAATAGCCTCCAATCTAGCCACATGAGCAAAAGATTCTTCAAAGTCTATACCCAAGGCTTGTTTATATCCTCTAGCGACCAATCTAGCCTTATTCTTCAATACCGCACCCATCTCATCAAGTTTAACCTTATAAACCCATAACAAAGTAAGGATGTTAACCTTGTCAGGGAGAGGAACCAATTCCCATACTTGAAGTCTTTGAAATTCATTTAGTTCCTCCTACATAGCTTCAATCCAAGATGATTGGGTCATAGCCTGCTGCCAATTTTTTGGTTCAACTTCAGAGAGAAATGCATCAAAGTAGCAATAAAGTGCACTCTCTTGTAATTGATGGCGTGTAGAGACTGGTCGATCTAGATCTCCAATAACATTCCTAATTGGATGATCTTTTGTCCATTTAGTGCTATGGTTTTCAATCCTAGGTGGTCTGGAGTGAACAATAGAAGGAGCTTCTTCTGAGATAGACGCGGCTGAAGGGTTTTCAGGTATCGCTACACCAAAGAAAGGAAGCTCTTGCAAGTGAGCATATTCCAAGTCGTGATCAGTAGAATCCTCTTCCACATCATTAGGCACAAGTAGGGGTGATGATTCAGGTGTAGTTTGAGAATCACTTGGTGAAGGTGCATCTGGTTCAATGTGAATTGTAGATGCATTAGATAAAGGTTCATTAGCTTGAGCAACCACTTCAGGGATTGGAGCGATTACTACAGGTGCTGGAACTTCATCAGTCGGGGGATCGAAGAATTCATCAAACAACGGTTGAAATAGTTTATCCCACTCGGGCCTTGATGGTGGTAAGAATTATGTAGAAGTAGGATTATTGGGAACTAATCCGGAACTAATAGCACCGGTTCCCATCTCATGAAGCGCGGGTTCAGAGCTGTGTTGCTCAGAAGCCATTGCTGTCAGCTCATCGAAATCTGCGTCCATAGTTTCTACAATCTTGCCAAGACGACGGTTATAGATTCGGTATGCTCTTTTGGACGGTGAGTAACCAATGAAAATACCTATATCGGCTTTCGGTTGAAGCTTACCCAAGTTCTCACTATTGATGTTTGGATAACAAAGAGCACCAAACACATGGAAAAATGAAACATCGGGTTTACGGTCATGTAAAAGCTCATAAGGTGTTTTTCCATGGCGTTTCCGAAGGATAGAACGGTTTTGGGTGAAACATGCAGTAGAAATAGCCTCTGCCCACAAGAACAATGGAGCGTTCGCATAAATAAGCATGGTCCTAGCAGCTTCCATAAGTGTACGATTCCGTCTTTCAACGACACCGTTTTGTTGTGGAGTGCGTGCAGCGGATGTTTCATGTGATATACCAACTCCTTCATAATAATCACGAAGAGTCTGGTTGACGAACTCTGTACCATTGTCTGTACGAATACGACGGACAGTGGTATTCAAACGTACCTGAATGAATTTCAGAAAAGTGATGATAGCCTTCAGTGCTTCATCCTTTGTACGTAGAAATCTAACCCATGTAAACCTGGAGAAATCATCCACAATTACCAGAATGAATTTCTTACCGCTCACACTTTCAGTTCTCATCGGCCCACAAAGATCCATATGCAAAAGATGAAGTTTTTCTTGATTGGTGTCTTCAGCTTTGGGCTTGTAAGATTTCTTGGTACTTTTCCCCCTTTAACACGCGGAACATAAATGGTCCTTGTGAAATTTAAGCTTTGGAAGACCACGAACTAAATCGTTTTTAGCCAGATGATTAATAGCATCAAAATTAAGATGAGATAATCTGTGATGCCATAACCATGACTTGGTCTTAGATGCTTTAGAGAGAAGACATACTGGAGAGGCGGCCATCATGTCTTGTAAGGACAAGGTATAGAGATTTGCACCACGAGATCCCTTCAACAAATCTTTTCCTTCCAAGTTGCGGATGAAACAAGTGTGTTGTCGAAAAGCAACCTCAAGGTTGGAATCACAAAACTGTCCTACTGAGAATAAATTATGACCAAGACCTTCTACATAGTATACCCTTGAAATCGTCACGTTTCCAATCTGATATTCACCATACCCCATAATCTTTGCTATATGATCATTCCCAAATTTAACCGTACCAAGAAACTTGCTGACGAAATTTCGAAGCATCGAGCGATTTCCGGTCATATGTTTTGAACAACCGGAGTCCAAATACCACAGGATGATTTGGACCACCTGAAAATATCACCACACGAAGACAATGTAGAGGTATCGGAATCTGATTGTTCCTTGTTATTAGCAGGTACAGATTTAATAATCTTAGATTTGCTAACTCTAGGTTTCTTAGATTTCCTAGCCTTCCTTTTCTTAATAGCTGGTGTAGATTCTAGTTGGCTTAAATCCTGAGGTATTTCTTCACTGATAGGCACTATAGTGGGGGCTGACCTAATTAAAGGGCGCTGTTTCCATACTTGAGTGCGAGTGTTCCTAACTAAAGGACGCTCAGACCTAACCTCAATGGATGCATTCCTAGTTAAAGGGCACATTTTTCCATCTAATGTAAAGGTCCTACCAGTGGGAGGCCATTGCCAGCCAACTTGGGCACGAGTTCTACCCGTTGGCTTCCATTCAAGACCATTCTTAATAGCATTCATTTCATTCACGTGATCAATCAGACACAAATCATGACGCTGGGAAAACATACATTCATTACAATTCCAACAATTTAAATCAGAATTCACGAATGGTTTAGGCTGTTGCACAGGCGCAGAGCTTTTAGTCTTAACATGATTCTTTTTATTTAAAACTGAACTAGCATTCCTATTGTGAACTTCTACTTTCTTCTTTGTGGCACTACTAGTGGAGGGCTTGATCTTATCTTTCTTGAGTGGCGATCCTTTAGCCTTAGTAGTCTCTTTTAATCCTGTAGAAGGCAAAGTGGGAACATTAGCAACAGATTTTAAAGGTGTCTTACTTGATTGTGCCAATGACGGTTTTGCTCCTGGAGTCTTATTAAATGGAGTGACAGCAATGGGCCTATTATTAAGTAGTGCCGAACCTGGTGTACCTATGTATTGCAAATATGCCAAGCAATATTGAACTCGCTTAATATATTCATGAGCCGAATAATAGTCGCTACTTGAGGGATCTAAGGCATAAAGATCGTCTAAAATATCCCTAAGAAGATCGACATGCTTAATGACATTCCTCATATAATCATCGTAGGTAACCGGGTTTCTCTTATGAAGCAGATTCTTATAAAGCACTACTGACTTGGTTGTTGGAGCACTAGTGGACGGTGCAGAGTCGGTAGCTAAGTTATCAACAACTTCTTGTCGGGTGAGAAGAAGTGTCTCCTTTAACTCAGCCAAAACCATATTTTTGTCTATGAACAGGATGTTCAAATCAGAGATTTCCTCGCACTTTTGGTTCAGTTGTTCAACATAAGATTGTTGCTGTGCCGCATTAAAAGCGAAGCGTTCTTCTAGTGAACCATAAAGAGCGGATAATCCCTGTCTAGTCCGATCCATCTCCCCTAGAACAGACGATAGTCTAATTTCTAAGACTTGGTTTTTAGACTCTGCAGCCTCTAGTTCCAATTTTAATGTTTCCTTTGATGATACCTCTCTCTTCAATCTCATGATTTCTTCCTCTAATGTCTTAACAATTGCAATCATCTTGTCACTTGTCTCAACACCGTTTTCACAACCATTTGATATCAAAAGATCCTCATTTGGAGTTTGTTGTTTTAATTCTAAAGATATACAATGTTGTTCTAGTTGATTAAAGCGTTTTGAAAGTAAATTGTAAGAATCTTGTAGCTTTAAAAACTCAGCGTTAGATTCGTGACAAGAATGATTATCTACCTCATTTACAGTATTAGCAACATTTACAGAAAGATCATAAACATCATCACATATATGCACATCATCACAATTAATCATAGCGGATGTAAGCTCATTCGAATAATTAACATTTACAGTAGTAAGCACATCACACGAGATTACTGCAGACAAGAATCGGTCATATTCGGTTAAAATCTTTTCTTTTTCAATTAGTTGTAGTTCGTAAGCAGTGTCCATTTCATAAAACACTTTTTGAACTTCACCAATTTCAAACACAAGATTTTCCTTAAGAGATGCAAAAGTTCCTTTTAGACTTTCGACAAACGGATTGATCTCATTTTTAAACACCTCGTTCATATGTTCAAAAGCCCATTCTCCGGCATTTAAGCCATTTGAAGTCATACAATCCAAAATGACCTTGTCAAAATTAGTAAAGTATTGATTAATCTCTTGCAAGTTTAACCATACAGTACTAACAGGTGGAAGATCCTTTGGAATTTCCTTAGGACCTTCCATATTGACAAGTGTAGGAAATGTACTAGGGTTTTCTTCATCTAATATGTAGGTCGGTGCTGTTATGAGATCTTTGTCCATATGGAAGCGAATTCTAAAATCCGTTTTTGCAAGCTCCTTATTCAATTTAAAATAATCACACTCGGGATATTTTGCAGAATTGTATGACCGATCCTCATCAACTAGATCCTTACTTGTTCGATCATCGGGAAAAACAATCGGGTCTAAAGCCAATCCTAATTGAGTTGCATTATAAAGTCTAGGACTATGTCTTAAAGCTTGTTTTGCATACCGTGGATTAGGGGGAAGGCCTTTTAGACGTGATAAGTTAAACTCTCTAAACGAAGCATCAAATAAGTGCACTAGTTGAGAAGCAGCGTATTGTATTAACAACAAGTAATCTGGACTTCTAATCTTATTAGTGGCATTAATCTCCATTTCATTCTTCTTAGACTCTAGTGATTCAAAATCCGTTTGAAGTTTTTGAAAATTAGTGACCACTAACTCCTTTTCTTTAAGTTCATTAGTCAGATTTGCTCTTAAATTTTCAATTTCTTGCAAGTGATCCATTTGTTTGTTTCTAAAATGATCATATTCGGGATTAGTTAGAACACTAGACGAAGGCACTAATTCCAAGGTTTGAACTTTCTCATTGCTTAAGGCAAGCTCATCAGACAAATTCTTATTCTTAGCTAAGGTTTCTAAGAGTGCATCATTCATTTGGCTAAGTAATGTAGCAGGAACCATGACCAAATCTTGTTGAGCAGGAGTAGGCGTATGCGAAATGGGTCCCGGTTGTGATTCACTCAAAGTCTGGGGACTCACATTGATATTGCTATCATTGTTTGTCTCCTCGTTTGAAAGACTCACCACCGAAGATTCATTCGAATCAGCACTCTCTTGCACAACTTGATGTGGTTGAATACTAGCATCAGTGGTATTATCGGTGGTATTAATAAGTACCTCAGATCTCTTTTCTGGCCCTAAGCTGGAGATAGTTGCCATGAGAGCAGCCTTTGCAGATTGAAAGTCATCACAGTCTGAGTCATACGCATCGAGATCATCTGCTTGGTATGCTGCATTCTGTGTGGTGACCGTGTCTTGTTCAGCAATCCCTGGATCAGCAAGAAATGCAAGCTCCTCTTCATCAAGTTCCCTTCCTTGTGCTTGAGCATTCACCAGATAGATCTTTTCTGCAAACCATTGTCCATCCCTTCTCCTCTTGGGTTTCTTACAATCCCTGGACATATGACCCTCTTCCTTGCAGTTGTAGCATGTAATCATTCTCAACTTGCCTGTATTAGCCCGTGGAGGATTGTTGACCATTGGAGCAGGAGCAGGATTGACCGTGCGAGCATTGGTTGATGTGGAAGGTCTCCCCTGATATGGTTGAATTGGCTGAACCATTACCCTGCCATTCTCAATTGTAGCTTGTTGGCGAGAATTGGATGAATTCCTCAACTGATTGTTGGTAGGAGCTGATCCCCTAAATCCTCGTTTGCTTAAAGTCCTTGTGAGATAAGCAGACATAGTGGTTAACACTTCAACTGGATCAGCACCTTGTTTGAATACAGGAACGGGGACTTCCTCATCATCACAGTACATTACTTGATCTTGGTGAGCTGCATAATCACTAGAAGGAATACTCATTTGATCAGGGTAGCTTGTTGGATATGCTGCATTCTCTTGATAATATGAATATGAAGATTGAGCATAAGGTGCAGTACTTGCTGGGTGAGGTTGTATAGCATATTGTGATGAAGGTGCACTGAACCGATATTGTTGCTGATGTGAGGTGGGTGGTTGTGGTAAAATCGAGTATTGGGGAAAGGCTGGTGTCATGTAAGGTGATGGATGATAGGCTTGATGTCCCAAAATATAAGGAGTGTTGTTGTGAGACAAGCTTGGTTGATTCGCCATCAAAGCTAATGAATCAGGGTACATACCTCGTGGAGAACGGTGCATGATCACATGTTTTTCATGCTGCTGAAGAAAAGCATATAGTTGATCCAAATTGCACTTATGCAAATCCCTGGTTAACTTAACATCGGTAATGTACTCACCCCATTCAGCTTGAGGTAGAGTATTCAAGAATTTGGTGTTAACCTGGAATGGAGCAATCACCAGATTGTATACATTCAGATCATTCATGAGTGTGGTGAATCTGAAGTAATAATCGTGAAGCGTTTCCCCTGGGTTGTAAGTGAATCTGTCAAACAGGTCATACAACTGACATTCCCTTTCCTGTTTGGTGAGAGACGTACCTTGTAGCAACACCTTAAGACGTTCCCATAAATCCTTTGCCACGGTATACTGACTTACCATCCTATAGATGTCATGGGGAAGAGCTTGGAGAATTGTTTGAAGAGCTTTCTCGTCTGCATCGGCAACAAGTTGTTGGGCTGGTGTAAGTTCTTCAAATTCTCTTGGTCGAGTCACATTGTTGACCACTATGGTACCATAGTCAAGTGGACCATTTAAAATTGACTTAACCATAAGCCTCCCATAAACCGGTTTTCCCTTAAGATAAGACATCATCCGGCCTTGCCAAGCTTCAAAAACTTCTTTGATGAGCATTGGCGGGCGATTATCCGTTCCCGTAATTACCGAAATATCCGTAAGTGATGTCATCTAAGGCATTACTGAATTCGGATTCATTTTGTTAACTTCAAAGAGACAAAGATTATCGGTTGATCGAGCAGTGAAGTAAAGCTTGTGAATTGTGTTGTGTTTTTGTTGTAAGAAACCAAGATTAAGTCCTCTAAAAATCGTCGAAAAAACAAGCAAAATAACCCTTGATTCGGAACTTTTTGTTGATTCGGAAGTTTGATTCGGAAGATTTGGCTTGGAATTACCTTGATTCGGAACTTTTGGCTTGATCCGGAACTTCTTGATTCGGAAGTTCTTGGTTCGGAACTTTGGCTTGATCCGGAACTTCTTGGTTCGGAAGTTCTTGGTTCGGAACTTTTGAATTGATCTAGAACTTCTTGGTTCGGAAGTTCTTGGTTCGGAACTTGTGGCTTGATCCGGAACTTCTTGATCCGGAAGTTCTTGGTTCGGAAGTTCTGACTTGATCCGGAACTTCTTGGTTCGGAAGTGCTTGATCCGGAACTTCTTGGTTCGGAAGTGCTTGATCCGGAACTTCTTGGTTCGGAACTTCTTGATCCGGAACTTCTTGATCCGGAACTTTTGCTGGGTAATCAGAAACTTTTATACGATGAACAGTCGACCTCAAAAAAAGAGATTAAACCCAGATTTTGACCAAATAACCCAAAAAGTTTTGTGATTTCAACAATAATAAGTAAAAACTAATACTTATCCACTAATCCCAATCACAAAAACACCAAAAACACCAAGAATCAAGATGGTTTTTCTTAAAGAACACTAATACAATCAAAAACTAAAAAACCACACAAATCACTACCTTAAATCACCCCATAGCTCTTATACCAAATGTAGAATATTGATAACCTATGAATCTATGAAGGGGTTTGTTGATTTCTAGAGAGAGAAAGTTAGAGAGAGAAAGTGAGAGAAACTATGTGTTATTTCAATAAATGAAACTAGAAAAGTGACAACAACCAACCCCTTTCCATGGTGGAAAGGGGGATTTATACTCCAAGCTTACAATGGGCTTGGGCCGGTCCATGACAAGCCCATGGACCGGTTCTTACTTAACTTAATAAGCAACTAATGACTATTTGTTAACTACGAGCTATTACAACATTAATAATATTGTGGAGTGACCGATACTTCTTATATACGTAAAAACGTATTTCTAACATGGATGAAGTGGACGAGGATGATAGCGATGAGGAACCCGAGGAAGATGATGATGAACCGCCATCCAAGAGGCCGTGTGGATCACCACATGCCTAGTTGCTTGTCTTGTATTTTATCTTTGATCGTTGTAATAGAACTGTTTTAGACTTTTGTATGATGGCATTGTGACGAAAAACTTGAGGACTTAAGTTTTATGGTGAATGGTTGTAGTGGCAATACTTGTCACAATTTTGGTTGATTATCAATACAATCCATGTTTACCTTTCATGATATGTGATATGTCTTTAATTTGATCTTTGGTGATGTGAATTGATGAATATTAGTAACTCTGTAGTGATGTGTCGTTGTATTTATATTATGTCTTGAAAGAGAAATCCATCTTAATCTTGATGTGTATACTTACATTGTTTTTCTATTTTCCCTGTCTTTGCAGAGAGGTGTATTTGATAACGCACAATGCCTCCAAAACTAACCGCCAACCGTGTGAACACGATGATTCAGGAAGCCATTGCGAATGCGCTAGAAGCAGATCGAGCAGGAAGGAACCCAGACCAGGGCAGAATTGTGGGGAGACAGCAAGCCCCAAGAGAATGTACTTACTCTAGTTTCATAAAATGTGGTCCCACGCAATTTCGTGGAACTGGTGGAGCTCTATAACTCAGGAGATGGTTAGAAAAGGTTGAAAGTACTTTCGAAATTAGTGGTTGTTCAGAAGCGAACAAGGTCAAGTTTGTGGCTGCTACATTTCTTGACGATGCATTGAGTTGGTGGAACACCCAAGTAGCCACTGTTGGGTTAGCAGTAGCGAATGCAAGAACATGGACTGCTACTAAAGCTCTTTTGACTAAGAAGTTCTGTCCTGAAGAGGAGTTAGGTCAATTGGAAGATAAGTTGAGGCACCTGACTTTGAAAAACAATGATATCACTGCTTACACCAGGAGGTTTAATGAACTAAGCCTTTTGTGTCCAGACACCTTTGCCGATGATAACAAGAAGATGAAACAGTACATCAAAGGTCTATCCAGTAATATCAAGGGTGAGACGACTTCGTCTAAACCTGGGTCGTTTGATGAAGCGGTCCAGATGGCTCACGCGTTGATGGATGTCAAACTCCAAGACAAGAAGAACTTCACTGTTGAAGGAAATAAGAGGAAGTGGGAGGCGGCACAGAGCAATCAATCCCAGGGTCAAAGCCGAGGTGGAAACCGAAACAACAATGGTCAGAACCCTCAATCAACAGTACAACCAGCGAAGGAATGAAGGGATGAGAGCTGTGACAAACCCCAGAGGAGCGAAGGTGAATCCCCACTGTGGTCGATGCAACTTGTATCATGTAGGGCATTGCCCGCCTGCGTGCGGCAAATGTGGAAAAGCGGGCCACAGGATGTCTGATTGCCGAACAAAGGGGGTAGCCACTGGGGCGAATGCTACAAGAGTGATGGGTTGTTTTGGATGTGGAGAAAGAGGCCATAAGCAAGGAAATTGCCCAAAGGCAGGAAACAAGCAAGGAGGTAACAATGCTGCTGCCGTGTATCAAGTAGGGACGGCTGATAAACCACAGGGTCCTAACGTGGTTACCGGTACGTTTTTGCTAGATGCTTGTTATGCTAGTATTTTGTTTGATTCTGGTTCCGACAAGAGTTTCGTAGATGTTAAATTTAGTCGTCATATCGATAGAAAACCGGTGTTGTTAGCGACTAGTTATAACGTGGAACTAGCTGATGGGAAAATCGTTAGTACGAATTCTATACTGAAGGGGTGTACCCTGAAGTTAGGAAATTACGCTTTTAAAATCGACTTGATGCCTATAGAGCTAGGATCGTTTGACGTGATTGTGGGAATGGATTGGCTGATGGCGCACAGTGCTGTAATCGTCTGTGGTGAGAGATTAGTTCAGATCCCGTTGAGGAATAAGGTCTTGACTGTGAAGGTAGACGAATGCACTTCTCGTTTGAAAGTGATTTCTTGTTTAAAAATGATGAAGTATGTAGAAAGTGGATGCGATGTGTTTTTGGCACAAGTTTCGAGTGATGGTGATTTAGAGGCGAGGATTGAAGAGGTACCTGTAATCTGCGAATATCCGGAAGTTTTTCCAGACGAGCTGCCGGGTTTACCACCCACCCGTGAGGTCGAGTTTCGAATCGATTTGGTGCCAGGAGCTGCGCCGGTTGCGCGTGCACCCTATCGGTTAGCACCATCCGAGTTAAGGAGTTATCAGATCAACTGAAGGAGTTGATGAACAAAGGATTTATTAGGCCGAGCTCATCACCATGGGGAGCGCCAGTGTTGTTTGTAAAGAAGAAAGATGGTTCATTTCGGATGTGTATTGACTATAGAGAACTCAACAAGCTGACGGTTAAGAATCCATTGCCGAGGATTGACGATTTGTTAGATCAATTGCAAGGTTCCTGTGTATACTCAAAGATCGATTTAAGATCAGGGTATCATCAACTACGTGTAAGAGAGGAGGATATTCCTGTAACTGCCTTTCGCACGCGGTATGGACACTTTGAATTTCGAGTGATGCCTTTTGGGTTGACAAACGCGCCTGCTGTATTCATGGACCTTATGAATCGCGTATGCATGCCGTATCTAGATAAGTTTTTCATTGTTTTTATCGATGATATTCTTATTTACTCTAAGAGTAAGGAGGAGCACGAGAAGCACCTGAGAAAGATATTGGATCTGCTGAAGAAAGAGAAGTTGTATGCGAAGTTCTCGAAGTGTGAGTTTTGGTTAGAGTCTGTGCAATTCCTTGGTCACGTGATTGATAGCAAAGGAGTTCGCGTGGATCCTGCCAAGGTCGAAGCGATCAGGGAATGGTCGGCACCGACAACGCCGACTGAAGTTCGACAATTCCTTGGTTTAGCTGGGTATTATCGGAGATTCATTGAAGGATTTTCGTTGATTGCAAAGCCATTGACAAAGCTTACCGAAAATAATAGAGTGTATGAATGGGGAGATGAGGAAGAATTAGCTTTCAAAACGCTCAAGGACAAGTTGTGTTCCGCACCGATATTGTCATTACCTGAAGGAACCGAAGACTTCGTAGTGTATTGTGACGCATCTCGTAAGGGTTATGGAGCGGTGTTGATGCAGCGTGAAAAGGTGATAGCTTACGCGTCGAGACAACTGAGGAAGAATGAGGAGAACTACACGACGCACGATTTGGAATTAGGAGCTGTAGTTTTTGTGTTGAAATTATGGAGACATTATTTGTATGGGACGAAGTGTGTTGTGTTCACTGACCACAAGAGTTTGCAACACATTTTAGATCAAAAGGAGTTGAACATGCGACAGAGACGATGGGTAGAATTACTGAGTGACTATGACTGTGAAATTCGCTACCATCCTGGCAAGGCAAATGTTGTAGCGGATGCACTTAGTAGGAAGGAACGAGAGAAACCTTTGAGAGTCAGAGCATTGGTGATGACTGAGAGTGTTGACTTGACCGAATCTATACTGAAGGCTCAAGAGATGGGACTAATGAAAGAGAATGTTGATGCTGAGAACTTGGGAAGAATGTTGAAACCTCTTTTTGTGATTAGGTCAGACGGACTGAGATATTTCGAGAATCGGATTTGGTTACCGTTGTGTTCATCTGAGGAAGGAAAGCCTGGAGTACGAGATTTGGTTATGAACGAGTCTCATAAGTCGAAGTACTCGGTACATCCTGGATCGGATAAAATTTATCATGATCTGAAGAAAGTTTATTGGTGGCCGAATATGAAGGCGGATATTGCTCGTTACGTTAGTAAGTGTTTGACTTGCGCGAAGGTTAAGGCAGAACATAAGAAACCGTCTGGGTTGTTGGTACAACCAGAGATCCCATAATGGAAATGGGAGAAAATCGCTATGGATTTCGTGACGGGTTTACCTAGAACTCCGAGTGGATGTGATATGATTTGGGTAATAGTGGATAGATTGACGAAATCTGCTCATTTCTTACCTATGAAGAAGACGGAAAGTATGGAAAAGCTGGTCAGTGTGTACGTAAAGGAGATCGTTTGCAGACATGGAGTATCGTTATCGATCATTTCGGATCGCGATAGTAGATTTACTTCGGAATTTTGGAAATCGCTTCAACGTGCGATGGGCACTGAATTGAATTTAAGTACGGCTTATCACCTGGAGACTGACGGCCAGAGTGAACGAACTATTCAGACGATGGAGGACATGCTCCGAGCATGCGTGATTGATTTTGGAGGAAGTTGGGAACGCCACTTGCCTCTAGTGGAGTTTTCGTATAATAATAGTTACCATGCGAGCATAAAGGCTGCACCGTTCGAAGCATTGTATGGAAGGAAGTGTAGATCGCCTGTGTGTTGGAGTGAAGTAGGAGAAAGTCAATTGACTGGACCCGAAATGGTTTTAGAGACGACCGGGAAGATTGTGCAAATCAAGAACCGACTACTTGCTGCGAGAAGCCGACAGAAGAGTTATGCCGATAACAGAAGGAAACCATTGGAATTTGAAGTCGGAGATATGGTTATGCTTAAGGTATCGCCGTGGAAGGGTGTAATTCATTTTGGGAAGAAAGGAAAGCTGAGTCCGAGGTATATTGGACCATTTAAGATCGTTAAACGAATTGGACCAGTAGCGTACAAGTTAGAGTTGCCGAGCGAGCTTAGTGCTATTCACGAGACGTTTCACGTATCGAACTTGAAGAAGAGTTTGGCGGATAAGGAATTGGTGATTCCTTTGGACGAGATTCAACTGAACGACAAAATGCATTTTGTGGAAGAACCCGTGGAGATTATGGACCGAGAGGTCAAGAGGCTGAAGCGTAGTAGAATTCCCATTGTGAAGGTTCGATGGAATTCTAGCCGTGGACCGGAATACACTTGGGAATGTGAGGACTTTTTCAAGGAAAGGTATCCTCATCTGTTCCAGCGGCACGAAATGTGAGTATAAGAAGAGGCGAGCACCGGGACGTCACTCTCTTTAAGGAGGGGTGGATGTGATACCCTAGAACCGAGGTCACTAACATTACCCTAAATTACGCTTATTTTTGAAATTTTTAATAAATTTTAATTGCTATATATTTTAGTATTTTGGTTGAAACCGATATTCGAGATTATAATTTTGATGATTGACGATTTAAGAAGGACGATGACGAATACGATTCCGATGGACGCCCAAATTTTTATAATTATTGACGTTTTATCGATAATGTAATTTTTCGAGAATTTTACTTACGGTTCGTGTTAAGTCGAGTCGGGTGAGTTTTATTGCTTTCCGGGTACATTTAAAGTATCCCAAAAGTATTTTGGAGTGTTTGGGATGATTCCCGACTCCCGTAAAATTTTCTAAAATGACTAGTGAGTCAATCCCGCAAAGTTTTGGTGTCGTTTTTGCTTAAGGCCAAAAGAATGCTTTTATTGCACAAAGGTCCTTCCCATTTCACAAAAAGGGGACTAACAACACACACAACACATTTTCAAGAAAAAAAAAATCAAAACCCCCTCCCTTGTGTTCTTAGGCCGACGGCCAAACATCCAAAACCACCACCACACCATTTTTTTTTAGTTTTGATCAATTCTAATCAAATACCACCTTCTAAAATCATCTAGTGAGTGTTAATCCATGATCATTTCACACATGCATTAACAAAAATTTCTTCCAAAAATTCAAGATTTTTCAAATTCGTTTTTGATGTTAATTGGGCATTTGCATGTTTAATTCATGCTAAAATAATGCTAGAACACCAAACAAATCAACCAAAATTAATTTGGTTGGTGGGTTTTGATCACCCAAACCCCACGGCTCAATGGGGGGTGTTTGGGGATCATGGTGGTTCATGTTTTGAGCTTGATTTTGTGTTTAATCTTATATTTGTAGATGTTTTAGATGGATACATTTACTTGCATGCTTGTTTTTATGATTTTGGTTGTATGAGGTTGATGATCAATAGGGTTTTAGGACTGAAAATGTTGTTTGGTTGTGATTAGGGATGCTTAGGACGTTGTCTAGTGTTGATAAATGGGTTTGGAAACGAGCGTTAGTGTGATTTTGGTATGGTTGATTTTAGGCAGAAAGTTTAAGGCATTTTCGTAAAAATTATTTTGAAAACAGGTCTTGTGGATAGGATAGAGTCGTAGAGCATCTTTTTAGCTTCGATTTGGTATAAGGTAGAGCTTACGACTCCTAACGAGTCAAAAGTTACGACGTTTTGAAATTCGTGTACCGGGAGATGAAAACCGTCATAATCCGAAATTATGCTTGGTTTTAGGTCAAATCCCGGGGACTATAAGTTTAGTTTGGTAAATGGTCAAGGGTTGTATTTTGGTGTCAAACCTGCACATTTGAGTCTATTATAGGACTTAGGTGTCAAATGGGTCAATGGAGTATTTTAAACGGGTCAAATGAGTCCGACTTGGTCAAAGTACAATTTCAGTCCGAAAAACGTAGTTTTGGAAAAGTGTTGAGTAACGGGTCGTAGGAGTGAAAACTATTGTTGGGATTAAATATGTGTTTTCTACAGGTCTTATAGTATTTTTGAGAATTTTCTCAAATTTTATAAAAATGGTTAAGTATAGTAAAACAGTCCGTACTTTCGGTAAGTATCGGCGAAAATAAGTAAAAATGGATAACGTTAATAATAAGGACAAATGGTATAAAACGAGTAACACTTGTCGTTTTGTTTTGGCGTGAGTTGTAATTGTCACAAGTGACTAATATTTATGTATTTTATACAGTACCATAAGGTTTTAAAATGAGATTACTCATTACGCGTTATTTGGTTTGATAGGTGTTGATTTACCCGGGCATCCGTATCGTCGTCAGTGACCGTCTCTCGAACTATCGACTACTTGTTATATAAGGTGTGAATTTATAGCCTCGCTTATTATTATTTCAAACTGTTTTACCCGCGAGGGAAATGCATGCTAGTTTTCAAAATGAACATATGCCATGAATGATTGTTGGACCCGAATGTTGCCTTTGAAATTGTGTTGAGTACCTAGTTGCAAAAGGCCCTAAATTCATGAACTATTAACTATTGTTTAGTCCTAGCGTGGATTAGAAATAGCCGCTTATACAAAGTGATAGTACTATGGGGTTGACTACCCTATCCGAGACGAGGGCTAGTACGTTGATACCCCCTGCGGACGGATAATTTGTGATAAGAGATAAGGTATAATTGCAACTGATGCCTTAGTAGGGGCATTGGTTCCATCTGAATCACGCCGGTAATTATTACGCGGGTGATTGAGTTAACGGTTTAGTGTCATGAGCTTAAACACAATTGTCAGTATCTTGAATATAGATTGTTTGATCGACAAGTCTATGAATGATCGTGAATGGTTTTTATTTCACATATGTTCAAAATGAATTGTAAAACCTATGAATTCCACTCAACGTTTTCGTTGAACAAATTTAGCATGTGTTTCATGTAACCACTGAAGTGTAGCATGGAGCGTGCATTGGATGGATGTTGTGTGTGGAGCTTGGAGTCTACTTGTTTTTCCTCCCGTTATTACTTAAACATTTTTTAACTTTGATGTCATGTTGTTGTGAAAACTGTAACTTTTGGGGTTGAGATTCATGGGGACCGAAAACGCAAAACTCTGTTGTATCAATTGGGGTTGGAAAACCGTAGACATGTAACTTTTCAACAATTTTTAATTTAAGTCTTAAATTGACGTCTCTTTGGAGTCGTTCGATATATCTTGTGTGCGATGATAACTGCCTAGCACCCAAATGTTGTAGTTCCGCTGCGCATAGCATTTGGTGGGGTGTTAGAGAATAGTAGTCAACTTAAAAATCTTGATAATAAAGAACTTTTTACTTGTATTTATGATAAAGATAAATAAAATGAAATAAAGTGAAAAGAAGTTTTGAAAACCTTTATAATTTATGCAAGTGGCGCAATTTTTATGCATCCGCATACGTTTTCTTACCTTTTCTTAAACGAATTACGCGCTTACGAATACGTTTTTACTCGACGATCGCTTTTTCACTTGTTACTTCATTTTGTCTTGTAACTGATTTCTTTTGACCGTTCGTCTAATTATGGACTGTTAATAAATGACCTAAAAGTCTCGATATTTTATCCTTCCGTCTCGTCCAATCTTCCTTATGCGACTGGGTAGATCTTTGTAATGTCTCCGCACGTGAATAATGAATTATCACTAGAGTGATTTCCGTATATCCGGGATGACGTCCGTCACTCTCGTTTGTCTCGAAATCCACTCTTGTGAACCGTGCTTTGACTTCTCACTTTAAACACTAAAATCGTTCATTTGATTTGTTTTAATTACAAGTGATTATTAGGAATTTTATTTATTAAAATTTTTGTATGGATCTTCTTTCCGATCATTTATCGACCACCGCTAAGTTAACGAGCTGATATTGGTGAACCATCAACCGCACTAACAAAATTGACAACTTGTTTAATCTATTATTTCTTATCGTCTTACCATCAACGCCTTTATTTTATTATTCTCTTTAAGAATTCATACGACATTTGCTTCGTCCCCTTTTGTACCATTGATTTCGTACTAATTGTTGACTATTATATCCATTCGTATTCGTTTGTTATCTTGTCACATTTCGAAACCCGAATGTAACCCATATTTATTTTGGAATGATAAACACCTCTATGTATTCCTACGAGGTATTATAAAATTTTTATGGAACTTTTATACATTTTTCCAATGATTCTCAGTTATCGAAATAACCATCACATGTAAAAGGTCAAATTTATACATCATATTTTGTATAACTAAAACTAATGTTTAAATTGAAATTATGTTTTTATCTTTTGAAGTAATTGACTTATCATACTTTACTTTAAATGTAATGAAATTATCGGTTTAATTTATATTCCTGATAATGATTTAATTTGGAAATTATATTTTCTAATTGTAACCATCAATATGAGTTTAATTAATAAATTCATGTCTTTCTTTCAAAGTTTTTTAAGACAACCAAAATAAATTATGAATCTATTTAACTCCTATTTTGATATATCATCCTTATCAAGAAAGTACATCAATTGAGTTTTAAGGTAATACCAAATCCGGGACGGATAATTGTGACAAACGTTATTTTAATGTTAATATTTAATTCATTCTTCGCTCTCATTTTTCTAGTATTGCGAATTATTATGTTTTACGGTTACGTGATTCGAGATCCCTCGTCGATCGTTAATCTTAAATCATTTTACCACATCTTGTCCGTTTATGCGTTTATTGAAGTCATTTTTATCTCGTTCTGTTCCTCGTATTGAAGATTACTATTTTATTCTGAGTGTAAAATGAATCTCGGGATGTAGTGTATAAGAAGAAATGATAACTGTCACCAGGATTTATGCGTGTACTTGTGGAATGATGTAGGACCGAATATCTTAATGAATGGAGTTAATAAATTTGTTACAACCTCGAGGAGCATGTTGAAGCCGACACCGCAAGTGGAAAGACTCTTGTGATCAAGTGGTTATTATCAAGGGTTCGTTCAAGGTTTTCTCGATGATTTACGGTGGAGATCTATAGTCGATGTTTATGTTCGACCTTTTCTTTTATGTACTTATATGGTGTGTGATCTAGTCAAATGATCGTAAGTTTTGAGAACTTGAGACGGCATCATCCGATGACGTCCGATCATGTAGAGCACATGTTATGTAATATCTTTTTGACTTTCAACGACGATATTTATTGAGACTTTAATGCGCGTTGGCGAAAGTGAGATGGTGTCTTTGTATTATCTTTTGAGTAGGGACCCGCGTGTGAGCACCCTCCGATGACGAAAATGTTTTTCTTGTTAGTTCTTTTTGATGTGTGTCCATGACTATCCGGCCGATGGATATCCTTTAATTTGCAACATTCTTTTTAACTCGACTTACCCGTAAACCTTGTCATCTATTCTTGTCGTCGAATGAGCTTCGTGTGATTCATAAAATGTTCATGTGTCGAGCTTGACGGGTGACTGGTGGATAAGGATTTATTTATTCCTTTATGGTGAGATACAACTTGACGACAAGTTGCGTTTTGTAAAAGAACCAGTGGAGATCGTGGATCAAGATTCACGAAGGAACGTGAAGACTTCTTTATGAGGAATGCCCTCATCCTTCCGGGTAGTGAACAACTCGTGTATGAGGCGAGTTGAGCGCCGGGACGTCGCTCCCTTAAGGTGGTGAGGATGTAAAACCCGTAAAAATAAGGTCATAATTTAATTCTATTTTCAATTATTTTAAAGTATTTTATAACGTTAAATATTATTATGTTTAACGGTTTAAGTTGAAACCGATATTAAATATTATATTTTAATATTTTGACGAGCAACGAGGACTACTAGTGATCGCGATACCGACGGATGCCAAAAATTTTATATTTTATTATCGATTGTTTCGATATTTAAAACTTTCGACGATATCGTTTTAATTACGTATCGAGTCGTTATATTATTATTTTTCGTGTGCGTTTAAACTTTAAAAAAAATATATATATATATTTTTACGAAACCCGAGTCCCGTAAATATTTGTAAAATTTACTAATAGTCATTTCCCAATTTTTAGCTAATTATTTTTATTTTGGACCAAAACTATCACAAATTGGCAAAATTAACCTTTCCACCACCATATAAAATGCTTTTTTTTTTTACCTAACATCACACACACACTAACTAGCTACAAAAAAAATTTCTCATCCTTTCTTCTTTCTTCTTTTGGCCATACACCACAAGAACACCACCACCACAATCCATCAATTTTCTTGATCAAAACTTTGATCCATCCAAAAACAAAACAAGTCCCATTCCTAATTTTGAAAGGTGATTCTAATGGTATCATTTTTATCCACATGCAACTATATAAATTTTTCAAGAAAAGTTGGTGATGTTTGATCCAAATTTGTTGTATGCATGTGTTAGTAGTGATGATCAAATGGTGTTTATGCCATGTTTTTGTTAAAAAGTTGATTTTTAATTTTTGGGTTTTTGATTTTGATGATGATACAAGTGTTAGGATTGGTTTATGATGATATTAGGGGCTTAGGTTGATGACAAAAGTTGTTGGAATTGATCAAAAACATGATTTTTCAAGAGATTTTAATAGTCAATTTTGGGCAGTAGCTTTGAGGTCATTTTCGGAAATCTTAAGTCTGAATATAGGTTGTTATTATGGGATTATGTCGTAGAGAATTTCGTTAGCTTCGATTTGATATAAAGTAGGCCTTCCAACTCCAAACGAGGTGGAAGATACACTAGTTTGATTTTCGTGTACCGGGAGACGAGTGTCGACACAATCCGAAAATTGTTGTCGATATTTGGATCGAATCTCGGGGACTATAAAATGAGTTTCAAAATGATTCAAGGGCTATTCTCAGGCTCCAAGTTTAGCATTTTGAGTCTATTTTTAGAATCAAGCGGAGGTTTTACAAACGGAGTTGTTTAGAATGGTCAAAATGGTTTCGTAAGTCAAGGTCGCTAAACTGTCCAGATTTTGTGATTCAAAGATGAGTCGGGCAGGGAAATTTAGAAGTAAAATCTTTTTATGGGCTCTTGGGAGGACTTTCTACATATAGTAAGTGAGTTCTCTGAGTAGTATCATAAAAAGTTGATATGTCTAAGTATGGGAAAACGGCTTGGACATTCGGTATGTTCCGGCAGATTTTTATTAAAGGCGTAGAATAATAAAATGAATATATAGGAGAGTGTAATAGTATCACTTGTATCGTTTTCTCTCGATTTTGTCGTGATTTTATGAGTCGAGTTTTATATTCTTATGTATGGTTTATTTCTCGAGTCTATTATTAATGAACGCACCTCATTTGATAGGTTGCGGTTCTCGTGTTTGAAGGGCATCATCTATCGTCGGCGATCGTCTCATTACCACTATTGGCTAAGGTGAGTCTATAGCCTCTTTTTGTACTAGTTATTAAATGATTTTAAACCCGCGAGGGGGAATACATGTTTTATAAACGTAGAACACAAGATTTTTATGGTATGCTTTGTCCCTCTATGAATGGACCCGTGGTTGCCTTTAAATTGCATTAAGTGATTGCCTTTGTTAAAACCTCAATTATGGACCGTTAATTAACCTATGATGGGTTAACCGCTAGTACAATTAATAGATATATGGGGGAAGCCGCCCCGGTTTAGTTTTTGTGGACTTGTCATAGAAGCTTAGGCCCGACCTCCACACTGTTTGAACATATTGTATTGAGAAGTCAGGTATACGGCAATGTACCAATAATCTGGAGGTAACCGACAATTAATAAATCCCTCGTCTTATTAGACTGATATGGGAGTGTCTAAGGGCTCGGTTCCATGAGCTTATTGCAATTTATGCTATATACAATTATCATTGTTGATGCAAATTATTATTTGATGCTTATAAGCATGCCACAAACTTATAATCTTTGCTTGTGTTCAAATTGATTACATAAACCTATAGATTCACTCGGCATTTTTGCTGATTGTTTTACTCACATGTATTTCAGGTAATCAAGAAGTGGAAGCTTGGAGGTCACGGGGAATGAAGTTGTGCACTGCTTTTGTTGTTCAAACTCTTTGATTTATTTATCGTTCAATTTTTAAAACAAACCAATATGTTGTTTTAACTTATCTTTTGGTAACGATTACTTGGGACTACGCTACTCTGACAAATGTTTTAGGAACGATAAATCTAAAACGTCTCTTTTCGAGTCGTTCTTTATAAATTATGTGTTGTTGTATCATTGTTTAGCACCCAAAGATGTATTCCGCTGCGTGTAAATTTGGGGGTGTTAAATTAAATCATTCGATCAACAAAGTTTAATGCTTTATTTAACTCACACAAATGCCGGACCTCGTCATGTATAATATCGAATTCAAAATAATAAGACAACAAGAACAAAAAATGAAATAAGCGAAGCGAGAATACGTATGTCAACTAAATGTTGTTATCGGCCTCGGATGAGTCTCGAAATCGTACTCCACAAAATTAACACAAAAACCAACCAAATTCCAAGTTATCGCGATTGATCACAACGCTAGTCTATTTTAAAACACATCTTTAAATTCAAGTAGAATAGTAAACAACGATTAAATGGCAACACGCCTCAACCACGTTTTATAACATACACATGTGATTCGCCTCTACGATGCACGCATCGTTGATTATACTTCGTATATTGTTATAGTTACTCGAACTAATATATCAAACCCATTAGGGATAAAGGAAATAAAATAATATATATAGGTAAATTACGTTCCAAAAAGAAGAAGTCCCAAAAATGACACATCACGGTGCGATAACGACCATCGAGATCACTCTCGTCAATATACAATATGTTACGAAGAATTATTTACCTATCTAGAATATCAAACGAGGTTCACACTCGGTTATTCGAACAATAAATTAATTATCAAGATTGATAATTTGCGGTGAGGCCGAATTCTCAACAAAACCGCATTTTAACATGTACGATAATCACTCAAGGACCATTGCTTCACGTGCAATGCCTTTAAATACCATAGTATATACATATTTTTACATAAAAATAATTCCTACATACACGTAGGATTACAACGCGGTGTTGCCATGTAATGCAATGTAGCCCGTTATGGCAATTACATGCAACATATACGATAATCTTTACAGGAATTTGCAATTTACGATGATAAGTACTCAACGTACAAAACAATATATCTCAATATATATCAAAGTATTTACTTACTAAATACTAGGTAATTCATATCAATTTTGAGGGATACATCTAAAATATAAAGCAATGCTAAAGAATTCTTACCGGAGCCATGCAGGATAGTTGTGTGCTTGGACAATTTCTTACGACACCAAAAGTTATAGTTTAGGATTTTTCAAAATGACCTAGTTCTCTATAACTCATGGCTCTGATTACTAATCTATAACACCCCCAACAAATGCTATGCGCAGCGGAACTACAACATTTGGGTGCTACTTAGTTATCATCACACATAAGCTATATTAAACGACTCAAAGAGACGTAAAAGTTTAAACATAAATTTAAACATTATTAAAATCAAACAAGTCTACAGTTTTCCAAATCCCAAGATAATACTAAACAGAGTTTGCGTTAGGTCCCCACTGAATCTCAACCCAAAAGTACATTTTTGCTCACATGATAGAATAATAAAAGAGTTTTAAGTTAAATAAGGGTGGAAAAACAAGTAGACCGCCAAGCCACAACAACTTTCATCCTCGCATGCTCCGCTGCTATCAATCTTGGTTACCTGAAACACATGCTTAAAACTGTCAACACAAAGGTTGAGCGAATCTATAGGTTTATCAAGTCATAAGTTGAACATAAGTATTAAAAACCAATCATGATCATTCAATAGCATTGTCGCGCAAACAATCTATTATTCAAGGATATGACAATTGTGTTTAAGCTCATGACACTAATCCGTTAACTCAATCACCCGCGTAATAATTACCGGCGTGATTCAGATGAAACCAGTGCCCCTACTAAAGGCATTAGCTGCAATTATACCTTATCTCTTATCACAAATTATCCGTCCGCAGGGGGTATCAACGTACTAGCCCTCGTCTCGGATAGGGTAGTCAACCCCATAGTACTATCACTTTGTATAAGCGGCTATTTCCCCCTTCGCAAAGGCAAGACAATAGTTAATAGTTCATGAAATTAGGGCCTTTTGCAACTAGGTACTCAACACAATTTCAAGGCAACATTCGGGTCCAACAATCATTCATGACTTATGTTCATTTTCATTTAAATAGCATGTATCCCCCTCACGGGTAAAAACATTTGAGATAAGTAAAGAGCGAGGCTATAGACTCACCTGGCGTAGTAGTAGTGGTTCTAGCGAAGACGCAACGAGAAATGTCACCGATGATGTGGATGCCCGGGATAATCAAACACTTGACCTAAAAGTCAAAGTACGAAAAACGAATCAATACACCGCGTACATAATTGTACTAAACACACGCAAATCAAAACACTTAATGCTTATGAAAACTCACGCCAAAACCAAACAAGTATTTGTTACTAGACTTATACCATTTATCAATGTTATTAAAGTTACTATCCATTTTACGGTTTCGCCGATACTTACCAAAAGTATGGGCTGTTTTCCTAGACTTACACCCTTTTATAAAATTTGGGAAAATTCTCAAAAATACCTTAAGACTTGTAGAAAATCCATTTTTAATCCCATTAAAAGTTTTCGCTTTTACGACCCGTTACTCAACACATTACTAAACCTACGTTTTTCGGACTGATTTTGCACATTGACCAAGTTTGACTCATTTGACCCATTTGAAATATACCATTGACCCATTTGTCACCTAAGTCTAAAAATAGACTCATAAATGCAGGTTTGAAACCAAAAATTAACATTAAATCATTTACCAAACTCTATCTATGGTCCCCGGGATTTGACCCAAAACCAAACACAAATTCGGATTGTGTTGATTCTCATCTCCCGGTACACGAACTTTCAAAATATCATAACTTTTGACTCGTTTGGAGTTAAAAGCTCTATCTTATACCGAAACAAGCGTCTCGACGACCACTACAACTATATCCTACAATCACAACCTGGACCAAAAATTAAAACCACGAAAATAGCCCTAACCAATCTGTTTGAAAACGACTCATTCAAAATCACCTTTCTACTTGTTTTCAATCCATTCCACCATTACCTAGACCTATTCTAACCACTTATAATCATTCCCAAACACCCTAAACAGCCTATACTACCAAGAACATCAAACCATAATCAAAACCCAATCCTAAATCATACATGCAATTAGTTCTAACCATTCAAAAACACTAGAAACATCATTCTAAACACAACCCCACAACACATTTCATCAAACACCTTGAACACACCAAACACCCCCCCACATTTCGTAGCTTTTTGGGGCTGTGGAAGACCAATAACATAAAACCCATCTTGTTTTATGGATTAATTATCATTACCAATAAACCAATTAAACATCCCACAAGTTTAATTACACCAAAACATATTTTTGAAAAATCTTTGATTCTTGAAAAATTAATGTTATTGCATGTTATAATTGATTGTTTAGAAGTACTTACAAATGGAAATGAAGATGTGGTCTAATCTTGGTTTAGATCAAAACAAGAAAAAAAATGAATTATGGTGGTGGTGTGGTTATGGCCGACGGCCATGGGAGAAAAAGGGAGAGAGGGTGAAAAATTTTGAGTGTTTTTGTGTTGTGTGTGTTTCCTTCTTCCCTTTTGTAAAAATGGAGAGACCTTTGGTGCAATTTTAGCTATCTTTTGGCCTTTTGGCAAACAACTTATTTAAAGAGCGGGATTACGACTAGTAATCGATTTTAAAATTTTACGGGAGTCGGGGGTCGCCCCGGCTACCTCAAAATGCTTTTAAATGGTTTAAACGCACACAAAACGAATATACACATGGTTCCGACTCGATTTAACACGTAATAAAAATAAAATCTCGAAAAACTCAAATATCGATCAATCGATAATAAAAGATAAATTTTGGGCATCCGTCGGTATCGTAGTCGTCATCGGTACTTCTTAAATCGTCAAATAAATCCACGATAAAAATTCTTAAAAATTTCAAAAATATACGTAAAATAGGATTAAATAAATGACGTTGGGCTCGGGATATCACATCCACAAGTGAGCCACAACTTAAGGGAGATGCTCATACTGAACAGCTCTTGAGACAATAACTTAGCATCATACGGTACTTTCACTGGTATTACAAATATTCTATGAAACTTAGGCAGAAACCGGGTTAACACATCTATTCAAGAAAAGTGTCATGGTCCCAGTGATGCGATGCACAAGCCTTCCCTAGCTATTCGGGGTTCTCTCAAAAGAAACTTGTCTCATTGTCACGGAGATCAACACATTATCTATTGACTTTCTCACTCCGAGTTAGTTGGTATTGAAAAGGTGGCAGTCAACTCCAGTCTCCGATCACTAAAATGCACTATCGAGTCTAGAGACAAATGAGATCAATCTATCATCTAATTAGGACACAGTCGAGTCCTACGCATTATCCTTGTGATATTGCCAGAACATCTGAGTGATACATTTCACGATAAAGATTGAAATCCTTCTTGAGTCATCATTAAACAAGCTCATGATAGGTAACTTGTGCGATTCTACACGAATCAAACTTGTGGAAACTGGAATGCAACAAAGTTTAGATTCTTAAATGATTCAAAATTAATTCTTGGTCTCTTCGAAAAATCCATGTGATCTTGCAAGAACATTCAGAGTGACACTCTTTAGTGTCCACTGATAGGTGTTGAAACACCCATCCTTTTTACCACTTAATTACAATAATAACCGGGCCAAAACGTATATTTTATGTCATTTATGTCGGAATTATGCGTGGTTTGTGTTTTTGTTGTGATTTAGGACGAAAAGGTGAAAAGTGGAGAAAACACGGCTTTCACGGGCTTTTATCAAAGAAAAAAGACGAAAGACAAAGTCGAAAGATCAAGAGTGCAAAAAGAACGGAAGTCCAAGACCAATTCTGAAGATTTATCGAAGAAAAAGTCAAAAGACGGAAGTTTACTAAAAGCCGAAAAACTCAAGTCTAATTTATTGAAGATTACAAGGCGAGTTTGAAGAAATCGCAAGAAAAGTCCAAGTATTAAGAAGATTAACTAAAGATTAAGAACATTAACTAAAGATTAAGAAGATCAAGGACTTAAGTGTGCAATTAAGGAAAAGAAGAAAGAGGGAGGAAGCTTCCTAAGCTCCTCCCTAATCTCCCTATAAATAGTTTTAGTGTTTTGATTTTTCAAGTGTTGGTGGCTTGACAAGTGTTGATGCAAAAGTTGGTTGATCCTTGCTAGACCCGAATTAGGCTTAATTCGGGTTGGCTGGGCTCTGGCTCCTGCACCAAGTGAATCGTCTGGTTGGGATCCTGCACACTAAACAACACGCGTTAAGCTTATCGTGGGAAGGTTTCCCACGATTAGACTCCCGCGTGAGAGTAAGTAATCGGTTTAGGGTTATATGTGAGTTTAGAGTATAAGTCGTAATACCTTTGTGGAACCCTTGGGGGTTCCTTTTATAGGCAGTGAAACCCCAGTGGGCTTTCACTGATCCTTCGGCCCCAAGGAAGAGATAAGCACCAGAATTAGAATGATTGTAATCTTCTAATTCTGGTAATGAATATCTCTTCGTATTAGGATTAAGATATACTTAGACAGAATATTATTCTGTCTGATCTTATGTCGGCCGCCTTGGGCCGTGGGCCGCACACATAGCGAGCACTGTTCACTCAAGCCCGTAAGCCTGAATGATATTTATCCACCCATCTGTGATGGGCCGGATACGGGTAGTACCCGCGAGCCGGGCTCACGACCCGGTTTGGGGACTATACGTCATCATGTCCCCCCAGTCTAGTTGTTACAGCCGTAGGCGTAACCTCTAGACTATCAAGCTGCCCTCCGGTCATACCAAGAAAGGCCTAGGAAATGATACTGGAAAATTTGTTCCGGCCGCACGTGGCAACCGGTCGTATGAATATTCTTTAATGAATACTACCTCAGCCGCACGCCATGGCCGAGACAAATTAAATGCAACATTTAATACGGTCTTACGTAAGAGCCGCATAACCCGACAAGAATCCAGTCGCATTAATGATATTCAACAATCCAGTCGCATGTCTGCAAAAAGTGCATGATTACTGATCACCCTCGAGCCACACGAAACTGTTTAAGAAGTGACCCGTGGGTCCCCTACTGACGTTACAGAAATGTCAAAAATCCTATCCATTGGATAGGAAATGTGACTGACACGTGTCAAAGATCCATGGCACCTCGGAAACCGAGGCCACCCTATATAAGAGTGAGTATGCGTGTATGTTACACACACAACTCACTCATTCTTCCGCCATTGTTAACTTCAAGCTTTTTCCTTCACAACTTTTGCCTTCTTTTCCACGGATATCCATCACCGCAGGTTAGATTACCACGCCCTTAAAAACCTTTTCATAAATTATGGTTAAAGATAACCCCCTCATCACGGACGTCCTGAATGTGATGTCGGGAGAGAAATACCTCGACTTCCTGTCGAAGTATTATGTGCCCGAAAGCGTACATCCCACCTTTCCAGGTGATGGTGAAGCTATTACGGACGCACCGGCGGGGAAAATGGGCATATACACACGCCTGTTTGACTCAGCCAACTACCGTATTCCGTTGTCTAAGTTCTTAGTAGACCTTTTCTTGTACTATGACTTTCATATCACCCAGCTCCACTGTATAGGGGCGTGTAAAATCAACCAGTTTGAGATTACATGCCACACCTGTAGGGTAACCCCCACCGTTAACCTTTTTAGGGCTTTCTATTTTCCCCAGTTGGTGAACGGGTGGTTGTCGTTCAAGAAACGACCCGGCAATGCCCCGATGACATATAGGAAACCCCTTGACTCCCTGAAGAATTGGTACGACCATTACTTCTTTGTAGATGAGAAAGTATTCCCCACCCCCTTCGTACTTAAAACCAAGGCCCCAAAAGATTATCCGCCCAAACCCAAAGATTATAGTAGCCGGGACCTGAAAATACTAGATACCCATCGCACGGAATTCCATAGAGGGTTGCCGGAGAACTTTCTGTGCTTGGTAGGGATAAGCCGCCGTTACTTTGGGAGGGATGACTTATATCCGTGCTTCTTAACGGATCAGGGCGAGGGTAGGTCATATATATCTTGTATATTCAATCTGTCGCGTATGTTTAAAATGTTACTAACCCATATACTTCTACAATCATTTGCAGAGATGAACCTTCACGGATTGATTAGTCAAGGCGACCCCGTGAAGGTGAGGGAAGGATTCCGGCCGTTGAAGCCGAATGAGCTCCCCTTGCTGGAAGCTTTAGCCGACCGTACGATTCCGCTGGAGGAGACAACCGAACCCAGGTCGGATGAAGAAGAGCCTGTTATTGAGAAGTCCCCACTGGATTTTCATAACGAAGATGGCGACGACACCTTGCTGGAGGGAGGCACCATTAACCAGGAGGAGGAGCGCGACCCGAATGAAGACACCACGCAAGCTTCCGGATCCACCACACTTACCTCAAAAAAGAGAAAAACAACCAGGCGTGTGGCGAAAAAGACTGGGGAAGATGCCGGAGTTGCGAATGCTCCTCCCAAGAAGTTGCGGAAAGACCATCCTCAGTATCAGGGGGACGGCAGCACCATGACTGGTCAAGCCGACCCTACCCCGATCATGGAAGGGCCAGTTCTGCGTGTCGCCCCTGTGAGCGCCGTAGCTCCTACCGGCCCAGACCCTGCTACTGGTACCTCGTAAGTACCCATCCCGACTATGACTTGTATCCTCATATGATATATGTATACTAAAAATTTGTCCCTTTTTGTTTTAATGACAGGGTAAATCCGGCGGTCGCAGCTCAAGGAGAAGAGGTGGGGAGAAATCCATCCCCCGCGGCTACTAACAATCCCCCTTCCCCCACCACCACCCATGCCAAGGAACCGTGCCACGAGGGGCCAGAAGAGAGCTTGCGTCTAGCCTGGAACCTATCAAGCTTGACACGGCTGGAGGCCGAATCAGAGTGTTCGGAATTCATCGAACACATCACCCCGCCCGTCCTCGCACAGGATTTGGATGAGCTAGACCATGAGGCCCTAATTGAACAGTTTGATGTGTCATCCGCACATCAGGTAACGGTGGGTGCCGCGCTGAGACGCCGACTGATCAAGGCCCTCACCAATGTGAGCCGTGCCGACAAAAGGATCGCCCGCCGAGAGGCTTTGGTCGTAAAGAGCGAGAAGACCATCACGTCCTTGCAAGCGGCGTTATTGACTGCTGAGGCAACGGTGAAGGAGCAGGCACTCCATGCCGAGACAAGAGAGAAGCGTATCGCTGAATTGGAGGCCCTTGTAGCCGCATCAAACGAGAAGGTAATCTTTCAAACATTTTGTTTATACATTCCTACTCCTTATGTGTATGTAGGCCAAAGATATATATTCGTATACTAACTCCCAATTTTATACGCAGGTGTCTGCGGCTGAGGCTGCTACTAAGGCGGTGACCGTGCAATCCTTCAGCATTGCTCAGGAGCGCGACGCACTGAAGGAGGAATTGAAGCAGGCTCAAAACAACCTTGAAAACCATGTTGTCGCTGCTGATGAAGAGTTGAGCAGGGTGGTCATCAGCTGTGCGGAGAGAGTATGCCCCCCCTACTGACCGCGACAGCCGGTCGTAGGTGGATTATCGGGCAAGGACTGCGGCTTGCCGTAAGCGGGGCCCTCAACGCTCCACACCTATTGCAGGCCTTTGCTGGGGTTGTATCTGACGGGATCGACCGTGGTAGGCATGAAGGCATGGTCCAAGCTGCGGAGATGATCACAAAAGGTGAGGATATCACCCAGCATCCGTATCACAATCCCTCCGCAGCGGGCAAGATGACTGCGTCCATGGACGCCTTGGCAAACCTTCAACACCCCCTTCTGGACGAGCTTGAAGCCCTGAAAGACGCTCCCAATGAAACAATAATGTCCCGGCTGAGTGCTGACCCAACCCCTTTGACGCTGGCTACCTATGATTTCATATCCAAAGCCATGTCAGGTGAGAGGCCGCTTGGTGAAGCTTTAGACACTCTTGCCGTCAAAGTTCAGGACGGGAAAGATGCTCGCGGGGAGGCCCTTCGTGCTTTGATTGAGGAAGGAAAGAAGGATCTAGAAGAATTCCTCCCCCCCATGTAACTTATATGTTTGTAAACATTTGTATTTATATTCGTCCGTGTATGTACACGGCTAAGACGTGCATGTAATAACTTGTCCTTTTATTTTAGAAGTCCGTGACAACCACGGCCATTTTGTTTGTTAATTTTGAAACTTGTGTATCTCATTGCAATCCAATGCCGCGTGACGTATCACGTCTTACATACAAGTCTAATTTACTAGACATGCGACGTGCGTCTTTACTATGCGGAGCACCGTATGGCTATAGCATATGAAGCTTACCCCAACGTCTTGTGAGTAAGGTGTCTAGTAAGGATACATGATCCGTGCGGCTGGGGTTGCATCCCTCTTACGCGGCAAGTTGAATTAGTAGGTTCACTTAATCCTCTTACCCCACCTGGAGGCGTATAGTACATGTACGGTAATTTGAGAGAATGCATACGAATGAAACATGGCATATTATAATACAAGTAAAATTCATACGGCTAACAAAGAATCTAACAAAGAAAGGAAAATGATTTGCACGAAACAGGCCGTGGAGCTAGCTAGGCACCACGGCATTTTATTAGAACGTTTACATTTTTGTTTGAATAATGACGACAAGTCCTAAAAAATCCAAAAAGGAAACTTAAACAAACATAAGAAAAACAAATAAAACAAATAACCCGCATGGGTCTTTATTAAGACCGCCTATAGCGAAGTCCCATGCGGAAGCCGTAGCTTTTAAAGATAGCACCTTTTGAGGTTGGAGATGTTCCATGTGCGCTCTAGGTCGCGGCCATCCATGTCACGTAACTTGTACGCCCTCGTCCCAAGGTTTCAGTGACTTCATACGGTCCTTCCCATTTAGGGCCCAGTTTTCCTGTATTCTCCACTCGACTCGCTTCGTTAGCACGATAGACGTAGTCTCCCGGTCGAAAAGAAACACCCTTGACCTTGGCATCATAATAAGCCTTCATCTTAGCCTTGGACTTAGCCTCATTGATGGCTGCTATTTCCCTTTTTTCTTCCAACAGATCCAGGTTGATTCGCAGTTGTTCATCGTTTGTGACGACATTAACCTCTGCCGTGCGGATGGTAGGCATCCCTATTTCTGCTGGTATAACGGCTTCAGTGCCGTAAGCCAATGCAAAAGGAGTATCTCCGTTGGCTGTTTTTATCATGGTTCTATGTGCCCATAGCACGTGTGACAACTCATCGACCCATTTGCCCTGTCGTTCATCCAGCCGCGCTTTGATTCCATTCCCCAAGCTCCTATTTGCTCGTTCAACAAGGCCGTTCGTTTGTGGATGTTTAACAGATGCGAAGCGCCGTTTGATGTTTAATGATGCACACCAGTCTTTGAATGGGTTGTTCGTGAACTGCTTGCCGTTGTCCGATATAATTTCTCCTGGTAGACCGAAACGGCACACAATGTGTTCCCACACAAACTTCTTGACCTGCTTACCCGTGATAGACTTGACTGCCTTGGCTTCTATCCATTGTGTGAAGTAGTCCATTGCAACAATCAAGAATTTAACCCCTCCCGCAGCTACAGGAAATGGTCCTGCAATGTCAATTCCCCACTTGTAAAATGGCCATGGGGACGTGATAGGTGTAAGCTCCTGCTGCGGGTGCCGCGGTACTGGCCTATGCACTTGGCAATCATTGCACCTGCGAATCATGTCGCGCGCGTCTCTGTGCATAGTGGGCCAATAGTATCCTGTTCGTAAGGCTCGGGCTACCACAGATCGTGGGCCTGCATGCATGCCGCACAACCCTTCGTGTATGTCACTGATAACGTAAGCCGCCTGGCGTGGTCCAACACACCGCAGCCACGGCTGCAAGAAAGAGCGTTTGTAAAGGATGCCTTCTCGGAGTTCGAAATGTTGTGACTTCCTTTTAACGCGCCTTGCTGCTTTTTCCTCGTCCGGAAGGGCTTCATTAGTCAAATAGTTGATGATTGGGGTCATCCAAGTAGGTCCCTCCTCCTCAACTATAGCGGCCACTTCCCTTTCCGTGATAGATTTCTCCTTGAGTATTTCCACCAAAACCTGCTTAGATAAGTGGGCGAAGCTCGTGGACGCGATCTTACTGAGAGCGTTCGCTTTCTTGTTCTCGCCCCTTGGCACCTGCTTGATGGAAAACTTACTGAAGGTCGCGATTAACGACTTGACTTTTTCCAAATACCTGACCATGTTGTCCTCCTTAGCCACATACCCACCTAGAATATGGTTCGCGACAAGCCGTGAGTCCACGTAGGCCTCAAGGTTGCGGACTCCCATTCTAGCGTCAATTTTTAAACCCGCAATTAATGCTTCATATTCCGCTTCGTTATTGGTGGCCGTGAACTCGAAACGGAGGGCGTACGTGAATTCCATTCCTTCTGGATTTGTGAGGATGAGACCTGCCCCCGACCCGTCTGTGCATGAGGATCCGTCCGTGAATAGCACCCAAGGTTTCGCTGGGACCTCCGCTTGCTTAATGATTGGTTCTTCCTCATCCGGCTTCTCGATCAGGAAATCTGCCAAGATCTGGCCTTTAACAGCCGTCCTTGGTCTGTAGGATATATTATGCCCTCCCAATAGGATGCTCCACTTTTCCAGTCTCCCTGCCACGTCTGGTCTAGAGATAACCTGCTTAATTGGCTGATCCGTGATCACAACGATTGGGTGCGCCTGAAAGTACCGGCGCAGCCGCTTTGTAGCAAATACTAGTGCTAGCACCAATTTTTCCATGGAGGAATAATTCAACTCCGCCCCTTGTAGTGTTCTACTTATAAAGTATACCGGAGTTTGTATTGTATCTCTATCCGTCATCAGTACCGCGCTTATTGCGCCATGGGTAGCTGAGAGGTACATAACGAGTTCCTCCTTTGGCCGGGGAGCTACTAGCATGGGGAGAGATGCGAGGTGCTGCTTGAGTTGGAAAAAAGCTTCCTCAGCTTCCTTCGTCCAGCGGAAGTCTCCCTTTCTAATGCACTTCTTGAGTGTCTTAAACAGGGGTAATGACTTCTCCGCGGATTTAGATAGGAATCTATTCAGCCCGGCTAACTTCCCATTCAAGGACTGCACCTCCTTCCGTGTCTGGGGGGACGGTAGTCGTATCACTGCGTCCGTCTTCTCTGGGCAAGGTTTGATGCCGTTTGGGTCAATCAAATACCCTAGGAACATTCCTTCTGTTGCCCTAAACGTACATTTCTTTGGATTTAACTTCATGTTAATCCTTCTCAGCGTGTCGAATGTCTCCTGGACGTCCCGGAGAAGTGCCTCCTCCGTGTGGCTTTTTATCACCAAGTCATCAACATATACTTCCAAGTTGCGTCCTATTTGTGATTCGAAAGCTTTGTCCACCAACCGCTGATACGTAGCGCCGGCATTCTTCAATCCAAACGGCATTTTCGTATAGCAATATACGCCCTGGCTCGTGTGGAACGCCGTTTTTTCTGCATCTTCCTCCGCCATCTGGATTTGGTGATACCCTTTATATGCATCCAAGAAGCATTTGAAAGGATATCCACACAAGGACTCCACTTTCCAGTCGATCTCTGGTAATGGGTAACAGTCCTGTGGGCAGGCCTTGTTCAGATCCGTGAAATCCACACACATGCACCAACTTCCGTCATGTTTCTTGACCATGACCGGATTAGATAACCACTCGTGGTAGTATACCTCGCGCATGATGCCTGCGTCCACTAGCTTACGCACTTCCTCCAGTATAACTTGGCTGCGTTCGGGCGCCTGGCCGCGCTTCTTTTGCTTGATGGGTTGGTACCCTTGGCGGATCTGGAACTTATGCTCTGCTATCGCACGTGGCACACCCGTCATATGTTTTGGCTCCCATGCGAATATGTCCAGGTTTGCACTTAAAAGAGAGCACATGGCCCTTTTACCGCTATCCGAGAGCGCCCCTCCTATAGATACCTCCTGTTCCGGATAGTCAGGGTGAATGGCCACCTTCCAATTGGGTGGTGGTGCCCCCTCCTTGGGTGGGACAGGTGGAGTCGGTGTTGTCACGGTGTGACACTCGGATGTTGGTACGACTGTGTTGTAAATAGTAACGATTCCCCCTTCAACGGGGAATTTGATCATTCCGTGTGCCGTAGAGGGTACTGCCCGGATAGCCAAAATGCCTGGTCTGCCTATGATTCCATTATAAGGAGAGTGTGAACGTATCACCATGAAGTTCATCCACGTCGTAGTGGAATGTTCCTCATTCCCAATGGTGACAAGCAAACGCAATTGCCCTATCAGCCAGATGGTGTCTCCACTAAAGCCAGTAAGCGGCGTCGTGGCCGGTACTAGTTGGCTTCTTATTTCTGGACATAACTGCACAAAGCAGTGTGCATACAGTACCTTTGCTGACGACCCTCCATCCACATACATGCGACGAACATTGTGTGTTCCAACGCTTATCTCAATAGTGAGAGGCGCATCAATCACATCGCTTGTCCTTTTGGGGATCCTTCTTGTCATACTTCTTGTTGTTGTCTTTTCCATCTTTCCAATCCTTAACTAGGTGCTTGAGTTTGCCTGATTTGATTAACGACTCAATATGCTTCTTGAGCTGGATACACTCCTCTGTGCCGTGTCCTTTGTCATTATGGAACTCGCAGAAGCGACTTCCTTGTCGACGTTCCGGGGGAGTGGTCATTGGGGGAGGCCTTGGAAAGTTCGCCCCTTCAGTCAACAAGATCTCCCGGTAGGACATTTTTAGGGGGGTGAACTTGTCGTCCGACCGTCCGCCTTTGTTTTGGCTCTTATAGTCTGAACCCTTATTGTTCTGGTTGCCTTGACCTCCCGACTGTCTCCGGGACTGGTCATTTGACCGGTATCCATTTCCTCGGGATGGATAGGCCGCGGCAACAGCTGTTTCTCCCTCTATGAAATTTCTGACCCTTTCCATGAGGTCATCATATCTCTCTGGGCGCTTGTCGTTGAGACGCCTGATCAGTTCTCTGTCTGTTATGGCGTGCATGTAGTCAGAGATTTTCAGGAGCTCTGGCAAGGTTCTTGTGCGTGTGCACTCATCATTGAAGCGCTCAGTGAAGGCTTCTGTGGACTCCCCCGGCCATTGCTTAACAGTTGCCAATGAGACCGGATCCCTATTATACTTCTTCCTCTGAGTATAATTGTTCTCGAACGCAGTGCGTAGTTCCGTGAAACTATCAATGCTCCGTGGGGGGAGCGCCTCGAACCAGTCACGGGCGTTTCCAATCAAGGTCGAATTGAACATTTGGCACCATATAGGCATGGGCCATCGCTCAATTTTGGCCTGAGTGTCGAATATTTTGAGGTGATCCACAGGATCACCGGACCCATAATAAGTCTTGATGCACGCCGGCATGCGACGTTTGGTGTCCTCAGAATAGTTCCATATGCGGAGGGTGAACGGATCTTCCCTGGGATCCGCCCATGGCCGTGTGAGCCTAGGATCATCCCATGGTTCACACCATGGACGCGAGAGGTCCTCTGCTTCCGTATCCCGATAGTAAGGGCCACCATAATACTCCTCATTGTTTGGTGGTGGAGGCGTGCGCCTAGGCCGGCGGCGCTTGGGCGGATGGTCATCTGAGTCCTCCCCAGACGGATCTGGGGACGGCGGTGGTGCCCCGCCTTTTGAATAGGGACCACTTTTCTGAGACGAACCAGGAGCCTTTCTTCCTGTGTTCATTCTATCCCACACACTTGGGCGGCGTGTGGTTCTGGTCGGCTCTCGATCTGGCCGCTCGGGTGAGCCATCCGACCTTTCTCCATCTTGAGACTGCGTTAATTCTTGCATAAGGCGATCTCCTATGCGCTCAAACACATTCCGGGGTTGAGGGTTTTCCTCAAAGGTTCCCTGCTCCTGAGGCTGAGTCCTCCTTTTTCTCCGGTTTTGGGAAGGGGTGGATGGTCCACTGTCGCCAAAGTTGAGTCTGGCTTGGAGGTTCCTCCCCAGACTCAATCTTGATGCGATCCCTGGGACGATCCTTTCGAAATTCTGAGTGAGAACTCGAGTAAGATCCTCCTCACTGAGTGGTAGGGCTTCCACTTCTTCCTCCGTTGAAGGTCTGCGTGGTTCCTTGTTGGGAGGGTCTGGCGCACTCCCTGGATCAGGGTTGTCCAGGGTTGAAGTAGGCGGGGGTGTCACCGAGATCGTGCTCGTCACCCCCGCAGGTTGAAAACCGCTACGGTTGCCCAGCCCGCCTGCGAGGCGGTTAGGTGACTGGTTGGGGATGAGAATCCCTTCCCCTTGGGACTTCCGGTTCCCAGGATTCACATTCCTGGGGTTAGTTGGCGGATGTCCCTTCGTCATTGGAGATCTGAGATGAGGTTTTGTTCTAGCTTAGTGTTATTGGTCCCATGGATGGCGCCAACTTGTTGATGCAAAAGTTGGTTGATCCTTGCTAGACCCGAATTAGGCTTAATTCGGGTTGGCTGGGCTCTGGCTCCTGCACCAAGTGAATCGTCTGGTTGGGATCCTGCACACTAAACAACACGCGTTAAGCTTACCGTGGGAAGGTTTCCCACGATTAGACTCCGGCGTGAGAGTAAGTAATCGGTTTAGGGTTATATGTGAGTTTAGAGTATAAGTCGTAATACCTTTGTGGAACCCTTGGGGGTTCCTTTTATAGGCAGTGAAACCCCAGTGGGCTTTCACTGATCCTTCGGCCCCAAGGAAGAGATAAGCACCAGAATTAGAATGATTGTAATCTTCCAATTCTGGTAATGAATATCTCTTCGTATTAGGATTAAGATATACTTAGACAGAATATTATTCTGTCTGATCTTATGTCGGCCGCCTTGGGCCGTGGGCCGCACACATGTGCGAGCACTGTTCACTCAAGCCCGTAAGCCTGAATGATATTTATCCACCCATCTGTGATGGGCCGGATACGGGTAGTACCCGCGAGCCGGGCTCACGACCCGGTTTGGGGACTATACGTCATCAACAAGCCTCTCTTCCACCATTTTTATTTTCATGTTCTTTACTTTTATGCACCTTAATCTTCATGTAACGCACCTTTAATTTTCTTTTAATTCCAAGTAAGTTTACCTTTAATTGTTGTTAATCTTTACTTTATTGCTAAATCTCCTTCTTCCTATCTTGTTGATTTGTTCTTAATCTTTGTTCTTGAGTTTTTATGTTTTCAATCAAGTGGGTTTTAATTGATTTGGCTTTATTTGTTAGTTTTGATGATTTATTTTGATTGATTATTGTTAATTGATGTTTGTTGGTTGTTTTGGTTTAATCTTTTGATTTGTTTTGATTAGATTTGCTCAAATTCGTGCTTTGTTCTTCATTCCCTGAATCTCGTTAAAGTTACTGTTCTTTCCCAGACTTTCCGAATAAGCTTCTTAATTTTCCCCCTATGCGGAATATTTCTTTTATTCCGAATGGCATGTTTTCATTTTTCCTTATGCGGAAAATCAGTTATTCCGAATAGGATTTCTATGCGGAATGATCTTTATTCCGAATAGGTCTTCCTATGCGGAATGTTTGATTATTCCGTATAGGGATTCCTATGCGGAATTCTTGATTATTCCGTATAAGAGTTATTTTCCGAATAGCCCTTCTTTTTTCCGCATAGCTTTATATTCCGAATAGGGCACACTTTTCCGAATAGCCTTCTTTTTATTTTATTCCGCATAGCTTAATTTTCTCTTTTTATTCCGCATAGACTTGTTGTTATTCCGCATAGAATTTTATTCCGTATTAGAGTTTTTCAGTTTTAAGTTATAAACTTTATTTTTCCCGCCTTTTTCTTTATTTGCTCTTTTACTAGCTTTCCTTTCATTTTAAGTTTTAATTTGAGTCATTGACTTTAGTTGTCTTTTAATTTTCTCTCCATTTATTTCCCGTTAAGTTTTAATTTTTCATCATTGTTTTCTTACTTTATTTTTAATTGTTCCAAGTCTTTATTTTTAAATTAGTTTTAGACAACGACCATTCCCTTTTTATTTCACCAAGAACAACTGAGTCGCACAATTAACCAGAGATCAATTCGATTAGACACCGAGAAAACGAACTTTAATTGATACAAAAACTTAGTTATTAAAATGGCGCCGCTGCCGGCTCTTTTCGTGAAGATCAAAGGTTTTTTGTGAGTGACGCGTTGGCTTTTGGGATCCGTTCACTTGTGAACGTTATTTTTCTTTTCAAAAATGTTCAAAAATCCAAAAACATTTGTAAAATCATAAAAAGCATTTCTTTTTCAAAGTTTTGCACCAAAAATATTCTTCTTGCTTATCTATCTTTCTTTATGGATTTTTATGTCCATTGTGTCGGGTGTGGGAGACGATTGTACGGGAACGACTCTTGTCAATGGTGTACATGTGAGCGGTGCGGAAACGATATCAAAGATACGCAATTAATACCAGGATTTTGTCCTTTGTGCCACTCACTTAATTCTTCCTTTTTGAACCCACCTACTCTTTCCCCGTGCATCTATTGTGGAAGCGATTCTCATTGGCATGTTTCGTGCCCGGTTCAATACTCGTATGATTACGGGCAAGAACCGAGGTATAATTATGACAATGAAAATAACTATCCACAAGACGCACCCGACTTTTCTCCTTACCCTTCTTGCCAAACTTGTGGGGGTCCTCATGATTCTTCTTATTGTCAACCAATGAATTATTATGAGCAAAATCCGTGTCCTCAATTTTATTCACCAATGGATTATTATGAACCAAACCCGGTTTCTAATTCTTCTCCATCGATGAACTACTGTGAGCCACAATCATGCTATAATTCAGGTTTTCAACATTTTGAATCCCCACAACACATCATCGATCCTCAACCCTCCTTCGAACAATTGAGCTCCAATGAACAACAGGACAATCTGGTTAAGCAGCTTCAACAAATTCAAGAATCTTGGATCAAGTTCATCGAAAAATATCAAGAGGATCAACGGCAGGAGCAAATATCGAATATCGAGACTTATACTCCTCCTCCGGTGTCTCCATACTATTACGATGATGATGACGATGAGCCTACTATTTCTTGGAATGATCTTACTGCTCAATGTCCTAGTGCTATTGTCATCCCTCCTCTAAATATCCTAATCGTGTCTAAGGAGTGTGATACATTGAATGAGCTTAGTGATGTTGGTCTTGATAATGTGTTTGATGATGAGGTTTGTGACATACCGACTGCTATGGAGCCTAAGGACGACGTTTCTCTTACAGAAGAGGTCGATCCTAATGATGACGATTCTTCTCTCTGCTATGAGAATTTCACTTTTGAAGTTTCTCAATCTCCACCGGGAGATGCGGGTGATGACGATTTATTTTCTCCGGTTTACGAGACGTTCATCGATGAACATGATCGTGTGGATGAGGTGGAAGTCGTACTTCTTCGCGATAGATTACGGAAAGTGCACCTTCTTATTGATCAAATCGAAGCATTGACTTCTCCTTCTCCTTCCGAGTCTTTGCCTCCCTCTATTCCTCCCGTTGAAGATAATGACCCATTGCTGGAAGAAATTGACATTCACTCCATACCACCAGGTAATGATGACGATGATTTGGAGGGGGACATTATTTTTGCTAATTTGCTACAGGAAAATATTGTCCCAAGTCCCCCTCCCGAGCACCTTTCATCCTCCCCTTTAGCCACTATCTCGGAGGATGAGTGCTTTGATCCGGGAGGTGACATTGATTATGCTATGATTGATAACAATACGGCTTTGCCGTTTGCTCAGCATTCATTGTCTTCGGGGGAGGACAATGTGCTTACTTTACCCAACCCACCTCCCGTGGATCTTGAATTCACATACTATATGTATGTTGAAAGGACCTTTCTCCCTTTCAAGACTTATCCCCCCGCCTCTCCTCTGTTGATGTCAACCGGGAACGAGGACAAAGTCTTTGATCCCGGTATCACATTCGAGGCTTCCCCATGGACTATTTAATTCGGGGACGAGTCAGGCTCGTGACTCGGTTAACAAAAACAAGCTCTTTTTGGGAGGCAACCCAATTATCTATCTATTTTCACCATAAGTGTAGGGGGAGCCCCATTGGTGTTTCTTGCTTTCTTTCTTATCATTGCAGGGATTCGAGCTTCAAAGACACACTCTTGATGACTTTTGACGAACCGTGATTCCGTGTTCCTTTCTTCCTGGTTCTATCCTAAACTCTTTGTGATTCACTATTTTATATTTCTCAAAATTAAAATAGGAATCTCTTTAGTTGTCTTTTCCTTCGCGAGATTTAAACAAAGTGCACAATGTCCTAAGTGTAGGGGAGTTTACTCCCACATGCTCAAAACATTGAGGACAATGTTTATATTAAGTGTAGGGGGACTTCTATCGAAGTTAAGTGGTCTTTTCCTTATATTTGCCCTCATTTTAACCGGAAAATCAATTTTTCGACATTTTTCAAAATTTTTAATCTATTTTGGCCTAGTTATAGTTCCCATTATTTTTGCTACTTTTCTCCTATTTTAATAAAATGGTTTTAGCAAGTTTAGATATCTTAGATATATTAGGCCCGTTGCGAATATTTTGACTCAACCCGAGTTTACTTATCCAAGTTCACTCTAACTAGTATCCTTAACCATGTAGACCTTAATTGGTTTATTAGGCTAAGCATCCACGAGTCTCATTACTTGAGATTTTAAATTGTGGAGGACGAGAAATGATAGAGTTGGTTACAAGTTTGGTATTCTCTCATTAACTTATGTGAGTTAATTATGATCTTTTTCTCCCATCACTTGCTAATAATTTATCTGCAATAAGTAAGGTCGTACGATTTGAAAAGTTACTTAGATTCTAGCCCAAGATCGTTTAAAAGTTGCTCGGTAATGACGAGAGTTCATAGCCAAGGCATAACTTATGAAGCGGGGCGCGAAGATTGGCGAGTCTGAAAAGGCCCTAACAAGGCATGAGGATTCCATTTTATTGCTGAAGATCCAAAGTGATGTGAAAAGCATTATTCCTAAAGTAAATATGAAGGATCAAGACTCACGACGAAAAGCAATCAACTCCCATAAAGATCATGGAGAAGTCTATCCGAAAAGACCCTAACAAGGTATGAGGATGAATAGATCCAAGTCCGAAAAGGAGGCGGATCGTTGTATCTCAAAATCCCAAATAGAGATTGAAGAAATAATCATGAAGTCGTGGTCAACAAAGTTGGAGAACCTCTCAAAAGTCTCCAAGTGAAGAAACTCTATTATGATAAGAAGACCATTATCTCAAGAACGTCTCTCGAAGATATGAAGTATGAAGTACATGACAAATATCGGCCCGAGAAAGGTCTCAAATCGTGAACCGAGTTATGCCAAGATATGAACTTTTTGATATCCCGAGAAGCAGTTTTAAGAGATTTTGTCCTTTAGCTAACTATTGATCAAATCGTCCTACTTTGCTTTCAGCTTAAATAAACTATCGAAATAAGTCCAAAAATGCATCTTCACGATCATTCTGAGACAAAAATAAAATATAAGAGATACCCGTAGGAATAAGGGAGTTTAAGTGATTAATTGAACCACATGAGTAAATGTTTGTTATGCTAACTTGTACTAATAATGATCTTGTTTTTAAGCTTGGCATGGGGAACATGAAACTTGAGGGTGATAAACATTCATGATACACAAGCCCTAATGTAAGTCTTAGATTTCTTTACATGTTTCTTCCTTGTTGCATCTTGTTATTTTCTATCTTTTTGATTTTCCTTAGTTGTTTAATAAAGGCCAAGGTAGGTTGATTATGATGGAAAGTGTAAACCTTGCTTTATCACTAAGCATTGCATGAGGGCATTGCAATGGTTAAGTGTAGGGGATTTGATAGGTGTTGAAACACCCATCCTTTTTACCACTTAATTACAATAATAACCGGGCCAAAACGTATATTTTATGTCATTTATGTCGGAATTATGCGTGGTTTGTGTTTTTTTTGTGATTTAGGACGAAAAGGTGAAAAGTGGAGAAAACACGGCTTTCACGGGCTTTTATCAAAGAAAAAAGACGAAAGACAAAGTCGAAAGATCAAGAGTGCAAAAAGAACGGAAGTCCAAGACCAATTCTGAAGATTTATCGAAGAAAAAGTCAAAAGACGGAAGTTTACTAAAAGCCGAAAAACTCAAGTCTAATTTATTGAAGATTACAAGGCGAGTTTGAAGAAATCCCAAGAAAATTCCAAGTATTAAGAAGATTAACTAAAGATTAAGAAGATCAAGGACATAAGTGTGCAATTAAGGAAAAGAAGAAAGAGGGAGGAAGCTTCCTAAGCTCCTCCCTAATCTCCCTATAAATAGTTTTAGTGTTTTCATTTTTCAAGTGTTGGTGGCTTGACAAGCCTCTCTTCCACCATTTTTATTTTCATGTTCTTTACTTTTATGCACCTTAATCTTCATGTAACGCACCTTTAATTTTCTTTTAATTCCAAGTAAGTTTACCTTTAATTGTTGTTAATCTTTACTTTATTGCTAAATCTCCTTCTTCCTTTCTTGTTGATTTGTTCTTAATCTTTGTTCTTGAGTTTTTATGTTTTCAATCAAGTGGGTTTTAATTGATTTGGCTTTATTTGTTAGTTTTGATGATTTATTTTGATTGATTATTGTTAATTGATGTTTGTTGGTTGTTTTGGTTTAATCTTTTGATTTGTTTTGATTAGATTTGCTCAAATTCGTGCTTTGTTCTTCATTCCCTGAATCTCGTTAAAGTTACTGTTCTTTCCCAGACTTTCCGAATAAGCTTCTTAATTTTCCCCCTATGCGGAATATTTCTTTTATTCCGAATTGCATGTTTTCATTTTTCCTTATGCGGAAAATCAGTTATTCCGAATAGGATTTCTATGCGGAATGATCTTTATTCCGAATAGGTCTTCCTATGCGGAATGTTTGATTATTCCGTATAGGGATTCCTATGCGGAATGCTTGATTATTCCGTATAAGAGTTATTTTCCGAATAGCCCTTCTTTTTTCCGCATAGCTTTATATTCCGAATAGGGCACACTTTTCCGAATAGCCTTCTTTTTATTTTATTCCGCATAGCTTAATTTTCTCTTTTTATTCCGCATAGACTTGTTGTTATTCCGCATAGAATTTTATTCCGTATTAGAGTTTTTCAGTTTTAAGTTATAAACTTTATTTTTCCCGCCTTTTTCTTTATTTGCTCTTTTACTAGCTTTCCTTTCATTTTAAGTTTTAATTTGAGTCATTGACTTTAGTTGTCTTTTAATTTTCTCGCCATTTATTTCCCGTTAAGTTTTAATTTTTCATCATTGTTTTCTTACTTTATTTTTAATTGTTCCAAGTCTTTATTTTTAAATTAGTTTTAGACAACGACCATTCCCTTTTTATTTCACCAAGAACAACTGAGTCGCACAATTAACCAGAGGTCAATTCGATTAGACACCGAGAAAACGAACTTTAATTGATACAAAAACTTAGTTATTATCCACATTGACGAATGGAAATCCTTCTAGTGTCAACATCAAACAGCACTATGGTAGGTGACTCGCAAGATTCTTTATGAATCAAGCTTGTGACAAACTAGAAAGCAACAATGGTGTGATTCTCTATTGAATCAAACTTGTTCCAGGAATCTAAATTGACGACTCTAATCAGATGGATAACGTATCCTTATGATTCACTCTTTACGTTCGCAGTCGGCTTTGTGACGGTCGGGTAAAGAGAACTGGCTAGTACCACCGGGAAAACCTGTCAAGGAGGTTCTTAATCGAATCTACCCTATCATAGGTACGGTATCTAGTATCGTTTAACGGCCTTCACCGACCGGAGGTAAAACACTACCGAATAATGATGAAATGTTCAAAGCTATTTTTTCCGTGTCTATGTATGTTGTTGCGTATGAAGGAGGTGGTGTAGCTGTACTAACCGAAGTCGTCTCCACATGTTCACACCTAAAGTTAAAGTCTTCCGCAACTATGATGGATATTGGAAAGTCAAACAAGAACTAGATAGATTTGAGGACATCGTTAGCCTTATATTTTATATAGCCAAACAAGAACTAACTATGTATGGGAGATTGTTAGCCTTATAAACAAAGAATGAACATGTCGATTCATAAGTCACAAGAGCACAAGACAATCAAGGATAGATTGAATATCTTAAGCACTCGAAGTCAAAAGACAAAGGCTCAAGATAAAGATCACAAAAGCATGAAGGAACAAAGCCGTTACAAACAAGATCAAGACCAAGATACAAGACCTAAGAAGGAAAAGCTCTAAAGTCAAATGAAGATCACCTCCACAAGAATGTATTCAGTCATGTTAGTTAAGCATTCAAAGATGACCGATACATTGGGGGAGATTGTTAGCCTTATATATTATATAGTCAAACAATAATGTAATAGGTCATCTTAGTCGTTAAAGGTCTTGTATAGTAATAGGCTAGTCGGGTTAACCGGGCTTAGACTTTAAGCTAATATTATCTAAGTTAGGGGCTCTAAGTCCAAGTCAAGCCAAGCCTTGCCCAAGGAAACAAGCCTATGAGCCCACCAAGCTCGTGGGTATATAAACCCTCTTCCATGTGTGGAAGACGGTGTTGTTTCATTATTTACACATAGTTCATATTGTTAACCTTCAATCACTCTCTAGTTTCTCTCTCTAACTTCTCTCTATTTTCTCTCTTATGATTGTGTATCATGGATTAATTTGGGTTTAACAGTAAGCTTTGGTTCCTTGAATTTATACTTCGAGATAAAGAGAAGTACTTTATTTCCATTCTTTAATTATTTTCTCAATCGTAGTTTAAGATCATGCAAAACTTTGGTTCGTGCTTTGTACAAACGAGAATATTCATAGGCTTGATGTCTAAATTCATCTAACTCATGAATTTGAAATACACTCTTTTAGCCGCTACGATAAGATATGGGTTGCAGTTTTGAAGTGCCCAATATGCACGATGTTTAATTTCAATCGGTAAATGGCATGTCTTTCCATACAAAAGCTTGTATGGAATGGTTCCAGTGGGTGTTTTGAAAGCTGTGCGAAAGGCCCATAGCTCATCTTCTAACTTTTTAGACAAAAAAGCATGATTATTCTCGACGGTCTTTTTGAGAATTCGTTTAAGAGCTCTGTTAGTGTTTTCAACTTGGCCACTCGTTTGAGGGTGGTAAGATGTGGAAAAACGGTGGTTATTCCATATATTTTCATGACTTTATCCATGAGATTCACTTATAAGATCTTTTGGAATTCCAAAAGGACAGAATAATTTCTTCAAGAATGCTATAACAACTCTTGAATCACTGGTTTGTAAGGCTTTAGCTTCATCCCATTTTGACACATAGTCAACGGCGACTAAAATGTATTCACATTTGTATGATTTGGGAAAAGGTCCCATGAAGTCGATAACCCATACGTAAAAAATTTCACAGACTTGGATGTTGTTGAGAGGCATTTCATCTCTCTTTGAAATGTTTCCAGTCTTTTGCATGCTTAGAAAATGCGGACTAAGGTATGAGCATCTTTAACAATCAGGAGCCAGTAAAACCTGCATCAAACACTTTTTTAGCGGTTGTGTTCGCGGCATAATGTCCTCCGCCCGATTCGTAGTGTCATTCATCGAGAATTTTTTGATTTTCGGATCCAGAAACACAATGTCGGATCATTCCATCGGGACATACTTTGAAGAGATGGGGTTCATCCCAAAAGTATTTCTTAAGGTCAGAAAAAAATAATCTTCTTCTCTTGGTGTGTCATTTTGTTTCGTAAGATACCTACATCGAAATAGTTTGCAAAGTCTATGGACTATTGTGTTTCATAAGTACTTACTTTTATGATATGCTCATCGGGAAAATCATCAATTTCAACATCGCTTGAATCATCATTCACAAGTCGAGATAAATGATCGGCAGCGATATTTTCTGGTCCTTTTTTGTCTTTTATTTCTAAATCGAATTCTTGTGAAATAAATATCCAATGTATGAGACGTGTTTTAGCGTCTTGCTTTTTGAACAAGTATTTGAGAGCTGAGTGATTGATATACACAATTGTTTTGGACAAAACAAGGTATGCTCAAAATTTGTCAAACACGTAAACTACAAGCATAAGTTCTTTTCCTGTGATGGTGTAATTTTGCTGAGTTGCGTTTAGAATTTTACTCGCAAAGTAGATTGGGTGAAATTGCTTTCCATTTTTTTGCCCAAGGACGGCTCCAAGGGCATAGTCACTTGCATCACACATAAGCACAAATGGAAGGTTCCAATTAGGGCTTGCGATTATCGGTGTGCATGTGAGCTTCACTTTGAGAATTTCAAATGCTAAAAGGCATTCACCATCGAAAGCGAATATACTTTCTTTCTCTAGGAGTTTAGTCAGGGGTCTTGCATTCTTCGAGAAATATTTAAAAAAATCGACGGTAGAAACCAGCATGACCTAAAAACTTCTAATTCCTTTAACATTAGTATGGGGTGGGAGTTTTGATATTACGTCTATCTTGGCTTTGTCGACTTCTAGGCTGGCTCCAGACACTTTGTGTCCAAGAACAATTCCTTCTTTACCATCAAGTGACATTTTTCTTAGTTTAGCACAAGATTTTCTTCTTCACAACGTGTGAGTATTTTTTCGAGATTACTAAGACATTTTTCGAATGAGTTTCCGAAGACGGAAAAATCGTCAATAAAAACTTCGACTGATTCTTCGATCATATCGCGAAAAATAGCGATCATGCACCTCAGAAAAGTAGCAAGGACATTGCATAGGCCAAGAGGCATGCGCCTATACCCGTAAGTTCCAAATGGAAATGTAAATGTGATTTTATCTTGATCCATAGGGTCGACAGGGATTTGAAAGTATCCATACACAGCATCGAGGAAACAAATTCATTCCGTGTGATTCTTTCTAACATTTGATCCATGAATGGCAAATGAAAGTGATCCTTCGTGGTTGTGTCATTCAATTTCCGATAGTCAATACAAACTCTCCATCTAGTGATGGTTCGGGTTGGTACTAACTCGTTATCTTTGTTAGTCACTACTGTGAGGCTTTTCTTTTTAGGTACACAATAAATAGGACTAACCCATGGGCTATCGGCGATTGGGTAAATAATTTCAGAATCAAGAAGTTTGACTATTTTCTTTTTGACAACATCTTTCATGTTAGGATTTGGTCTTCGTTTCTTTTGCACGACTGGTTTCTTGTCTTCCAAAAGTTGGAGTTTGTGTTTACAAAACGATGGACATATGTGAGGAATGTTTGAAGTTTTCCATGCAAAAGCTATTATATGCTTCTTGAGAACATCCATTAGATTATATTTTTTTTCTTGTGAAAGCTGAGATGAGATAATTACGGGGAGTAACCTCTCTTTGTGAAAAAATGCATATTCCAAGTGATCGGGAAGAGGTTTGAGTTCTAAATCCGTAGGAGGTTCTTCAATAGATTTCTTAGCTTTGAACTCGGTTACAAAAGTTATTTGTTCAAAAGGTACATCAATTTCTTCCTGAGATAATTCGATAGGTCGGTGGTATGAACGGCTATGAAAGCATCAAATTCGGTAAAGAGTTTGTAGGATATGTAAATCTTGCATATGTTTTTAAGAGAGAAAGAGAGATGATTTCACACTACTAGAGAGAGAAAGTTTAAGAACTATGTGTAAATTAAAATGAAGTTACCACCCTCTCCATCAAAGGAGAGGGTTTATATACCAAGCCCATAAGATGGGCTTGGGCTTACATTTGGGCCGTCCATACCTAACATTGACTAGGCCTTTCCTTGTTTGATATATTAAAAGATATATAGACTACGAGCTACTACTTAATATATTGTCGGAGTGACCGAATCTTCCTATATACGTAAAAACGTATTTCCAACAATCTCCCCCTAAGGGAGGTCACTCCAAACAAGGGCGTCACCCAAGTTACAATAATAAAATAATCCTAGCATACTATGCTTGTCTTGAGCTCGTAGTCTTCTTCTTTCTTTTCTTTTTTTTCAGGTGAACATGCTGATGTGATCTGTGATATCAATCTTGAGTATTAATCTCTTGCCTTGATCTTGTGCATCCATCACTTGTGATCTTCGCCTCTTCGTGACTTCATGTCCCACATACTTATACCTTCATAATTCTTGAAAGCTTCAGAGTTCGATAGAGCGGAAGACTTTAGTTTTAGTGTAACACCCCCAAATTTACACAATTCAATACAGCGGAAGACTCGTTGGTGTTACGGGATAGCACATTACTCACATCATAAACAACGCTTAAAAATCGCGTCGTTTAATAATAAAGCATTTCCATTCATAAATATCAAATTTACATAGGTCCCAAGTCATATTATTCCATACAAAGTTTTACAAAAACATTTGAATGGAAATTATGGTTTAAGTGCGGGCCATGAATTCTTGTTGTCTTCCCGAGAATTACCTTCAAGTACCTGAGATAAAACATGTAGAAAAGGTCAGCGATAACGCCGAGTGAATTCATAGAGTTTAATGAAATTCATCAATATAACATCGGTATAAAATTATTACCGAAAATCATTTTGTATAAATCTTTGTAATAAGCCGTAAAATAGCCAAAGTCATTTTATACAAATCCTTATCAAAATCATAATATAGGCTTTCGCCTTCAAAATCATTATACAAACCATTGTCGTTAAAAACATCATACAATACGTTTTATAACGTTGTATAGAGTAAATAAAAACCGTTATATGAATATGGTTATATAAAACCAAAACACGAACATAATATCAATGATAACACCCTGTATTGCTAGTCAGACAATATATCGTAATTCAATGCTTAAAGCGGTATTTCGTTAATTGGATTATTATAAGCCGCATGACATTGTTACCTTACTACAACAAACAACGGGTAGCTAACCCGACAATCATTTGCCCATCTAAAACAGCGTGTCGTCACAATAATCACGCTTGTGTAAATCTTCTCATACATAAATTCGCTTACCAATCAATGTGGCACGACGGGGATCAACCGTCAAGGCGCGAACTGGGATGATCTTCCCCAAATAGTACTATTATATGCATAAGCGTCTACCAAATCCCGGTAGTTCACAATTCATGCTAATGGGACTTTTAGTAACATAACCTAACTTTAATAATCCATTTCATTTCATCTATCGGGTCATTTAATCATTCATCGGGTCATACAATCATTCGGGTCCAAATCAATAAACAGACAATCGGGACAAATGGTGTCCTATTTTATCAAAACTAACATGTTATCTCCCTCGCGGGTTTATAAAACATTTCATAAAAACATTTAAAAGAGTGTGAGGCTATGAACTCACGTTGATGTGGGAAAGCGGGTTATCGGCAATTCGGATGTACGGTACGTGCTTCAATCACGGAAACCTAGACAAATAATACTCGTCTTAGACTTTTGTCCAATGAATTTATCAAAATAACAATTATGTATATATATGATGATTTTATATATATGATGATGATCAAGTGGGTTTATACATTTTTACTCATTCATTATAGTGTTTACGTGTTGGTAACATTTTTATACTAGTTTTACTTGTTTTACTTATTTACATGTTTTAGGCCCAATAAGGCTATTACAAGCCCAATACTTTATATTAGTCCATTTTACACTTTTATTATCAGTATTATACTTTTCATATTGGGCCCAAGTGGGTTAAGCCCAATAAGTAAGTTTATAAGTGTTTTACCAAATTAGTCGGGTTTATTGTCCATTAAGGCTACTTTGGCCCGTTAATGTCTATATGTTGTAAAGCTCGGGTTTTTATCGGTTTTTACTTGTTATGTATGTTTATAGAGAGAAGTGCAAAAATCATCCTTGTGGTATGTCGAAAAATCGAATTACATCCTTCGTTAACTTTTTGGACAACAACCATCCCTCCGTTAATGCGCGGGGCACAATACATCCCTCATGGACTAACGGTGCAAATGTTTTCTCGTTAAAAATTAACAAATAAAAAAAGAAAGGGTATTTTTGTCTTTTTCCTTTCCCAGGGATGTATTGTGAATCTTATCATAAATAGTTTCAAAAAAAAAAAAATTTGAAAAAAAAAATTATTTTCAGAAAAAATAAGTTTTATTTTCTCGAAAAAAAATTATTTTCGAAAAAAAAAATATTTTCGGAAAAAAAAGTTTTATTTTCTAAAAAAAAATTATTTTCGAAAAAAAAAATTATTTTCGAAAAAAAATTATTTTTCGGAAAAAAAAGTTTTATTTTCTAAAAAAAATTTATTTTCGAAAAAAAAATTTATTTTCGAAAAAAAAATTATTTACGAAAAAAAAAATTTATTTTCGAAAATAAAAATTATTTTCGAAAAAAAAAAATATTTTCGAAAAAAAATTTATTTTCTAAAAAAAATTTAATTTCGAAAAAAAATTTTATTTTCGAAAAAAAAGTTTTATTTTCAAAAAAAAAAAATATTTTCGAAGAAAAGTTTTATTTTCGAAAAAAAATTATGTCCCGAAAATAAAACATATTTTTTCGAAAATAAAACTTTTTTTCCTGAAAATAAAACATATTTTTTCGAAAATAAAACTTTTTTTTCCCAAAATAAAACTTATTTTTTAGAAAATAAAACTTTTTTTTCCGAAAATAATTTTTTTTTTTCGAAAATAATTTTTTTTTCGAGAAAATAAAACTTATTTTTTCTGAAAATAATTTTTTTTTTCAAAAATAATTCTTTTTTTTAAACTATTTATGATAAGGTTCACAATACATCCTTGGGAAAGGAAAAATACAAGAATACCCTCTCTTTTAGATTTTGTTAATTTTTAACGAGAAAACATTTGCACCGTTAGTCCATGAGGGATGCATTGTGTCCCGCGCACTAACGGAGGGATGGCTGTTGTCCAAAAAGTTAACGAAGGATGTAATTCGATTTTTCGACATACCACAGGGATGATTTTTGCACTTCTCTCATGTTTATATATCAGTATGTGAGTTTATAAAATTTTACATTAGACGGGTCCAACCGTCTAAGTTTTATTTAACAAAAACATTAATCTTTCTGTTTTAGCCGAAAAGACGTAAAACTTAGTATATAGTTTTTATAACTTATAAAACTTACCAAACTACCATTTTTATATATTGTCAATTTATTTATCCTTATGCATTTTTATATAAATGAATTATATAAGTTACTGGGTTTTAATTCACATTTTATACTATATTTATTTAAGTGCTTATATAATAATATTAAACTTTAATTTCACAAAATCAGTCCTAAAAATCTAGTTTAGTAAAATGATCATATCTAGAGTTCTACATGGAGATAGAACCCCAAATTTTTATCACAGAAACTACATGATATGTGCTTTATTTTATTCCTTTATAGCTACTGATGAATCAACATCTAAGTATTTTTAATAAATTCGTCCAAAACAGTATAGGCAGATTTGCACTCTAAACTTGTTTTGATCATATCTCACTCATTTTTATGATTCCATTGCATGGCCAACTCTCACATGTGTATAACACCTAATACTTACTGTATATTGATTCCAGTTCACCATTTTATCAGTTTAGCTTTTGGTTACTTACTGTTTTTATACAGCCTTCACATTAAGCAAGATTTTAACCATTTTACCTATGGTTTTCCATCTTTTTAACCATGTTTATCAAATATCAACACCAAATCCCCACATACTATTTTTAATCATCGTTCATCATCATATACATATACATAAATAAATAAATTACAAGATTACATAATCAAAATAACAAGAGGATAGGAAGAACAATCTCTATACCACCATAAGTGATGAAAAGGTGAGGTTTTTGATGAACAAGACTTGGTTCTTGTTATCAAATCTTCAACTTTAGCAAGGCAACTTCTTGGGTCCTTTGGGATGGATGAACATCTTCATGAAATCAGTCCTATAACCTTATGAAAACTCCTTTTCATAAGTTATGATCACCTTAAATCTTCATATCTTCAAAGGGTTTCCATCTTATGTATGAATAACACATGATATTGTGGTAAAAATTGATCAAATGGGGTGTTTTATGGATGAATATGGACGAAAATGGGGAATAGAGAGAGATTTGTGTGTGATTTGCATGTAGGGAAATGAGTAAATGGTATGTGTCTAGTGGTTTTAAGTGTTAAATGGTTTTGAGACTAAACTAAGGACAAGTGTCCTTGGTTTAGTTATAAAATGGACACATCTTGGTGTGTTGTTGAAGCTTTGTCCAACCATGTGTGGGGGTGGGACAAGTATATACTTGTTCCATCCCCATTAATTTACGGGTATTCCTCGATTCTAGTTTTCTCGATTTGCGTGCCTTCGGTTCGTTTTACGAAAAACGTTTTTATAAATTATGAATCAACAGCACAAAAAGAATCTAATAAAAATTGTCTCATCAAAACGGAGTTCAAAAACGTAAATACGTAATCCTAAGGTTTCCGGTTTAGTAGTAAAGGACGTTAAATTATAATCGTAAGTCCTAATCTCTTCTCGTAAATTTGTGAGCTTATGAACCAACACAAATTTAAAATTCCAAAATAATATTCACGGATAAATTTATTTTCTGAAATGTCGGACTGTCACCAAAACGGTGTATGTAAACGTAAGCACGTAACGTAGAATCCTCCGGTTTAGACGTAGTCGATGCTACTTCAAGACGTAAATCCAAATTTCTTCCCAAAAATAAGTGAATTCATAATATAACATTAAAATAATATTTTCAAATAATAATTGAGAATAAAATATCAACCATAAATTGACGGATTGTCACAGCATTTACCCCTAAACATTATCTTTTTCCTCAAAGATCATTTTATATTACTACTTGCTTCTTATAGAGTTAAAGCCATGTGGGTATTTCCTCCACATTCGGTCTTTTCTCACAAGTGTAATCCATTACAATACGCGAGTTTCATCAAACATAACTACGGGAATAAGATCAGGCTAAATGTTGACTTACTTTCTCTATCCATGATGTTCACGGGTTTCTGATGAATGCAACTTTTCGCCGATCTAAACTTTACTAAGAAACAATCGGATTTTCACTTGATAGACATTTTATCAAGTTCGATATACGAAACATAATTCACGCAGCTCTTGAATTCCTAGGGTAGATCCAGCTTATATGCCTTTCAAACCAATCTTTTACATCATCTCAATGGTCCCATACAACGGGGACTTATATCCCATGATCTTTCAGATCATCTATCCATTTTCCCAAGGCGAAAATTTTTGGCATAACTTCGCTACCCATTTGGCACTTCAAGATCTACATTTCATATTCACATAACCTCCTGCCCACTACTGGCAGTCAATAATCAGATCCTAATTTCAACAATCATTTCAGGTCTCGCGGGTCGAGTATTTTGTAAGGTTAGGTTCGCCATCATAGGAAACCTTAAACCTAAAAGACATGTCCAACTAACACTGGGTGTATGTCGGGTGTCTTCATCCCAACTCCTGCATACAGATGCTCTCACATTTAGATCCTAACAAGATTCGATCTCGATCCTAATACGAAAATTTTCAAAGATAATCTATCTAATGGAAAACGATTATACGGTCTATTACCAAAGGTCAATCATTCAAGCATAAAACAACACTTCTAGTATTTTGTATCGTTACTTTACCTCGCCCCTTCGATTGGGGTGGTACACAGTACTCTCATCAAGATTCGTTCTTAATGACTTCTGAGCAAATCTCTAGAAATTCAATGCGAAGCGAGGATCTTGATAGAGATGATCGATACATGCACACTATGTTTACACAACTCCTTTAAATACAAAAAAGTCAATTTCTTCGTCAAGAATCAATCATTAACAGGAATGATATTAGCAGATTTGGTCAGTCTGTCAATGATGACCCAAATCGAATCAAATTCGGATGATGACCTTTGCAATAGTTAGACGTTTACTAATGTATGAGGCGATGTATGCCTTCATAATTTTTCATTAGTACAACTTCTTCAGACAAAGATACATTTAGTCAGAAATGACATGAATAGAATACTTAATCTTACGAGATTCCAACATGACTAAATCTCACAATCCTCCATATTTAGACAACCACAAGCAGTCTTTTACACGTTTAATGCCATCGGCTTCTTAATTCTAATGGTTCACATTAGCCGCGAATCCCCTTTTATTATCTATATTATCCTTCTTACTAGCATCGGCTATTTATTTTGTACAGTCATTATTAAGGAACATGTCCTAATTGGTTCTTTATCTTTTCTACATAATGTGTCAGTATCTATTTTCACCTTTCCTGATGATATAATTATCATGACCACAACTCATTCAGAAATCCTTTCTTCATATTTTATAAGTTTAGGTTTCGTCTCAACTATTATCTTTATTAGTTTCGCTCAATCTGACGTTTAAAGCGTCGATAATTATTACAAGTAATTAAATAATAAATATTTAATTTTTATGAAACGTAAATGTAAAAGTTTTTAAATTTTCTCAGTTTGTCCAATTATATAAAAATGTTCAAAATAAATTTGAATTTGATTAACACAATTTTTGTTGATTTATCGGAAATAATTAGTATGATCCGTAAATATTCGAAAAACCTTCGTTTATTCTTTGGTAAAAAATTTCTTAGTTGAAAAGCAAAAATTGTCGTTTCAAATTTTAAGTCATGGTTTAACGGTTTCCTCAATCCCTCTTAGGTTGTCTTGAGGTATACACAAACATTTACCCCTAAACAGGAGTTTAGTTAAATGATTTGTGTATAAGGGAATAATCCCTTAAAAATCCTTTGTTAAAACATTTTTCAAAACATATTTCCATTTTCTTTTTGGTAAAACCCAAAGCCTTAATGGTTCCAATTTTTGAAGAGTCAATATATTCCATTTTCTATTAATCACACGGTCAAATAATGTAAAGGATTAAGTCTTTCATCACATGTTAAATATTTAAGGTACAAGTTTTCACTACTCGGCCGACTCAGGGCGATCTACAAATAATTATTAACTCATTCTTATAAATAAACAAATGGTCCTTAATGATCACAAGCATGAATTTATCAAATTACAGCCTACAGACGTGATTCACCAAATTTATGGATGTTACATGTGCATTAGTCAATCCAAACGACATAACATGAAACTCATAATATTCATTACAAGTTCTGAATGTAGTGATTGGAATAGATAAAAAATTTGGCGGACGCGAAATTGATGATAACCATGTCGTGGATCAAATCATTAGAACATACGCTAGAACCTTGTAAATGATCGAACAAATCTTTCATCTTGGGTAGTGGATATAGATTTTTAATCGTCAATTTACCTAGTTCACGGTAAGCAATAAATAAAAGGAATAATAACACCATAGCTCTTCATGATGACGAGCTCGGTAGAATAAAATCTTTCTCCGACAACTCTCTTAGTTGTACGGTAATTCCTTTAATTCAGATAATGCTGACGTACAGTGCACACGCCATAGGTGCAGCACCAGGAATATAATCAATTCCAAATTCAACTTTCCTTAATGGCGAAAGTCTAGGTAATTCACCAACAAATACCTCCTAAAGTTTCAGATAACAAAAACATCTTTTAATAAATTCATATTAGGTTCTTTCTAGATTATAATATCTATGACTAATTCACAACTATTCACAGCATAATTTCAAGTCTAAATGTAGGATATGGTCACCTATCAGGAATTATTTAGATCACTTTTGATAATCAACATCTTATCTTTTAGGGGAATTCTACTCGAGTTCCCATCAATTAAGACAATGTCGTCATGTCATAATCAATCAATCCTTTTTACTCGCACTATCAAATTTCCAGTTTCATTACTGTTGATAAGATGTGAATTTCTCAAAAGACTAATAATAACTCATAATCCTTCACAATTCAAGGATATCTGGAGACATAACTAACCTTAAAAGAGCAAGGTCAACGCATAATCTACGCGAGAGAATTTCAAATCAGATACAGACAAAAACATTTAACGAATACGAATATATCCCATGTTTTCATAATTGGAGTACGCATACGAAAGCTCCTCGGATCGTTACCCAGGTCATTCAAATGAAATCAAATCAATGGAAATGATAGGAACGTCGATACATCCAATCGGGTATCGACACTCGGTAATCAGATACTTTTCCTAAGAATCTCACTACGGGAGAATTGGACAAGAAAGAATTGTCAATTGTCAAATAAGACAATTTCCACAGATGAGTAAATTTGACTCAGAAGAATATATGCTACAGGCACATATGTAGGTGTCCCTAACACTATGTCCCTATTTTTCACTTCTTGCAGATCTCATAAAATTCATTCTTTCACAATCTTCAAAGAAAATGTAGTGTTTATTCATTAGTTTTATGGTGACTACTAATCAGCCTTGCATGGTCACTTCCAAACTGTATGTAGGCGCGCAACTATATACAATTTCAAGATTAACGATGCAATACTCAGTTCGTCAAAATTTTATCATCATGTTTATAATAAAAACATTTTCATGTTTAATTCTTAAAAAAGAATCAAAAATAAATTTACAAAGATTTTCTTTGTTATGAAAACAATTAAGTTTTCTAAGGTATTTCATAATCAACTTTATTTCAATAATGATTATTTATAAGTCTCACTTTAAATAATCCATATACTGATGAAAATTCTATTTTCTCAAAGGATACTGTTTTATCTTATAAAAACAATGAATGATCTGCAAAATAGTGATGAAAAGTTGTTTACCAAGAACTAACCATAATATAATAGGAAATGAGCTTAGCCAATTAATCATGAGGTTCATGATCTCGATGGCGCTCAAAAAGAATAATCCACAACGTAACTCAGATTGAGATGAGTACTTGTTTAATGGTTGCATCACTAATGCGAACATTAGGACGAAGCAGTAAAATATAGATAACATCGATACATGTAGAATTTAGCAATCAAAGGTAGTCTTTTCATTAATCACAAACAAGTCAGAATTGTACCGTAACACATTGTGTGTCACTATGTCATATAATTCCAAGAACTCATCCTACCAACTGATGTCTCAGTTAAGTTAGGGATTATTAAAAGATACCACAATGAACACTAATCTACAAGAGTCATTAGGTGTTCCACATGTCCCGAAAGATCCATCGGTCTCAATTTAGAAGAAGATTTCTTCGATTTATTTATTAGACACTGGGCATCCTTGTTAGTGGACAATGGCTTAGGAACAACCCTTAACACAAACAAACAATCATTTAAAACCTTATAATTCAATCACAGTATTTAACGACTTCCTCTTAACAATTTCTTATTCCATACAAGTTAAATTTTACTTTATTCAAGTTTTCAATCAACTTATACTCAATGCAATATTCTACCTCATTCTCCAATACTTTCAACCTTATTCTTAGACTTTAAAAGGGCAATAAAAGCTTGATATGATAAACACTTAATTTCCAATCCTATAGCTCTTACAACAACAATTATCAAATGAGTCTCTAGTATGAAATGACTCATACATTCAATTAGACTTCTCGGAAAGGTACTAGTGGCATGAGGCTTTTGGGTAATAGTTCCAATGGCAGCCTCAAGTGCAACATTCACCCTTTCGATTTCAAATTTAAGAATTGGGTGACAACGATTCAGATGACATCTTTCTAGGTGGTAACGTTTTGTCAAACTCCACTCTATAAGGAAAGATCGCCATGACATCGATATCAGTTATAATCTCGCCAATTCTTCTTTAATATCACAATCAACTAATATCAACATTTCTACGAATATTAACCATTTTGTTGAGATCATAAATATCCACAACTTGGTTTAGATCTAGAATAGCTAGAATTCCTACGGGAATAGCTTCGATTGATTTGCTATGGGAGTTAGGGTTTCTTGTGACAATCTACGTCGTATAAATACCTCGTATAAATATTAAAATAATCATCAAACAATCATGTAATCAAATTACATCATATATATATATATATATATATATATATATATATATATATATATATATATATATATATATATATATATATATATATATATATATATATATATATATATATATATATATATATATATATATATGTAATCCATGTTATATATATTAAAATAACACTTCTCAGTCTGGCCTTGTCTGTAACTCGGGAATTCTTCGGCACCGTTATAGTCAAAAGATTTTTAGACATTTTTTGAAAAATGTTTATAGTTAAAAGATTTTGAAATGTTTTATTCAAAACCTTGGTGTTACGGATAGTACATTACTCACATCATAGACAACGCTTAAAAATCGCGTCGTTTAATAATAAAGCATTTCCATTCATAAATATGAAATTTACATAGGTCCCAAGTCATATTATTTCATACAAAGTTTTACAAAACATTTGAATGGAAATTATGGTTTAAGTGCGGGCCATGAATTCTTGTTGTCTTCCCAAGAATTACCTTCAAGTACCTGAGATAAAACATGTTAAAAGAAAAGGTCAGCGATAACGCCGAGTGAATTCATAGAGTTTAATGAAATCCATCAATATAACATCGGTATAAAATTATTACCGAAAATCATTTTGTACAAATCTTTGTAATAGGCCATAAAATAGCCAAAGTCATTTTTTACAAATCCTTATCAAAATCATAATATAGGCTTTCGCCTTCAAAATGATTATATGAACCATTGTCGTTAAAAACATCATACAATACGTTTTATAACGTTGTATAGATTAAATAAAAACCGTTATATGAATATGGTTATATAAAACCAAAACACGAACATAATATCAATGATAAGACCCTGTATTGCTAGTTAGGCAATATATCGTAATTCAATGCTTAAAGCAATATTTCGTTAATTGGATTATTATAAGCCGCATGACATTGTTACCTTACTACAACAAACAACGGGTAGCTAACCATCATTTGCCCATCTAAAACAGCGTGTCGTCACAATAATCACGCTTGTGTAAATATTCTCATACATAAATTCGTTACCAATCAATGTGGCACGATGGGGATTAACCGTGAAGGCGCGAACTGGGGTGATCGTCCCCAAATAGTACTATTATATGCATAAGCGTCTACCAAATCCTGGTAGTTCATGATTCATGCTAATGGGACTTTTAGTAACATAACCTAACTTTAATAATCCATTTCATTTCATCTATCGGGTCATTTAATCATTCATCGGGTCATACAATCATTCGGGTCCAAATCAATAAACAGACAATCGGGACAAATGGTGTCCTATTTTATCAAAACTAACATGTTATCTCCCTTGCGGGTTTATAAAACATTTCATAAAAACATTTAAAAGAGTGCAAGGCTATGAACTCACGTTGATGTGGGAAAGCGGGTTATCGGCAATTCGGATGTACGGTACGTGCTTCAATCACGGAAACCTAGACAAATAATACTCGTCTTAGACTTTTGTCCAATGGCTTTATCAAAATAACAATTATGTGTACATATGATGATTTTATATATAAGATGATGATCAAGTGGGTTTATACATTTTTACTCATTCATTATAGTGTTTATGTGTTGGTAACATTTTTATACTAGTTTTACTAGTTTTACTTATTTACATGTTTTAGGCCCAATAAGCCTATTACAAGCCCAATACCTTATATTAGTCCATTTTACACTTTTATTATCAGTATTATACTTTTCATGTTGGGCCCAAGTGGGTTAAGCCCAATATGTAAGTTTATAAGTGTTTTACCAAATTAGTCGGGTTTATTGTCCATTAAGGCTACTTTGGCCCGTTAATGTCTATATGTTGTAAAGCTCGGGTTTTATCGGTTTTTACTTGTTATGTATGTTTAAATATCAGTATGTGAGTTTATAAAAGTTTACATTAGACGGGTCCAACCATCTAAGTTTTATTTAACAAAAACGTTAATCTTTCGGTTTTACCGAAAAGACGTAAAACTTAGTATATAGTTTTTATAACTTATAAAACTTACCAAATTACCATATTTATTTGAGTGCTTATATAATAATATTAAACTTTAATTTCACAAAATCAGTCCTAAAAATCTAGTTTACTAAAATGATCATATCTAGAGTTCTACATGGAGATAGAACCCCAAACTTTTATCACAGAAACTACATGATATGTGCTTCATTTTATTCCAGTATAGCTACTGATGAATCGACATCTAAGTATTTTAATAAATTCGTCCAAAACAGTATAGGCAGATTTGCACTCTAAACTTGTTTTCATTATATCTCACTCATTTTTATGATTCCATTGCATGGCCAACTCTCACATGTGTATAACACCTAATACGTACTGTATATTGATTCCACTTCACCATTTTATCAGTTTAGCTTTTGGTTACTTACTGTTTTTATACAGCCTTCACATTAAGCAAGATTTTAACCATTTTACCTATGGTTTTCCATCTTTGTAACCATGTTTATCAAATATCAACACCAAATCCCCACATAATATTTTTAATCATCATTCCTCATCATATACATATACATAAATAAATAAATTACAAGATTACATAATCAAAATAACAAGAGGATAGGAAGAACAATCTCTATACCACCATAAGTGATGAAAAGGTGAGGTTTTTGATGAACAAGACTTGGTTCTTGTTATCAAATCTTCAACTTTAGCAAGGCAACTTCTTGGGCCCTTTGGATGGATGAACATCTTCATGAAATCAGCCCTATAACCTTATGAAAACTCCTTTTCATAAGTTATGATCACCTCAAATCTTCATATCTTCAAAGGGTTTCCATCTTATGTATGAATAACACATGATATTATGGTAAAAATTGATCAAATGGGGTGTTTTATGGATGAATATGGACGAAAATGGGGAGTAGAGAGAGATTTGTGTGTGATTTGCATGTTGAGAAATGAGTAAATGGTATGTGTCTAGTGGTTTTAACTGTTAAATGGTTTTGAGACTAAACTAAGGACAAGTGTCCTTGGTTTAGTTATAAAATGGACACATCTTGGTGTGTTGTTGAAGCTTTGTCCAACCATGTGTGGGGGTGGGACAAGTATATACTTGTTCCATCCCCATTAATTTACAGGTATTCCTCGATTCTAGTTTTCTCGATTTGCATGCCTTCGGGTCGTTTTACGAAAAACATTTTTATAAATTATGAATCAACGGCACAAAACGAATCTAATAAAAATTGTCTCATCAAAAACGTAGTTCGAAAACGTAAATACGTAATCCTAAGGTTTCCGGTTTAGTCGTAAAAGACGTTAAATTATAATCGTAAGTCCTAATCTCTTCTCGTAAATTTGTGAGTTTATGAACCAACACAAATTTAAAATTCCAAAATAATATTCAAGGATAAATTTATTTTCTGAAATGTCGGACTGTCACTAAAACGGTGTATGTAAACGTAAGCACGTAACGTAGAATCCTCCGGTTTAGACGTAGTCGATGCTACTTCAAGACTTAAATCCAAATTTCTTCCCAAAAATAAGTGAGTTCATAATATAACATTAAAATAATATTTTCAAATAATAATTTAGAATAAAATATCAACCATAAATTGACGGATTGTCACATTTAGGGTTTCTTGAATTAGATGAGATATTAAGTGCATAAAGTATAAGCATGCGGGGACGACTTCTTCTCGGGTTACACAACGCCACCGTCTTCAAATGCCGCAACATAAGTAGACACGAGAAAAATGGCTTTGAACATTTCATTCTAATTCGGTAGCATTTTACCTCCGGTCGGTGAAGACCGTTGGACGATATATAATATCGTACTTGTGACAGGTAGATTTAATTAAAAATCTCCTTGACAAGATTTCATGGGTAAACCCGTTCAATTTACTCGACCGTCCAAAGCTGACTGCGAACGTAAAGAGTGAATCATTTGGATAAAATTGTCCGCATGATTGAAGCCGTCAATTCTGATTCCTGGAACAAGTTTGATTCATTAAAGAATCGCACCATCGTTGCTTTCCAGTTGTCACGAGCTTGATTTATATTGAATCTTGCAAGTTACCTACCAAGTGCTGTTTGAAGTTAACACTAAAAGGATTTCCACTCATCACTGTGAACACTAAGGTATCACTCTAAGTGTTCTGGCAAGATCATTAAGATATTGGGTAGAGGCTTGGAACGTGTTTAAATTCAGTTAAGAATTAAACTACTGTTGCTTTCGAGTTATCACAAGTTTGATTCATAAAGAATCGCACAAGTCACTTACCATGAGCTTTTTGATATTCGCTCAAGAAGGATTTCCATCTTCATTGTAAATACTTTCGTATTACTCGGATGTTCAGGCAAGATCATGAAGATTTTGCTTAGGACTCTTAAGATCTTTCTTACTTTTCACAGTGTGTGAAGAAGCAAGGAAATATGGAAGTGTGTCCTAATGAGATATGTGATGATCTCAAATGGCTCTAGACTTGATCGTGCATTTTGGATTTTAGTGATCGGAGGCTGGAGAGGAGTGCCACCTTTTCAATACCAATTTACTTGGAGTGAATAAATCGATAGATAATGCGTTGTCTCCGTGTGAATAAAACAAATACCTTTTGAGAGATATCTGAGTTAGCTGGGATGGGTTGTGCATTGCATCACTGGGTCCATGATGTCTATCTTCAATATCGATCATCATTAATATGATCTTAATAGCATATGTGTTGACCCGGTTTCTGCCTAAGGTTGTAAGGAGGGCTTCTTTCTTTACACCCTTTATCTTTACAATTATTTTTCATTCTTCAACCCCTTCAATGCTTACCAATACGTCATAACTAGCACCTTGTTGTGATTGTTCCAGTGCTAACTTAAGTACTTGGTCGGCATTCAGCTACGTTCACAATCTTTCTCCATCTTTCCTAAGGACTACTATTTTTAGCTATGGAATGTCCTTGGGAAGATTCCTCCGGTTTAGGAAGAATCATTGGACTTAACCTATCCTACCATCCTTATGACACCACAATCTTCATCATCGTGAAATAAATGTGTTTTGGGTAAGTATATGTCACCATGAAAATCCATTTTGATATGCAAATCCGTTTTGCTCCCCCTTAACATATGCCACGATATTCAAAAACATTTCGCATATGTCGGGATGAGCCAACACATTAAGACAAACCATTTGTGATAATTTCCCATATTAAATCACATTTTATCCCCCATATTAAAAATATTAACCCAATCGATGTTTTTAATATCAATTGATTTAATGAACTTTTAACAAAGGTTTTGGGAAGAAAAATGCAAGTCCGTTTTATCTTCATGATACCAAATGTATGAGATATGATACCGATTTGTAACATGATCACATATTCACCATATTAGAAAAAATTGACAAGGTTGGACCTGATTGATGAGAACATCACATGATAAGATCAAATGGTTCTTGTCAGCAGATGTTGGTCGCCTCGTCACGTCTGAAGTCATCTCTTGACACCACATGTACGATTGGTATTGTTGTCTTGACACCAATTTGTGAACTTGGCACGTTCGGCATTGAAGATTCTGAAGGCTTGACAATTGCTCCCCCTCAATTGTTGACCCGTGTTCTATTGAAAGAGCTGTAGTCGCTGTTTGAGTAGTCGCATCGTCGAGTATGTAGATACCAATTGTAGATTGCTATAGTTTTAGAGATGATAGCTTCATGAAAACAAGACTTCTCTTGTTTTAACAAATAAATGCACTGAAGCGTACATAGATTTGTGTTAGACCAAGTTATAAAGTAAACTTGATCCCTTACAAGGTTTTAGAGTAAACCTTGCCCGAGAAAATTAATTCCCGTTGTGAGCCAAAGCTTTCATAAGAAATACTTCGCTTTAATATGAAAACCGGGTTGCAGTCTGAAATAACTACAAGCCATGAGGGCATGTTTTATGAAATATTTACAACTTTTGTACGGAATCTATTTATGGCGCCGTGTCGATATTAATCAACAATTCTAAGGCCGTAAATACTATCGTACCAAAAGACATGCCTTTGAAAAATAAAGTAAAAATATTTTTTGGATTTTTATGAATTTTTCAATTTTTATGGTTTTTATGATCACCAAGGATACAGAGAATAGTTTACCACCACTATTCTTTCGCTTCATCTGCCAGTTCCTTTAGAGTCTCAGGCGAAAAAGTTCGCATTCCTAGCTTGTCGGCCAAAAATTCAATTCGAGCGCGATCTAAAGCCTTCGTGAAAATATCCGCCAATTGATACTCAGATCGGACAAAGTAAAGCTTTATTACTCCATTTTCCACTTGCTCCTTGATAAAGTGGTAGCGAATGTCAATATGCTTCGACCGGGAGAATTGAACATTGTTGCAGCATAAAGAAATTGCACTCTTGTTTTCACAGTACATCGGAATTTTGTTGAAACCTAGACCATATTTGGTTAATTGCGATCTCATCCAAAGAATTTGAGCACAACAACTGGACATAGCTATGTATTATGCTTCCGTACTTGAAATTGCAACGCTTTTCTACCTTTTCGATGCCCAACTGATTAATCGATCTCCTGGTAGTTGCAATGTTCCACTCGTGCTACGCCTTGTATCTTGACAACCCACGTGATCCGCATCTGCATATTCCATAAGTGCAATCGAAGAGTCCTTTGAATACCAAAGTCCCCAATTAATGGTTCCATTATGATATCAAAAGATCCGTTTCACAATAGCTAAGTGCAACTCAGTAGGACGAGTTTGATACCGAGCACACATACATATAGCAAACTGAAGATCAGGTCGACTAGCTATGATATATAGAAGAGTACGTATCATTCCACGATAAAGTGTCGGATCAACGGTAACTCCATGTGGATCTGCATCAAGCTTTGTTCGTTCCACCATTGGAGTATCCACGGGGTCGCAAGATTCCATCTTATATTTCTTAAGAGATTCAAGGGCATACTTGGATTGATTGATAAAGATGCCTCTGATACTTTGAGATATCTGAAGACCTAAGAAGAATGATACCTTGCCCATCATTGACATCTTAAACTTGGAAGACATGAGTGTCGCAAACTTGTCGGATAAGGTTTGGGTCGAGGCTGCAAATATAATATAATCAACATATATTTGTACCATAATTATATCTTTACCTCGTTTCTGAATGAACAGCGTGGGATCCACCTTGCCTTTAGTGAAGCCTTGCGTAATGAGGAATTATGATAGAAGATCATACCATGCGCGTGGAGCTTGCTTCAACCCATAGAGAGCCTTCTTAAGCTTGTACACAGGATTAGGATAATTAGGATTCACAAAACCATCCGGCTGTTGAACATAGACCTCTTCCTTGATTTCACCATTAAGAAATGTCGTCTTCACATCCATCTGATAGATGATCATATTCATGTGGGCTGCATAAGCGAGGAATAGTCAAATAGCTTCCAAACGGTCAACAGGTGCAAAGGATTCCATAAAATCGATGCCCAATAATTGGTTGTATCCACGAGCTACTAGTCAAGCTTTGTTCTTCATTATTACGTCTAACTCATCGAGTTTCCCCTTGTAAACCCATTTCAAAGTGAGTAATTGCACTTGATCCTGGCATGTGACAAGTTCCCATACTTCAAGACGTATAAATTCATTAAGTTTTTCTTGCATAGCTTCTATCCAACAGGATTGAGTAAAAGCTTCTTGCCATGTCTTAGGTTCAACTTCAGTGAGAAAAGCATCAAAATGACAAAACATTGCATTTTCTTGTAACTGACTTCGTGTGGATACCGGACGATTAGGGTCACTAATAATAGAATCTATAGGATGATCCTTGTCCACTTGTTATCATGTTCACGAATCCGTGGATTGGAGTATACTGTAGTAGGAGCTTCCTCTGAGGTGGACGACCCGGCTTGATTAAGGTTGGGAATTGGTACACCAAAGAATGGAAGTTCACGCATTTGAGCGAATTCTAAGTCGTGATCATCATCTTCCTCTTCATCATCAATAGTCATGACATGGGTAGTTAATTCGGGTGTTGGTTGAGATTTACTAGTTGATGGTATATCTTGACCAGTTGTAGGTGCAGACGTATCTGATTGTGCTTCGGTTGCTGGAGCGACAACTTCGGTTACCGGAGCTATTACCTCAGGTTCTGGAGCAACAATAGTTGGAGGAGTAAAGAATTCATCAAAGAACGGTTGAAACAACGTATCCCATTTATTCCTAGTAGGTGGTATAAATGATGATGAAGTGGGGTTGTTTGGGAAAAGACCAGAACTAATGTTACTGGGTCCCATTTCATGAAGTGCGGGTTCAGAGCTGCTTTGCTTAGAAGCCATTGTTGTCAGCTCATCAAAATCAACATTCATAGTTTCAAGGATCTTACGAGACTTAAGGTTGTAGATTCGGTATGCCTTCTTTGCGGGTGCGTAACCAATGAAAATACCAATATCAGCCCTAGGTTGAAGTTTTCCCAAATTGTCACCATCATTATTTGGATAACAAAGAGAACCAAATACATGAAGATATGATAAATCTGGTACTTTTCCATAGAGAAGCTCATAAGGTGTTTTACCATGGCGCTTACGAATTAGCGACCGGTTTTGGGTGTACACTGTTGTAGATACTGCTTCTGCCCATAAAAACAATGGAGCCTTTGCGTAAATTAACATCGTTCGAGCAGCTTCCATAAGTGTGCGATTTCGCCTTTCAACGACACCATTTTGTTGTGGAGTGCGTGCAACGGATGTTTCATGACATATGCCAACTTCTTCATAATAATCACGCAAGATTTGATTCACAAATTCGGTTCCATTATCTGTACGAATGTATCAGACAATAGTGTTGAGACGCACTTGAATCATCTTGAGAAATCCGATGATGAATTTAGGTGCCTCATTTTTTGTTGTAAGAAATTTCACCCATGTAAACCGAGAGTAATCATCGACAATTACGAGGATGTACTTTTTGCCACTAAGACTTTCAACACGCATTGACCCAAAAGATCCATATGCAACAAATAAAGTTTCTCTTGGTTCGTGTCTTCCGTCTTGGGTTTGTATGACTTATTAGTGCTTTTCCCCATTGTACACGCGAAACACAAATGATCCTTATGAAATGAAAGTTTAGGAAGACCACGAACAAGTTCTTTTTTCTCCAAATGATTAATAGCGTCAAAGTTAAGATGAGATAACCGTCGATGCCATAACCATGACTTAGTCTTCGATGCTTTGGAGAGAAGACATACGGGAGAAGCGTCCATCATGTCTTGTAGAGAAAAAGTATACAAATTATTCCCTCGAGTACCTTTCAATAAATCAACCCCTTCCAAATTACGAATGAAGCAGGTATGCTCTCGAAAAGAAACTTCTAGGTTTGAATCACAAAATTGTCCCATAGAAAATAAGTTGTGACCGAGACCTTCCACATAATACACTCTTGAAATTATAACATTCCCAATATGATATTCACAATAACCCATTATCTTTGCAATATGATCATTTCCAAATCGAATCGTACCAAGAAACTTACTGATGAAATTTCTGAGCTGAGAGCGATCTCCGGTCATATGCTTGGAGCAACAAGAGTCCAAATACCAGAGAAAAATTTGGACCACCTGTTTTCAATAACAGCAGTAGACAATGCATTGGAAACTATTGGTTCCTGAGTATTAGCAGATACAGATATAAGACTATCAGAAGTGCTAACATTTGTGTGACCCTTAGATTTCCTGCGTTTTCTAATGTGTGTTGGGAATAAATTGTAAGCCAGTCTACTTGAGCGCTGACAAGAGTAAAACAAGCGTTGACAGGGGTAATACAAACGCTGACAGCTCAAGCGTTGACAAGATAAAGTCAAGCATTGATACATTGAAGACAAGCACTGATGGAAGGATATACTCTACGCGTTTATTGTATTCTAGATTACTTCTAGTAAAGATAGGAACAACAATGTATTTGCTATATTTATCTTTACCTAGAATAGTTGATACGTAGATTATTGTACAAGGCTTCTTATGTCTATAAAAGAAGACCTTTAGGTTAATGTTCAATATAAGTTTTCATACGTAAACTACTTTCATTGTAAGCAAGTTTGATATCATTAATCATAGTGAAAGTTTGTTTATATCTTGTGTGTTCTTGTTTAAGTGTTAATTCCGCATAACACTTAGATTGTCATATACATATACAAAGGTTTCTCTAAGTGTATTACTTGATCTAATCTCGTATACATAAATCTAAATCGATCTATGTTTGGGATCAACAAGTGGTATCAGAGATTGTTGAGGAAGTTTTGATCTTAAAGAACACAAGAACCCTAAAAATCACCAAAACCCTAATTTTCTCAAAACCCTAACAACATCATGTCAAATCCAGAAATAACCTCCTCCTCCTCACCTTTACCAAACATCAAGATTCCCATGCTTGATGCAACCAACCTTGAATTGTGGAAATTCAACTTTGAGCAATATCTAGGGATCTATGACTATACACTCTGGGAGATTATTGAATATGGAAACACATTCAATAAAGCCCAAAAGATTGCTGATGCTATTGCTGGAAGAGCAGCTGTTGTTGGATGTTCTGAAGCAGATAAGAAAGAAAAGCCTGATGATGGTAGAGCTGTGTCTGCTGAAGACATAGCAAAGAAAAGGGTTGACATGAAAACCCTAAATATTCTGAAACTCTCTTTGGGACAAGAGAACCAGCATAAATACAGAGGTTATGAATCTGCTAAAGACCTTTGGGCAGCTCTTGAAGTTGCATATGGTGGCAATGAAGATACTAAGGAAGAGAAGAAGAAGCAACTTATGCATGATTATGCTGTCTTCAAGGCTCAACCTAATGAAAAGCTTAGTAGTGTGAGAAGCAGATTGCTTGATATTACAAGCAAATTGTCCTTCATGGGGACACAACTTGGTGATGTTGACAGTAATGCCACTTTTCTTAAAAGTCTTGGTGAGGCGTGGAAAATTGAGGCAAGATCTATTCTTGCCAATAATACTCACAAAAGTTCCATGTTTGATGATATATACAACAAACTAAGGCTGTTGGAAGATGAATCTCTTTTGGAGCATGGAAGCAAGTCCACCAACAGTAACATGGCCTTCTTTTCTCATAGTGAAGGTCAATTCAATCAGAAGGACTCCTACATGCATCCAGTTACTGGATCATCATGTGTCAGCGCTGGAACATGTCTTGTCAACGTCTCCTTTTCAAACGCTGACATATTCAAAAGTGACTCACCAAGAGTTAAACCTGCTGGTTTGGATCTGGATACTGTGTGTGCTTATATTGCTTCTTTGCCCAATGGTTCAGTGATTACATATGAGGACCTTGAGCAGATAAGTGATGAGCACTTGGAAGAAATGGATATCAAGTGGAACATGGCTCTTGCTAGTATAAGAGCAAACAGGTGGAATAGAAGGTTTAAGAAGAAGATGACCTTCAATGCAAAGGACACAGCTGGATTTGATAAAACCAAAGTTGAATGCTACAACTGTCATCGTATGGGGCACTTCATGAGGGAATGCAGATCTCCTAGAAGATCTAATGCTGGCAAACCTTCAAGCCAAATTGTTAAGGCTTAGGATCCTAAAGCCATGGTTACAGTTCAAGGAATTGATGGTATGGGATGGGATAGGAGCTATCTGGCTAAGGATGTGGAAGAGGATAAAGCTTTGGTTGCTGAGATAGAAGAAGAAGAGCATGTTCAATATGCTCTCATGGCACACTCCTCCTCTTCATCTGATAATGAGGTATACGATGATGCTTTTTGTAGTAAGGGTTATAGGTTAAACACTAAGAAACTTAACAAAGAGGTGTTAAGATTATTAGATGATGTGAGTGCTGAAAGATGCAAACTGTCTAATTACCGACTAGCTCTCACTCAAACTGAGAAGACAGTTTCTGAATACAAGAAAATGGAATTTGATTTAAAAGATAAAATAAATATCTTAAAACATGAGTTGAATGCTAGTTATGATATTAGGAGTATCATGAAAAGGGTTAATGGTGAGTTACAGGCTAAGTTAGATGAAGCCATTAAAAACAAAGATAATGTTGGCCTTAAAATCCAGAGATTTGATAAAGCCACACAAACCCTAGGAGAATGTGTGAGTAAACAAAGGGATCCTAAGGACATGACTGGGATTGGGATGAAAGACTACTCTGTAGTTCCACCACCAGCTGGTGACTTCTATGGTGTCCAACAAAAGGACCTATCTTGGACTGGTTTGCCAGAACTTTAAGAGGAGGAATTCATTCCTCCACCAAGAGTTGTTACCCCAGTTGAAGAGTATCAACAGAAGTTGACTGACTTAAATGAATGGAAGAAAGCCAAACCAACCTTATTTGTTAAGGGTGGCTTGCTATGTGAAAGTCCTAATGAGTCAACTCCCATTAAGGTTACAAACCCAATCACTGGTAAGGCTATTGATCTTGGCTCAAACACTGTTAGAAAACCTAGCATTAAGTATGCAGAGATGTATAGGAATACTAGGTCACCTAAGAGCCAAGTTAGCAATGATGGAATAGGCTTCTTTTCTTCTAGACCTAGGGTTGTGTCTAGAAAAGCCTGTTACACTTGTGGTAGCTTTTCACATTTAGCATATAAGTGTGTCAACGCTCCCAAAGTCAACGTTGTTAGAAAGTCAAACGTTGTCAGACCCAAACCTTATGTGCAGCAAAGTCCACAAGTTGTTAGACCTGCCCCATTCTTCACTAGAGGGTCTAACACTCATGGACAAAGACCATTTCAAAAGACAAATACTTGGTCTAATAGGCAATGGGTTTCTGTAGCAAACCCTAGGTTTAACGCTGACAAGGGTAATTTCAGCGTTGACAAGACCAATTCCAACACTGACAGAAACGTGACCAGAACTAAATATTTGCAACCACAGGGTAAGGGGTCTAAAGCTTCTTCAAGCTTAACATGGAGACCAAAGAAAGATCAAAACCCTAATGATAATGGGATTTCAATGACCTGCAATAGATTTAATTACAATTCAAAGGTCATTACAAAACCTATTGGGGTTAACTGGGTATTTCATCCAAAGAAGGATGAAAATAGGGTTGTTATGAGAACTAAGTCTGTTCTTATTGAACAGCCAGATGAATCCAAGTCTGCTAAGGCTTGGGTTCCCAAAGAAAACTAACTTGTTTTCTTTATGTGCAGTGCATTCAAAGACAGGTCAATGATTTTGGATATTGGGATAGTGGATGCTCAAGGCACATGACAGGGAAGGAAGATTATTTGACAAACTTCACTCCCATTAAGGATGGTGATAAGGTTTACTTTGGAGGAGGATATGGTACTATCACAAGCAAAGGAACACTTCTCACCAAGAACTTGTGTTTTGAGAACGTATTTCAAGTAAAGGAACTTGATTACAATCTTTTTAGTGTATCACAAGTTTGTGATAACAAAAATAAAGTTCTGTTTACTGATACTGAATGCTTGTTGTTAAGCAAGGATTATAAGATCCCTGATGAGAAATATATTGACTATAGAACACCTAGGCATAAAGACATATAAAATGTGAATCTGAATGGGATTAGAATGAATAACAACATGTCTTGTTTTTATGCTAAAGCTTCAGTAGATGAGAGTAATTTATGGCACAGGAGACTAGGGCACATAAATTTTAAGAATATAAACAGGCTTGTGAGACTTGGCTTGGTTGATGGTTTGCCTGAAAAGGCCTTCCACAATGACCACTCTTGTGTTGCATGTCTTAAAGGCAAGCAGCGCAAGGTCTCATTCAAGTCCAAACAGGTGCACTCTAGTACTAGACCTCTTCACTTGCTTTATATGGACCTCTTTGTTCCAACCAATATAGAAAGTTTGAATGGTAAGTCCTACTGCTTTGTCATCACAGATGACTTTTCTAGGTTTACTTGGACCTTCTTTCTAGCTATGAAGAGTGACACAGCTGACACTTTAATTGATTTATCACTCAGATTGAGAAGAAAACAGGCAATGAAGTTAAAATGCTTAGGAGTGATAATGGTGGTGAATTTAGGAATAAAGTGTTAGATGACTTTTGTGCCAGGAAAGGAATTACTAGGCAATTTCGTGTTGCCAGAACCCCTCAGCAAAATAGGGTTGCAGAAAGGGAAAATAGAACCCTAATTGAAGCAGCCAGAACCATGTTGGCTGATGCTCATTTCCAAATAGCCTTTTGGGATGAGGCTGTTAATATAGCTTGCTATGTTTAAAATAGAGCATTGGTCAACAAAATTCAAAAAAAAACACCTTATGAGTTACTTTGGGGAAGAAAACCTAATATTGATTTTCTCAGACCTTTTGGTTGTCATGTAGTAGTTTTAGATACTAGTGATGCCTTAGGTAAATTTAGAGCAAAAGGTGATGAAGGCTACTTCATGGGGTATTCAGTGTAGAGCAAGGGATATAGGGTTTATCTTAAAAAGGAAAAACGTATTCTTGAAAGAGTACATGTTAGGTCTTTAGAGAGTAAACCTAGTGATCCTGAAAGTGGTCCAAATTGGTTGTTTGACTTGGAACCTTTGTCTAGGACTTTAAATTATATGCATGTCACTAATCCAGACATTGTGAAGGTAACTTAAAATGTTGTGGAAGAACAAGTTGTTGATGTTTCAGGTACATAGGTTCATGAAAAGGTTGGATCACAAGAAGAAAAGTCATCTCCTATACAAGAATATGTTACCATCCCCATATGGACAGATGCTTTTGCTGCTGCTGGAAAAGATAATGGTGGTCCCCAAGTACCACCATATAACAACATGCATGGTCCTTCAGGCGCTGACAAAGGCAAATCTAGCGCTGACAAGACCAATTCAGACGTTGATGGCTCAGACGTTGACAATAATAGTTTAAGCGTTGTTAGCCCACACGCTGACAAACAAGGTTCAGGCGTTGACAACACTTCTGCACATCTTTTCTCTTCCATTTTTGAACAAGGTGGACCTTCCAATTTATATGAAGAGGTTCATCCTCATGTTGATGAAAGAGAGTCTGAAGAAGAAGATATTGGCAACTTGGAGAATGAGATTGAAGACACCAGACTGTTTGAAGGAGGAGTTCTCACTTCTACTATGAAGAATCAACCCACTTCTCAAATCATTGGTGATATAATGACTCCTATTTAGACTAGAAGATCTCATCAAGATCTTGGTGGGTTCATTGCCAATATACACAAGAAGGTTGATACCCCTCTTGTGCAAGCATGTTTGTTTGCCTGTTTTCTGTCACAACAAGAACCCAAGAAGATATGTGATGCTCTCAAAGAACCAAGGTGGGTGGAAGCAATGCAGGATGAGCTTCACCAATTTGCAATTCAGGATGTTTGGGAGCTGGTTGATTGTCCCAGATATGTCAGACCTATAGGGACAAGATGGGTTCTAAGAAACAAGAGAGATGAAAGAGGTATTGTGGTCAGAAACAAGGCAAAGTTAGTGGCTCAGGGATATACACAAGAGGAGGGGATAGATTATGAGGAGGTATTTGCACCAGTTGCAAGGATTGAAGCTATAAGGATCTTCTTAGCCTATGCATCCTGCATGGGCTTCACTGTCTATCAAATGGATGTCAAGAGTGCCTTCCTCTATGGAACAATTGTTGAGGAGGTATATGTGATGCAACCTCCTGGTTTTGAGGATCCAGAGAATCCAGACAAGGTGTATAGAGTCAAGAAGGCTATGTATGGACTTCATCAAGCCCCTAGAGCATGGTATGGTACTTTGTCTACTTATTTAGTGGACAATGGATTCAAGAGGGGCACCATGGATCAGACACTATTTATAAATAAGAAAGGTAAGGATGTGTTGCTTGTTCAGGTCTATGTGGATGACATCATTTTTGGGTCTACTGATCCAAAGATGAGTGAGGATTTCTCCAAGCTGATGACAGACAAATTCAAGATGAGTGCTATGGGGGAGATGAACTTCTTTCTTGGTTTACAAGTTCAGCAGAAAGAAGATGGTATCTTCATCTCCCAGGATAAATATGTGGCAGATATCTTGAAGAAGTTTGGCTTTTCTCCACATGAAAAGAGGGATACTACTCCTATGGATAGAGAACACCCTTGGGGAAAGATTGGAGATGGAAAGGATGTTGATGTCAGGCACTATAGATCAATGATTGGTTCATTGATGTATCTCACAGCCTCTAGACCTGACATCATGTTTGTTGTGTGTGCTTGTGCACGCCATCAAGTGACTCCCAAAGAATGTCACCTTTATTCTGTCAAGAGGATCTTTAGGTACCTAAGATGCTATCCTAGTCTTGGTTTGTGGTACCCAAAGGATTCACCATTGGAGCTGATTGCATATTCAGACAGTGACTATGGAGGTGATAAATTTGATAGGAAATCCACAACTGGTGGATGTTAGTTTCTTGGGAGCAGGTTGATATCTTGGCAATGCAAGAAACAAATAGTGGTGGCTAATTCTACAACTGAAGCTGAGTATGTGGCTGCAGCTGCTTGTTGTGCACAAGTTTTGTGGATTCAGAACCAGTTGTTGGACTATGGGTATAATTTCACGCATACCAAGACATTTGTTGACAATAACAGCACATTATGCATTATTAAGAATCCTATACATCATTCTAAAACAAAACACATAGAAATTAGACACCATTTTATAAGAGATTGCTTTGAAAAGAGTTTAATACAACCAGATAAGGTTGACACAGAAGAGAATGTATCAGATTTACTAACTAAACCTTTTGATGCTGGGAGGTTTCAATACTTGGTAACAAGTATTGGGATGATCAATCTCACGTAATATGTGTTTTGGAGTCTTTTTGTAAAAGTATGTACAGGATAATGCATTGTTATTGGTGTTTTTGGGGATTTAGATTTTCCACTATATTTTTCTAACACTGACAAAGGTTGCTTGAACGCTGATAAGTGTTTTTGTGAGGTTGTCAGCAATATATTTGTCTAACGCTGACAAAGCTTCCCTGAACACTGTCATGTGTTATCGGGGCGTTGTCAGCAACAATGTTAGTTTTGTGGTTTTCAATCTAAATGTGCAGGTGGTGTTAGCATTATACCAATGGATACAGAGTTGCTTATGGATCATTGGAGAAGCATTTGGACATGTTTTTATTTATGGATGATGGTTGGAATTTTTAATTTCTATCTTGACATAATTTTTTATGTTCATGCATATATTTAGCAACATATGTATCATAGTTTAAGGGGAGGTTTTAGGAACCTTTAGGATGTTTGGGTATCCATACTCTTATCACAATTCTAGATTGTGTCCACAGGTGAGTATGAGTTAGTTTTACTAAATCATGAGGCACTGTAGCATGTAAAGTTGATATACTATGCATGCTGTAAAGACATTTTTGGCCTAGAATTGGTTGTGGTCTGTTGGGAGAATTGGGAATGATTTTGTAATGGGATTTACCTGGGAGTAACAAGGAATTTTATAAGGTAACTTAGTTGTTAAGAATTTTGGTTAGCAAGGGACACTAGAGGACTGTTATGTCTATCTTGCATAAGCAAGTGTGCATAACTTGACAGTGCTTGCCGCCCTATAATAATTATCAACTTTTTGGTTATCTTCTCTAGGATAAATTACTTTGTTAAGGTCATTTTTTTATTTTTAAACATTTTTTTTGGACGCTGACAAGTATTTTTCCAAGCGTTGTTGTGACCAATTTAGACGCTGACATGGCTATGGCAAACGTTGACAAGAATATAGCCGTTGGGCGTTGATAGGTTATTTTTTACCGTTGACAATCAATGGGACCTACCCAGATGTTACTTTTTGACATATTTTTAGGCCGTAATTTTGGGAGCTAATAACTTTCATTTAATGCATGAGATAAACTTATTCTTTTTCAATATTTTCATGATTACATTTTGAAAATACTTGCCTATTTTTTGGCCAATCACATGCATTTTCTTCTCCTATATATTTGGCTCCTATTTTTAAACACGGTACCTATTATTCTTGTCTAACACAATTTTCTCTTATCAACTTCATCTTTATCAATCATTTTCACAGCTTTCAACAATGGCACCAAAGTTTAAACCATCAAATTTGGAATTGGGGTTCAGAATTCAACACAACATGATCGCGTATCTTGAAGCTGATGATACTCTGTTTCCCCAATACACACAAATGGTGGCGTATTTGAACCCATCTCCTTTTAGGTATGCTCTTTCTCATGCACCACTCATTCCTGTCACACATATTAAACAGTTTTGGAACAATGTCAGTTCCTCAACAATTAATAGAGTGACTGCATTATCTTCTATTTTTCATGGGAGAACTTGGGTGGTTACTGAAGCTTTGGTACGCCAAGCTTTGCATCTTGATGATGCTGATTGTATAACCACCCTTCCCATTAGTAAAATAGAACAAGGACTAAGGGCTTTGGGTTATCCTTTTACTGCTCAAGGAACTTTAAATAAATATCATAAACAGGAGTTTCCCCCAGCCTGGAAGTACCTAATACATGTCCTCCTACAATGTTTGAGTCCCAAGTGTACTGCACACAATGAGATCAATAGATCTATTACCAGTGCTATTGTGTGTATTGCTACTGGGCAAAAATTTAATTATTCCAAAATGATTTTTGAGGGCATGTGTAAAAATAAAGGGAACAAAATGACTTTAGCTTATCCCAGATTTTTACAAATGGTTTTTGATGTCCAAGGATACTAAACAATGGATCATGATGATTTTTATGAGGTCCCTGTGCAAAAGAAAGCAATTTTTATGAAGATGAACTCACCCCCACATCGTGACCTACCCCTCACCCCAGCTATGATTGCTGTCATTGAAGCAGCACAATCCCAACCATTACCTTCACCACAACATATGCAAATTGACCAAGAACCCTTCGACGATGACACATTAAATGTTGGCGTTGATGTGCCTATTTCAAACGTTGACACACAACCTTCACAGACCCAAACACCCCTTAACCAATCCACATCCACCCAATCCACATCTTCTTCTCCCCAACATAATATAGGTTACAAAAACGCCAAAGGACTACTAGAGTGTTCTCCTCTTGTGGTCTTAGCCATGTAGAAGAGAGAACCACCACCACAAGTGTGGTTGGTGTTATGGATGAGGCTGGGACTATTGGTTCTGGCTTAGAAGCTGGCCAAGACAGTCCTACCATTATTAAGACCTCATCCATGCCCAATGAATCTAACTTGGGAGGTCAAATACCCATTTTAGAAGAGGGCAGATTGGAACCAATGACCCTAATGGAATTGACGGCTGTCTGCATGAGCTTGCAAAAGAAAAATGCAGACTTGGTACAAGTTGTCAGCACACAAGGCCTTGAACTCAAGCAATTGAGGTTGACGTATTCTAGTCATCATCCATCATCAAGGAGGTTTCTTCACAGGTATGAACATCTACCATTCCAACAATTGATCCATTAGATAAGGGTAAGGGTATTATGGTAGAAGAGGTTGTTTCAAAGAATGTAGCACAAATTGAATTTGATAGAAGGTTGGCTGCACAAATTTTGGAACAAGAAAAGAAAAAGGTGGGTGAATCACCTTTTGTTGTCACTTCAGAAGAGCAAGAAGGAAGTGATGGAGCTAGTTCAGACTCAAGTGTTATGATCATAGAACAACCAGAAAGACTTGAGTATGGTGATGAGCTGGCCAAGGAGAAATTGAATGAGTTGAAAATGCAGGTTGATTTTGATATGCCAGAGGTGGTTCAGATGTACCATGCTTGGGAAGAAAGGTGTATAGAGAATCCACATTTGACCATTTCAGATCAGATATGGGGTTTGGAGATTCTTCTCATAGTACAAAAGGATTGCAAGGTCATACTGAAACACAAAGCAAGCTATGTTCTCTCAAATTTGAAAAGGGATAGACAGGAGTTGTACTTCATGCTGCTCAGATGTCATGGAACAGGATGGACTTATAAAAATTGACTGGGTTGACATTTGATGAGTTGGAATGTAGAGCTTATCCTATTTGGGTTAGAGTGCAGGAAGAGAACACTCTAAGACTTCTTTCTGATGAAAGAAAAGAAGAACTTGCAGAGGAAATGGAGCTCAAGAAGGCAATGTTTGTTCCCAGACCAGTGAAAAAGGGAGTTTCTCTTGAGTTTCCCAAAGATATGGATCCATTACATCCAAGTGAAGCTGTCATAAGAAAGAGCCTCAAGCTCTCACCATTAGAAGCTTCAGATATGGTACAAGTGTTACCACTTGATTCCAGAAACCCAATTGTAAGCTATGAAGAATATGAATGTGGGTTTTGGAAGATTGGAAGGTATGGAAAAGAGGTTCACACTTTTACCACCCTTATATCTTTGTTTGCAAGTTTTGACAGAGAAGACTTGGTAGACCTATGGAGGTTATTAGAAGCCAAGTATATGACTGAAGCACCAACTTCAGTCAATGGAATAAAACTGTGGTCAACATTCAAGAGAATGTGTGGACCAATTGATGAAGATCCTGCTATTTGGAAGGATCTTGAAGATGATCTCAGTGGTCTTCAATGGAGATTGTATTCAGTTGTTGGTGTTTATTATTTGAGTTCTACAAAGTTTGCTAAGTATCTACTTGTGGATGGTCAATACTTCATGTCCAAGGAAGTCTTGGAGAAGATGAAGAACACTCAGTTGGAAATTGATTATTCAAGTGACGTGGCAAAAGACTTGATCAGATTTATTTATTACCAATATGAGAAGGTTTGTATGATTCCTCCTAGTTCTTAATGTTTATTCAGAAACTTGATCACTAGAGTAGATATCAAGTTTAGGGGAGGATTGTTGGGAATAAATTGTAAGCCAGTCTACTTGAGCGCTGATAAGAGTAAAACAAGCGTTGACAGGAGTAATACAAACGCTGACAGCTCAAGCATTGACAAGATAAAGTCAAGCGTTGATACATTGAAGACAAGCACTGATGGAAGGATATACTCTACGCGTTTATTGTATTCTAGATTACTTCTAGTAAAGATAGGAACAACAATGTATTTGCTATATTTATCTTTACCTAGAATAGTTGATACGTAGATTATTGTACAAGGCTTCTTATGTCTATAAAAGAAGACCTTTAGGTTAATGTTCAATGTAAGTTTTCATACGTAAACTACTTTCATTGTATGAAAGTTTGATATCATTAATCATAGTGAAAGTTTGTTTATATCTTGTGTGTTCTTGTTTAAGTGTTAATTCCGCATAACACTTAGATTGTCATATACATATACAAAGGTTTCTCTAAGTGTATTACTTGATCTAATCTCGTATACATAAAGCTAAATCGATCTAAGTTTGGGATCAACGATGTGAGTTTCAGCACTAACAGGTTTTACTGTTCCAACTTTCTTAGGTTTTGGAGTATTAACGGGCACTACAGTGGGAGTAGACCTATTTAAAGGGCACTTGGTTCCTACGGTAGTGTTGGTGTTCCTAGTTAAAGAACACTCTTGTGTTTTGGTAGCCTTGGTACTCCTAGTTAAAGGGCACGCTTTCTTCGCTGCAGTGGGAGTGATCCTAGTCAAAGGGCACATATTTCCTACTATAGTGAAAGTTCTACCAGTGGGGCGCCACAACCAACCAACTTGGGTTAACACTTTCCCAGTCGGTTTCCATTCTAATCCATTTTTCCGGGCATTCATCTCATTCACATGGTCAATAAGACAATAATCATGACGACTAGAAAACATACATTCATTGCAATTCCAACATTTCAAATTAGAATTCACAGTAGGCTTAGAACGCTGCACAACCGCAGAGCCTTTAGGTTTAGTTACATGATTCTTTTTATTCAAAACAGAAATAACATTCCTAGGATGGGCTTCTACTTTCTTCTTCTCTTGACTACTAGATGGGGGCAAGATCCTATCATTCTTCTTGTTTCTTTTAAGCTTAGATCTTTGAGCCTTAGTAGTGGTGATTACTCCTGTAGAAGGAAACACTGGAATGTTAGAAGCTGGTTTTGATTCGGCCTTATCTTTAGTGACCAAAGTTTGAGATGGTTTAGTTCTAGGGCCCTTATTAAATGGTATGACGGCTATAAGGGTCCTTTTGATTGCACTAGAGGACGATGCTGAGACAGTGGTTGCGTTATCCACAACATTCTTACCTTTAAGAGTACGAAGTGTTTCCTTTAATTCAGCCAAGGCCAGATGCTTATCACAAATTTGTTCCCTCAAATCAGATATTTCCACCGACTTTCGATCCAATTGTTCAATCAATGATTGATTCTGTGCAGTGGTATTAACACATGCGGGCTTTACTTAATCGAAGAGTCGTGTATCTTTCTGTTTTAAGTTATTAACTTTGGACAAAATCTTGGAAACTCGATTATCTAGATCAAGTTTAAAATTCTCAGCGGCCTCAAGTACGTTCACACAGTTAAGCTCCTTAGATTTCTCTATGTCTATCGACAAAGATTTAGCGACTTTGTCACTTGCCTGACATTGTTTTGATTGTAAATTCAATCAAAAATTTATTTTCAAAGTTTGCATTATCGATATTAACACCTTCGAATGACGTTTCAAAGATTTCTTAAATAAATTGTTGCTTGCATTCAAGCGAAATACAATGTGTTTGAATCTCATCAAAACGTTTTGAATGCGAAGAATATGAATCTTGAAGCTTTAAAAATTCAGCGTCAGATTCGTGACAAGTACTATCTACCACATTATCCACATATTCAACATTATGCACAATAGAATCATTATCAACGCTTTTATTCACACAGACGGAAACTATATCATGAGACATCACTTGTTTCAGAAGCTGATCATTTTGGCGAGAAACCCGTTCTATTTCAAGTAAACTGTTTTCATAAGCATCATCCATTTCATTGAAAACACGTTTAACTTCTTCTATTTCCGAATGCAAATCTTGATCAAGATTACTAAGACAAGCCTTAACATTCTTTACAAACGGAACAATTTCGTCTCGGAACGCAGCTCTGGTGTGCTCAAAGTTCCATTCACCTTCCGTTATGGCCGTGTCCGTCGTCCGTTCCAAAATGACCTTGTCAAAATCGGCTAAGTGTTGGTGTACCGCGTTTAAATTAACGGACGCCTTACTTACCGGTGGAAGTAACTTTGTTAAATCCGTTTTGACGAGTGTAGGAGACGTACTAGGAGAGTTTTCATTTGACAAACTTGGGGGTACAAGAACTGTTAGTTCAGCTAATTCCTTTTGTAAACGAATACGTGTCTTTTTAGAAAGTTGATCTTTATTATGCTTATCATAATCAATCGTATGGAATTTTGAAGACATTTTAGAATGAGTTTCTTCCATAAGTGACTGTGTCTCCTTAGAACTACGAACATAAGGTGCTTCTTTCGATTTGCCAATTATGTTCATATCATAAAGACCGGGAATATATTCTTGAGCTTGTTTTGCATAACCGGGATTAGGTGGTAAATTTTGAAGACGCTTAAGTTCGAGTTCTTTAAATGATTTAGTTAAAAGATGAACCTTTTCTGTGGAAGCGTATTGTATTAAAAGCTGTTGTTCCTTGAACTTAAGAAGTTTGGTAGCATTATTTTCTGATTCAACCTTTTTAGACTCGAGAGTTTCAAAATCCATTTTGAGTTTCTGAAAATCATTGACAACCGACTCTTTTGCTTTTAATTCATTGGAAAGACTAGCTTTTAATGATTCTATTTCTTTCAAGTGTTCAATCTTTTCAAAATGAAACTGGTCAAATTCGGAACATGCTATTTTCTCTGCTTGAGGGACCATTTCAAAAGTCTTGACCTTTTCTTTATGCAACGCAAGCTCAGCAGTTAGGGTGGAATTGGTATCTACGGATTGTCTGAGGGCCATATGCATTTGATCAATAATATGTTTAGGTACCATGACCAAATCATGTTGAGCATAAGTTTCCATACCCGTCGTAGCATTTGGTTGAGGTTCACTCAAATGTGTAGGATTGGGTACCACATCATTTGAGTTACTAGTTCCCGAATGTTGTTCGAGGTTGTCATTTTCATGCCCAACTTGATGTGGGTTATCATCATTACCAAGATTGGTTGTGGTGGGTACCTCACTGATGACATTAGAACTGTAGTGAGAGAGATTAGCAACGAGAGCAGCTTGGGCAGAGTGAATGTCATCACAATCCGAATCATATGCGTCAAGATCATCTGCTTGATAGGCTGCATTAGAAGTGGAAACGACTGCAATGACTTCAGTATCTGCTGCCCATGGGTCTGCAAGAAATGCTAACTCCTCTGAATCCAAAATCTTTCCCTTAGACTGAGCATCAACAAAATACATTTTCTCACGAAACCACGCTTCATCCCTTCTCCTTTTCGGCTGAGTGCATTGCCTAGCCATATGACCTTGTCCACGACAATTGTAGCAAGTCACAACCTTTTGAGGACCAATGGGGCTTCCATTTCCATTAGCTTGAGAAGTCACAGCTTGAGCATTCACAGTCCTTGTAGGAGGTCCATATGAATTTTGCCTTCCCTGAATAGGTTGCACTGTTACTTGACCATCTTGAACAGTAGCTTATTGTCGAGGATTTGAAGAGGTGCGGAGCTGATTGTTTGTTGGTGGAAATACTCTAGTTGCAACAAGTTTGGACAAGTAGGTAGTGAGATGGTTTAACACATCAGCTGGTGTATCATTTGGAGTAATGACCGGTGCTTGGATTGCTGGAAGTTCATTAGAGTAGATGGCTTGTGCTGGTTGTGCTTCAATTGGGATGTGTAAAACCCGCATGCTTTTACCATGAATAGTGCCCTTAAGATCGTACGTCCTAGATTAAAACTTACCTCATTTAGTATTGATCACATTCATGTGCTAATAATCAAGCAAGTGCATACGTGTATGACATGACAAGTATCGATTACGTACGAACTCATGATAAACAGTTAATAAATATGTCACGTGAACATAACTAAATCATGATCACCATTTAAAATACGAACTAGAATAATTACGTAAATACATATAATATAGTTACGAGCGTTAAGATTACGATAAACGACATGATAAAATAAATAGAAACACTTTAAACACGAGCACGTTTAACCACGAACGAACACGAAACATCGGGACACGAGAAAGGTACGGGTACCCCATGTGGGGCCCCCATACCCACGGCACAACAACAAGAAATGGGCTAAGCCCATGGACTTTTACAAGTAAAGGGGGGTAAAGAGTAAAACTAGTTTTCATTTTCACTTTTTCAAGAAAGAAAACATAAACCCTAAAAAGTTTTCTCCTCCTCCTCCTTGGTTCTCTTTGTTCCGCCACCTACATCACCACCATAGGAGGGTGTTTTTGATTTTTGACATTAAATACAAGTGCTAGAAACCGTGTTTGTTCATCCCCTTTCAAGCTACGTGTTGGTATATCATTCTAAACCCTTCTTTTTAATTCATTTTGATCTTTGATTATTTTCATGAACATGTTATTATTTTCTTATTAAAAACATGATAATTAAACATTGATCTAACATGTTTTGGGGTTAATTAAAATCAAAGAATGATTTAAAAGGGTGTTTGTTTTTAGCCGCCTAGCAAAACAAACCCGAGGGGGTTTGGTTTGCTTATTGCCGCCACCACCAAGACCATTTTTGGTCTTGTTTGGTGCTTGTGGGACCCACGGCAGCAAGGAGGCACACGTGCCCCGGGTTTGGCTCGGGGTACGGTGTCGAATTCATGCCCGATTCATGGTTCGTTGGTTAAATCATGATCTATGTTACATGTTAATTTTTATGAATCATGAACTTAGGATATAAATTAATTAATAACATGAGATATTAATTAAATCATGACTTAGGTTATTCTAATTATTAATTTAGCATGATATTAATTTAACCTAAGTATTTTATGTTATAAGTTATAATTAATTAATTATTTAAAACATGCTTATAATTAATTAATTTAGACATGACTTAGGTTATATTATTAATAATAATAATACACATTTTTAACCTAAGTATTTCATTTCATTTTAATTAAAACATGTTATACTTTAATTAAAATGCTTAACCTATAGTTTAATTAAAATACATGAAGTAATAATTAAACTATATACTATATCATATGACTTAAGAAATCAGCTTATTAACACGTAGACTTATATGTTAACTTATGTAACCAACTTAATTCTAAATATGGAAACTTCTATTTATAGAAACTTAATTAAATAAGGCAACTAATCTATTAATGGAAACCTTCTATATATGGAAATCTAACTAATTCAGGCAGCTAATCTAATCATGGAAACCTTCTGTATATGGAAACTTATTTAATTAAGGCAGCTGATCTATTTTTGGAAACTTTCTATTTTTAGAAACTAATCTATTTTAAGCAGTAAATTCTATTTTAGGAAACTTTCTATTTTTGGAAACTTTCTATTTTTGGAAACTTTCTATTTTTGGAAACATTCTATTTTTGGTAACTTTCTATTTTTGGAAACTTTCTATTTTTGGAAACTTTCTATTTTTGGAAACTTTCTATTTTTGGAAACTTTCTATTTTTGGAAACCTGCTATTTTTGGAAAGTTACTTATTATTACACGGTAAGTATAATAATACATGAAATACTAGTAGTACTTAAACAGAGTAATCAAAATACAAGATAAACACAGTTTAAGGCTTTAAACAGTGAACCATGACCTAAAACATACCAAGTCAGCTAAAATGAGACATAAAACCCAGTACGTAATCAGTGAATCGATACTTATACACGTGTGTATTCATGTAGCATTAGTGATCCAGAAGTAGGAGTCTTTCTTCCGTTCATTCACTGGACTTGAGGTACGGATTCCCGTCCTTTCAGTAAGGACATTCTTTCCTTATTAGGATTTCCCCGTATGCAGCCAACTGTTTTCCCCAGTATTTGTTTTATTGTTTTGAACTGCTTATGTTTAATTAGCATAATCTATAGCCATATACAAGCATGACCAGTTTCACCTAGTTATGGAGGTACCATAACCATAACATTGGAGGCACCAATGTTATGGCTTCCCCACGGCGGAGTGATTGCTCGTGGCGTCCCTTTTCAGTTTTGGCCATATTATTATATCATGTGGGGCGTATGGGTGCATCCTAGTTACATGTTTTATTCAGTTCATCATGGTGAATGTGGTGTGTGCCTTGCATCCTTCACAAGGAGTTGATCCCTCCTACCCAAACCAGTATATTAATTAGAGGCATCCCCTCTAATCAGCATGATGAGGTCACCCCTCCAAGTATTCATGCACGTGACCTTTTCATGACCTATATGGGCTATGGTATATTTATGTTAAAACAGTTTTCATAAGATAAACATAAGGCTTTTCAAACTATAAAACCAGTTTTCCTAATACTTAACCAGTTTACTCAGAACTTAGTCTTCCGCTGTTATATGTTACATGTTTATCCTATTTCATGCTATATTGTACATCCGTGCACTGAGCGTCTTGCTCAGCCGTTTTCCTTTTCATGTTCCCAAAACGGCAGGTACTCAGGGACGCTCGTAGATCTCAAACGTACGTGCATATGGACTGGAAGCTTTACTGTCTTTCTTTACTTTATGCATTTCCTTACTTTAATACAGTTTGCTATGGACATTGTTTCGTCCTTTCCTTTTACAGTATTTATGTTTGTGTGTGACGAGCTTTACTTTGGGGTTACCGATGTTTGATTCCGGTATTTCCCTTTTATGGTTGAATAATGCTTAGACATTTATCCTTGTATGCTTTGATGACACGCCATGATTATGCGTAATATTCCATTTCCAAAATGGGGTGTTACAATTATGGTATCAGAGCCAAGGTTTCGACCTGTAGGCTCTCAAATATGACCTGTGATTAGTGGGTAGTCACTACGGTCTTCCTAGAACTGACAGTTGTTTTCATGCATTCATCATTTTTAAGCATACATATACATGTCATTGTTACAGGGTTTTTTGACTAAGTAATGGTTGGTACAGGACTGGCCCTATTTAGTCGCATGTGTTTTATCGAAACTTTTAGATTTGGGACCGACCCATAGGCGTCCCCTCGATATGTCTTTTATTTTGAGTGAACTGACCGGAGGCGTTCACTCTCGAGCATCAAAAGTTTTCATAAAACCGCATCATGCATTCATACAAAGATTTTCTTGCATAAAATTTTTCTCGTGAAATTTTTAGCATAAATTTTTTTTTCGTGTATATATATAAGTTATATTTTATGTTTGAACTGTTAATCATATGTTTATGTTATACTGTCAGATGGTTCTCACACGCGAGCAAGAGCAGCTCAATGCTGCAATTCAGGCTGCCATGCAAGCCTTACTTCCTCAACTGAGGAATGACATTCGTGCTGAAGTCAAAGCTGCCAACAATCAGCAGCAGCAGAATCAGGCACCTCCTCCTCCTCCTCCCCCAGTGACACTAGCAGTATGGTTGGAAAGATTTAACAAGCTCCGTCCTAGAGCTTTTGAAAAGACTGATAGCCCCAGCGATGCTGAAAGCTGGTTGACTCACATTGAGAAAATCTTCAATGCTATGGGATGTAACCCCGCCTTCAAGGCGAGATTGACATGCTACCGGTTTGAAGGCGATGTACTCAACTGGTGGCTAGCTTTGACGCAGTCAGAAGGAGGTGATGAATGGGTCGCTGGTTTGACATGGGCCCACTTCAAGGAGAGAGTGATGGAGCAGTTCTTTCCTAAGGCAGAGCAGGACAAACTCAAGCGTGAATAGCATGGGATATGTCAGAGAGCGGGCGAGAATAGCAACGAATTCATGCAGCGCTTTCTTCGCCTAGCTGGTTTTCTAGGAGCAGCAGCTGGTACTCCTGAGGAGCAGGCACACCACTTTAGGTGGGCACTTCGCACCTCGGTCGCGAACAATCTGGTATGTGCTACGTTCAATACAGTAGCACAAGTGGCCGACGCAGCAAGGAAGCTTGAGATGTTGCAGGAACGAAATGAGTTCGGGGAAGCTGAAAGACCCGACAAGAGGTAAAACATTTCGTGTTCTAGCGTTAACCAGACCGCATCCTATCATTATATGTTCTATAATCATCTCTTAAACTGTATCTTCCAGGCAGAAAACTGGGGACCTGTCTCAGCTGGCTACCCAACAGCAGCCTCATCAGCCCAAAGGAAACGGTCACAATAACGACCGTTCTGTTGTGGAAAGGCGCAACGGTAATGATAATTACCGTAACAATGCGGGACACTCCAACAACAGCAGGTCCTACTATTTACGCATCTTATTATGATTTCATGTTATATCTCTCATGCTGACACTATATTAACCTCTACCAGGAACCACGGTAACGGGAAGGACCAGAACCACAGGGGTTCTCAGCCTAACCGTTCAGCTAACACTGGTAAACATCTTATGATGCTTACGTCCTATACTCGTGCATATACTTTATTCTTAACACGTTTTATCATCAGCAGGCCCTCAGCAAGCAAGGACTCCTGCTGGAGGATTCACTCATCCTCTTTGCAGTACTTGCCATCGCAGACACCCTGGCCCATGTCGTCGTGATTCCGACGCGTGCTACAAGTGCGGCCTCCCTGGCCATCGTATGAGAGATTGCCGTAAGGGTGAAATGGAGGGTACTTCGGGTCATGCTGATACTAAACCGCCTCCTACTACTGGGCGTGTCTACACGACATCGCGCGATCAGGCAAACAAATCTACAGGTACCATTACTGGAATTTTGTATATGTACGGCCAGGCTGCATGTGTTCTTTTCGACACGGGTGCCACTCATTCAGTTATTTCCACTACTTATGCCAAGAACATCAGGACACTTCCCTTGCCATTAGAAAATAGGCTTACCATTTCCACGCCTTTGAGGGACTCTGTATTAATAACTCATGTATACAAGAGTCTTCCTCTAGAGTTTGACGATAAAGTTCGTGCAGTAGATGCACTTCCCCTAGACATGATTGAGTTTGATATGATTCTCGGCATGGACTGGCTATCCAAGCACCATGCTACCATAGACTGCCACTCATATCGGGTGATCTTCGGCGACATTAATGCACCAGAGTACATTCATAACTGGTTCATACCCGGACGGTCTGTACAAGTCATATCTACCTTGCAAGCACGTGCATTACTGTCACATGGCTGCGAAGGTTATCTAGCTACGGTTCATGACATGGATGCTGAATCCCCATCGATTCAGGATCAACCAGTAGTTTCGGAATTTCAAGACGTCTTCCCAGATGAAATTCCAGGCATACCACCTGCAAGAGAAGTGGAGTTCAACATCGACCTTGTTCCAGGAGCTGAGCCAATCTCTAAGGCTCCGTATCGTATGGCTCCCATAGAGCTAAAAGAACTGAAGGACCAACTGCAGGAACTTCTTGAACGAGGGTTCATTAGACCAAGCGCATCTCCATGGGGCGCACCGGTCTTGTTCGTTAAGAAGAAGGACGGCAGCATGCGACTTTGCATTGACTACCGCGAACTTAATAAGATTACCATCCGCAATAGATATCCTCTGCCACGTATAGATGATTTGTTTGACCAACTTCAAGGAGCCAAACACTTCTCAAAGATCGATCTAAGGTCAGGCTACCATCAGCTGAGGGTTAAAGAGCAGGACATTGCTAAGACTGCTTTTCGTACCCGCTATGGCCATTATGAGTTTGTGGTCATGCCATTCGGCCTGACTAACGCTCCAGCAGTATTCATGGATCTGATGAACAGAATCTTCCATGAATTCCTTGATAAATTTGTCATTGTATTCATCGATGACATCCTGATTTTCTCAAAGTCCACGGAGGAACACGAAGACCATCTTCGTACGGTACTATAGATTCTTCGTCAGAAGCAGTTGTATGCGAAATTCTCCAAGTGTGAGTTCTGGTTAAACAAGGTGGCATTCTTAGGTCACATCGTATCAGCTGAAGGGATCACTATGGACCCAGCGAAGGTTGAGGCTATCACTAAATGGCCAAGACCAACGTCAGCGACAGAAGTCCGCAGTTTCTTAGGCTTAGCTGGATATTATCGCAGATTCGTGGAGAACTTTTCCCGCCTGGCATTGCCTCTCACCAAACTGATGCGAAAAGGAGAGAAATTCGTCTGGACGGAAGATCGAGAGAAGAACTTCGAAGACCTAAAGCAGAAGTTGGTATCTGCACCTATTCTTACTCTCCCATCTGGTACAGGTGGATTTCAGATCTATAGCGATGCATCGAGGAAGGGACTGGGCTGTGTTCTCATGCAACATGGGAAAGTGATCGCGTATGCTTCACGACAGCTTAAGCCCTATGAAGAAAACTATCCTACGCATGACCTGGAACTTGCTGCAGTGGTGTTCGCATTGAAAATATGGAGGCATTACTTATACGGAGAATCATGCGACATTTTCACGGATCACAAGAGCTTGAAGTATATCTTCACACAGCGAGAATTGAACATGAGACAAAGGAGATGGTTGGAACTGTTGAAGGATTATGATATTAACCTACAGTATCATCCCGGGAAAGCTAATGTAGTAGCAGATGCACTCAGCAGAAAGTCCGGGATGATCAACGGCATTGAGATCAAGGAACAAAACATAAGAGACTTGGAGCGGCTAGACATCGAAATCATGGTACGTGGGCAGCACGGATACTGGGCGAATCTTAGAGTAGAACCTGAGTTACTGACTAGGATCAAGGAAGCGCAGAAGGATGATGGAGAGATTTGGGCGATAATTCAGAATTTGGAGAAGCAGACAGAATTCAGAATGGACGCAGACGGTATCGTTTGGCAGGGCACGAGACTTTGTGTTCCTGACAATCAAGAACTCCGGGAAGCATTGTTAGCTAAAGCTCACAGCTCCCCATTTTCTATACATCCTGGGTCGACAAAAATGTACCATGACATCAGACAGCACTTTTGGTGGAGTGGTATGAAACAGGATGTAGCCACTTATGTCTCCAAATGTCTTACCTGCCAGCAGGTTAAGATCGAACATCAGCGATCGGGCGGTCTCCTTCAACCGTTGGATATTCCAGAGTGGAAGTGGGACAAAATCACCATGGATTTCTTTACCGGTCTTCCGCCTACCAAGAAGAAGCACGATGCTATTTGGGTCATTGTTGATCGACTCACCAAATCAGCTCATTTCTTACCGATACGCAAGGAAGATCCGGTAAGTAAACTCGCAGATACTTACAGAAGGGAGATCATGAGACTCCACGGCACTCCCTCCAGCATCGTCTCAGACAGAGATCCTCGTTTCACGTCGCGATTCTGGAAAGGTCTGCAAAAAGCTTGGGGTACACAACTTAAGCTGAGTACGGCCTTTCATCCTCAAACGGACGGACAGTTGGAGCGAACAATTCAGACATTGGAAGATATGTTAAGGTCGTGTGCGTTGGAATGGACAGGTGATTGGGACGATTACATCTGTTTGGTCGGGTTTGCATACAACAATAGCTGGCACGCAAGTATCAAATGTGCTCCTTTCGAAATGTTGTATGGCAGAAAGTGTCGCGCTCCAACTTGCTGGGATCAAGTGGGAGAGCGAACACTCGAAGGACCAGAGATTATAGAAATGACCAATGAGAAGATCGAGGTAGCTAAACAGAAGCTGCAGGAAGCACGTTCACGTCAGAAGAGTTACGCCGATAAGCATCGTAGGGACATACATTTTAATGTGGGAGATCACGTCTTCCTCAAGGTTTCGCCGGCACGTGGTGTTAAACGCTTCGGGATCAAAGGGAAACTCAGTCCTCGTTTCATCGGACCATTTGATATCATTGAACGAATCGGTGAAGTATCTTACCGATTGGCGTTACCTCCTCAGCTTTCACACGTGCATAACATGTTCCATGTGTCCTTACTCAGAGGGTACAAGTATCATCCCCTTCACATGGTTCAGTATCCACTGGAACAGATACGTGAAGATCTCACTTTTATAGAAGAACCCGAACGAGTACTCGACAGGCAAGAACGAGTCATGAGAAGGAAGACGATTCCATTCGTCAAAATTCTTTGGAGGGACCATACCGAGCGGGAAGCCACTTGGGAAACAGAGGAGTCTATCCGGGCTTCTTACCCTCACTTCATATTTTGAGTTCGGGTATGTTACTTCTTTCCAGTTTACTTTATCTATAATTCGGGGACGAATTATTCTTTTTAGGGGGGAAGAATTGTAAAACCCGCATGCTTTTACCATGAATAGTGCCCTTAAGATCGTACGTCCTAGATTAAAACTTACCTCATTTAGTATTGATCATATTCATGTGCTAATAATCAAGCAAGTGCATACGTGTATGACATGACAAGTATCGATTACGTACGAACTCATGATAAACAGTTAATAAATATGTCACGTGAACATAACTAAATCATGATCACCATTTAAAATACGAACTAGAATAATTACGTAAATACATATAATATAGTTACGAGCGTTAAGATTATGATAAACGACATGATATAATAAACAGAAACACTTTAAACACGAGCACGTTTAACCACGAACGAACACGAAACATCGGGACACGAGAAAGGTACGGGTACCCCATGTGGGGCCCCCATACCCACGGCACAACAACAAGAAATGGGCTAAGCCCATGGACTTTTACAAGTAAAGGGGGGTAAAGAGTAAAACTAGTTTTCATTTTCACTTTTTCAAGAAAGAAAACATAAACCCTAAAAAGTTTTCTCCTCCTCCTCCTTGGTTCTCTTTGTGCCGCCACCTACATCACCACCATAGGAGGGTGTTTTTGATTTTTGACATTAAATACAAGTGCTAGAAACCGTGTTTGTTCATCCCCTTTCAAGCTACGTGTTGGTATATCATTCTAAACCCTTCTTTTTAATTCTTTTTGATCTTTGATTATTTTCATGAACATGTTATTATTTTCTTATTAAAAACATGATAATTAAACATTGATCTAACATGTTTTGGGGTTAATTAAAATCAAAGAATGATTTAAAAGGGTGTTTGTTTTTAGCCGCCTAGCAAAACAAACCCGAGGGGGGTTTGGTTTGCTTATTGCCGCCACCACCAAGACCATTTTTGGTCTTGGTTGGTGCTTGTGGGACCCACGACAGCAAGGAGGCACACGTGCCCCGGGTTTGGCTCGGGGTACGGTGTCGAATTCATGCCCGATTCATGGTTCGTTGGTTAAATCATGATCTATGTTACATGTTAATTTTTATGAATCATGAACTTAGGATATAAATTAATTAATAACATGAGATATTAATTAAATCATGACTTAGGTTATTCTAATTATTAATTTAGCATGATATTAATTTAACCTAAGTATTTTATGTTATAAGTTATAATTAATTAATTATTTAAAACATGCTTATAATTAATTAATTTAGACATGACTTAGGTTATATTATTAATAATAATAATACACATTTTTAACCTAAGTATTTCATTTCATTTTAATTAAAACATGTTATACTTTAATTAAAATGCTTAACCTATAGTTTAATTAAAATACATGAAATAATAATTAAACTATATACTATATCATATGACTTAAGAAATCAGCTTATTAACACGTAGACTTATATGTTAGCTTATGTAACCAGCTTAATTCTAAATATGGAAACTTCTATTTATAGAAACTTAATTAAATAAGGCAACTAATCTATTAACGGAAACCCTCTATATATGGAAATCTATCTAATTCAGGCAGCTAATCTAATCATGGAAACCTTCTATATATGGAAACTTATTTAATTAAGGCAGCTGATCTATTTTTGGAAACTTTCTATTTTTAGAAACTAATCTATTTTAAGCAGTAAATTCTATTTTAGGAAACTTTCTATTTTTGGAAACTTTCTATTTTTGGAAACTTTCTATTTTTGGAAACTTTCTATTTTTGGAAACTTTCTATTTTTAGTAACTTTCTATTTTTGGAAACTTTCTATTTTTGGAAACTTTCTATTTTTGGAAACTTTCTATTTTTGGAAACTTTCTATTTTTGGAAACCTGCTATTTTTGGAAAGTTACTTATTATTACACGGTAAGTATAATAATACATGAAATACTAGTAGTACTTAAACAGAGTAGTCAAAATACAAGATAAACACAGTTTAAGGCTTTAAACAGTGAACCATGACCTAAAACATACCAAGTCAGCTAAAATGAGACATAAAACCCAGTATGTAATCAGTGAATCGATACTTATACACGTGTGTATTCATGTAGCGTTAGTGATCCAGAAGTAGGAGTCTTTCTTCCGTTCATTCACTGGACTTGAGGTACGGATTCCCGTCCTTTCAGTATGGACATTCTTTCCTTATTAGGATTTCCCCGTATGCAGCCAACTGTTTTCCCCAGTATTTGTTTTATTGTTTTGAACTGCTTATGTTTAATTAGCATAATCTATAGCCATATACAAGCATGACCAGTTTCACCTAGTTATGGAGGTACCATAACCATAACATTGGAGGCACCAATGTTATGACTTCCCCACGGCGGAGTGATTGCTCGTGGCGTCCCTTTTCAGTTTTGGCCATATTATTATATCATGTGGGGCGTATGGGTGCATCCTAGTTACATGTTTTATTCAGTTCATCATGGTGAATGTGGTGTGTCCCTTGCATCCTTCACAAGGATTTGATCCCTCCTACCCAAACCAGTATATTAATTAGAGGCATCCCCTCTAATCAGCATGATGAGGTCACCCCTCCAAGTATTCATGCACGTGACCTTTTCATGACCTATATGGGCTATGGTATATTTATGTTAAAACAGTTTTCATAAGATAAACATAAGGCTTTTCAAACTATAAAACCAGTTTTCCTAATACTTAACCAGTTTACTCAGAACTTAGTCTTCCGCTGTTATATGTTACATGTTTATCCTATTTCATGCTATATTGTACATCCGTGCACTGAGCGTCTTGCTCAGCCGTTTTCCTTTTCATGTTCCCAAAACGGCAGGTACTCAGGGACGCTCGTAGATCTCAAACGTACGTGCATATGGACTGGAAGCTTTACTGTCTTTCTTTACTTTATGCATTTCCTTACTTTAATACAGTTTGCTATGGACATTGTTTCGTCCTTTCCTTTTACAGTATTTATGTTTGTGTGTGATGAGCTTTACTTTGGGGTTACCGATGTTTGATTCCGGTATTTCCCTTTTATGGTTGAATAATGCTTAGACATTTATCCTTGTATGCTTTGATGACACGCCATGATTATGCGTAATATTCCTTTTCCAAAATAGGGTGTTACAGGATGTATCCTTGCTGAGGAGTATAGCCCATTGGAGAGGTGTTGGCTTGTGATGGTGATGTCTGATATGGTGGTTGTTGTGGAAAAGATTGTTGATGAACACTTTGTTGAAATGCTTGTTGTGGCATCATTGGTGGTTGATAAGATGGTTGATGTGGTTGCTGATAGGTGTGTGGTGATGGTTGTTGCAAGTATGATGGTTGTTGATAAGTATAAGCCATGTTTTGTTGAGAAGCATACATGGCAAGTGGATCATGAACTTGAGGTTTAGACAACCGAGCCTCGATCACATGGCATTCGTGTTGTTGAAGAAAAGCTTGAAGTTGATCCACATTGGTGTTATGCAAGTCCTTAGCCAATTTAACATCCGTCGCGTACTTTTTCAATTCTGAAGGAAGAGTGTTCAAATACTTGGTGTTCAATTGAAACGTAGGAATTGCCATGCCATAGATATTGAGCTCATTCAACAATAGGGTAAATCTCAGATAGTAGTCATTGAGAGTCTCCCCTGGCACATAGGCAAACTTATCAAAAGTATCATAAAGCTTACACTCTCGTTCTTGTTTAGTTAACGAGGTGCCTTGCATTAGAACACGAATTCTATCCTATAACTCTTTGGCAACTTTATGTTTGCTGACGAGTTTGTAGACATCTGGAGGAAGGGCTTGGAGAATGATGTTTGTAGCATACTTATCACATTTGTCTTGAATCTTCATATCTCCAGTCAATTCACCCGTTGTGCGAGGACGAGTAGTCGTACCTTCCGTCACTGTACCATAATCTAATGGTCCATTGAGCACCGATGCCCAAATGAGATGTCCATTCTCTTTGTTCAACATGTAAAGTTCCATTCGGGAAGTCCAATCCTCGTACATAGACTTCTCCAACATTGGTGGACGATTATCCGTACCCAGAGGATGGACTTATCCGTAAGAGATGTGTACTCTATTGCGATAAGTTAAGATTTACAAATATTGATCGAACAATGAGAGAAAGTAAATGTGTTTGTTGTTGTGAGTTGAAGTCGAGAAACAATGTTAAAATCCCTTTAAATATTTTCTCGATAAACCAAAAATTCCAAGTCAAAATTACAGTCGAAATTTTTTTTAAGGAATAATTTTTTTTGGATTGTCAGAATGTTGATCGGAATAAAGGATCGGAAAGTTATCAGAATATCAGTCAGAAAGCCGTCGGAATAAACCGTATCGGAATACCCTAGATTGGAAGGTCCCTAATCGGAATACCCTTGATCGGAATGTCCCTAATCGGAATACCCTTGATCAGAATGTCCCTAATCGGAATGTCCTTATCGGAATGTCCCTAATCAGAATGTCACAGATCGGAATGTCCCAAATCGGAATGTCCCAAATCGGAATACTCAAATCGGAATACTCAAATCAGAATACTCAAATCGGAATACTCAAATCGGAATGCAATCGGAATCCCTTCGTCAGAATGTGATCGGAATGCTTAAACCCTTTTCCGATGACACTGATCGGAATAATTTTTTTGAATCCTTTAAACCCTTTTCGATGACCCTGATTGGAATATATCCCACTTTTCCCGGTCATAACTCAACCAATTCGAGATTTTAAGCCAAAAATTGATCAAAACACCCCAAAAATTTTGTGTTTTTAGCCAAATTAACTATACCAAATCTCTACCACAACTATGTAGAAGATTTGTATCAAGAAAAAAACCATAAAAAATACAAAAAAAAAATTGGTTCGTTTAAAATGGATCAAAATAGGCGTATGAATCAAGAACACAAACACATAAAACAATACAATCATCCCATGGCTCTTGATACCATTTGTAGGATATGTAAATCTTGCTTATGTTTTAGAGAGAGAAAGAGAGATGATTTCACACTTCTAGAGAGAGAAAGTTTAAGAACTATGTGTAAATTAAAATGAAATCACCACCCTCTCCATCAAAGGAGAGGGTTTATATACCAAGCCCATAAGATGGGCTTGGGCTTACATTTGGGCCGTCCATACATAACATGGACTAGGCCTTTCCTTGTTTGATATATTAAAAGATATCTAGACTACGAGCTACTACTTAATATATTGTCGGAGTGACCGAATCTTCCTAAATACGTAAAAACGTATTTCCAACAGAGTTCATATTCGAGAACGGTTCCTTCGATAGAATATAGAATTTGGCTTCCTTCATCAAGAAGAGCGTCAAAATCGGCTTCAACGACTTCGTCAATGACATCAATACTAAAGTAAGTATCGCCATTCGAGTACGATGGTTTCATCGCTTCGTCGATAGAAAACGTGATTTTTTTCGTCTCCAACTCCAATATTGACTTGTTTTTGCTTGACTCGGATTACAGCATCGGCTGTATGTAAGATAGGTCTACCAAGAATTAGTAGAACTTTGTTGTCTTCTTCCATTTCTAGAATAATAAAGTCAGCATGAAAAACGAATTTTCCAACTTCCAATAGCATGTTTTCGTATATACCCATAGGATATTGAAAAGATCGATCGACAAGGATAACGCTCATTTTGGTGGGTTTGGGATAATCTTTCGATAGGTTAGTATACAGATAGTATGGCATGAGGTTGATGTTAGCGCCAAGATCCACCAAGGCGTTGTATGAGTATGTGTGATGGAAAGTATAAGGAATTAGGAAACTTACAAGATCTCTAAGTTTTGGTGGTACTTTGTTTTGAATGATGGTATAGAATTCATCGTTTGAAAAAGCTGAAGAAATCTCGTCGAACTTATGTTTGTTCTTGATAATCTCTTTGAGGAACTTGCCATAGTTCGGCATTCTAACCAAAACATCAACTAAAGGCGCGCTGATTTTAACTTCTTGAATTAAGTCGAAGAAATTTACCATATTTTCCATCTTTTGCTTGTGTAAGTGTTGGGGGCATGGTACTCGTGGTTTGTATGGTTTAGGTGTAGGGGTTGGTGTATTGTTTTTAGTGGATTTGATTTTCTTTGGTGGTGGTTCTTCTTCATTGTCACTTCTTAGTTGGGTTTCATTATGTGTGTCTTGAGTCGGGTTAGGAGGTAAATCGGAAGATAAATCACTCTATGTGAATACGATATCCCCATGCTCGTTGCAAGCTTGCGGTGGTTGGTACTTGTTGTTCTTTGGATTTGGGTTTGTGTTGTTTGGTAGTGAACCAGAATCACGGTTAGATTGTTTGTCAGCAAAGTGATCAAACTTAGCTTCGAGGTTTTGAATGGATGCTTGGTGATTTTTGTTCGAGGTTTCAAAACTTTTTTTAAAGATCAGTGAATGTATCTCTCACGAAAATGTCGGTTTTCCTTTGAGATTCAATGAAATTATCGATCTTGCTTACGAGACTGGGTTTGTCTTTGGTTTGATTGGGTTCTTGTCATCGCGATTGTAACTTGATTTATTGTTCGATCTCCAATTACCGCGATCACGATTGCAATAATCATTATAAAAACGAGTGCGTCGAAAGGTTTGCATGGAATTTGCTTGTTCTTCTTTTGTCATTGGTGAAGCATCGTCATTACACTCACTAGAAGAATGGTTTCCACCGTAGTGGTTGCAAGTTCACGAGTTTTGTTCTTCACCTCTTTGTATTGGTTATCCATTTTAAGAGACATGTCATCCATTCGAGCAATAAATTTTTCGGTGTCGGATTGACTGCTGCTTTCCTCGACAAAAGCTATAGTCTATCGAGTGGGTTTTGCTTTTTGATTCTTCGCCCAATCAAGCTTGAGTAAGACTTTCTCTTCCAAAATTTGATAAGCTTCGTTTGGTGTTTTGTAAAGGAATATACCGCCCGCTGCGGCATTCAAGGCATCTTGAGTAATACTACGGAGACCATGATAAAAGATTTTGATTTTGATTCCTTTCTTGAGTTCATGAACATGGCAGTTTCTGAGGATTTGTTTCATTCTTAACCATGCGTCAGTGAGAGTTTCCCGATCTTGTTGAGAAAACCTTCGGATTTATCCAAGGAATTTTTTAAATAAGACAGGAGGAAAGAATCGGCTAATAAAAGCGGTTCGAAGAACTCCCCGTGTTTGAATGGTTCTTTCGTTAAGTTTTTCTAGCCATGAATTGGCTTCTCTAGTGAGGGATGATGGAAACATCATGAGTTGGACGACTTCAGCTTGTCCTTCTCCATAGTTGAACATTTGGCAAATGCTGCTGAAATTGTGTACATGTTTGTGAGGATCAATTTTGATTCTTCCATCAAATTGATTGTTTTTTACAAGGGTCAAGTGATTTTCTTTGATGGTAAATTCATTTGCGACTTCGGGTAAAACGATTGCGGAACCAGGAGTTGGTGCGACAAGTCGTTCGGCTGACCACATGGGTTCATCATCAGTGTCCGACATTGGATCGTGATGTTCGATAAGTCGAGTGAAAAACAAGGCTTGGGATAAGTTATCAAATTGTGGATAAACCACACGAGGTTGTTGGGGTTGCACCTGTCTTCTTTCGAAAGGTACATGACGAGAAAGTCTACGTAACCTTCGGTTAAGGGTTCACTCATGTTCAAGTAATGATGGTATGAGATTGATTCTGAATGAACGTGTGTGCATTCAACAAGAATTTTGGTTACAGAGGACAATGTGCGGCGTACTTATTGAAAAGTACGACGTAGTTGGGAACGCTACAGGGAAGTGCGACGCACTTTGGTATAAGTGCGGCATAGTTTCTGTACTAACAGAAAAAATTGGTGGTTTCGTTTGATGTGAAATGGTTCAATCATCGAGGATTATGAAAAATTTGGTTATAAAACAGGATGATAAGTCCCTGACAACGGCGTAAAAAACTTGATGCGTGTTCGCAAGTATTAAATTTATATAACAAGGATTAACAAAATGAGGGACTAGAAAGCAAACACGGGCATGTATACCCTTCCGTGTATAGTATAGTTTGTAGGGGTAAGCCAATATCGTTCGCAAGGACTTAGTTTCGTTTTGACACCAAAATAATAATCAAAGATAAACATGATTGGAGATGTAATAATATGATAACAGATATGACTACAAATGGGATAGCTCATACAACTTCGTGATGATGATAATAATGATCGAGATATGATAAGGTAGGTAAAGAGTAATAAACCTTTTTTGTCAAAATGGCGATTTACAATTTACTTGGCTTGATTCAAGACTTATGTCTTATAAGCAAATGGTCTCTCCTTAGCTTAAACAAGTTTCTATAAGTTCAATGTTTTATCAAATTATCTAAGAGGATCTCTCCAACCAAAGATTCAAAAACTATTGAGAAGTTCTATAAAAACCCGTTATTACAACTTGACCCTTTCAGGCCCCAAGTTATCGTAACAAATCTAGTTTTATAAAACAACATTATATAACTAGATAGCAACGTGGTTCTACGATATTAGCGTGAAAACATTTTGTAAAAGATCATATCATATCATCATCACTAATTATATTTGCATACCCATGTAGTCACAAATAACTTAGCCTAACATAGCAATCATATATAAAGTATCAAATGGAAAAGAGTAAATAGATATAATACTTAGATTATGTGGCACGAAGATTACACAAGTGTCACAGTTGTATCGACTTTCCAATAACCCAAGAGTATAATACTCTTATTACAATTATTTTCCAAAGTGGAAATATACCAAAAAAGTTGATAAGAAACTAAGAAACTCATATATGATGAGTAGAAGAAGTGTGTGTTGAAAATGAGAAGTAAAGGCCTCTATTTATAGTGCTAGCTGGAGGTCAATGTGCGCCGCAACACTCCAAATGTGTGCCGCACATTGGAGGTGGCCTCTGTGCGCCGCACATCTTAGACAGTGCGTCGCACATATCGTGCGTCCAGAATCTTCCATTCACTTTATTTCTATTTTATTGCATTTAGGTAATATAACTTTAGACTATTTCACTTTTGGCCCTTCAACCTTTTAACCTGCATATAAAACACAAAGTTTCAGTTTCGAAGGTCCTTAATTTACATAGATAATGAGTCGATAATTGTTGGTTGAATATATACAACTTGGGTTTTATGAAGGTGGTTGGTTTCTCAAACTTTCACATATTTCTTTCACTTTTTCTCTCTAGTTTCTTTCTCTGTATTATTGTCTGTATGATAACCCTCTCTTTACCTTTTCTCTCTCTAAAACTTTTTTTTGCTTAAAGGTAAATTTTATTAAGCAGGAAGAAAAGTAACAAAAAGTATAAGCACAAAGACTAAAAAACATTAGGACAAACCCCTAATAATTTTAGCTTTGGCATCAAAAAACAAATGGCAATGGCAATGGACAATACCCATTCTCATTACATACAAAATACAAAAAGCAACTAAAAACCATAGAAGTTCTAGCTGCTATCCCATACACTTGATCCCAATTAGCAAAGATCAAGACCCTGCAAATCAATGGCACACCAAAATACCATACCTTAGCTTGAATGAGTAGTCCACTTCTGAATCCATGAATGACCTAAGTTCAAACCACAAAGGGAGAAAACTAGAAACACCCAATCCATCACAATAGACCCACTCACCCAAGCTAAGGTTAAAGGCGCAGGCAAAAGAAAACCTGCTAAAACCACCATCTGAAACTGCAGAGATAAAAGTGAGTGTCAGTATAGTAGTCCACATTCCCTTGCCTCCTCAAAACCCCATCCAAGTAAAACCCAGTGGGAAACCTTGGAAGGGGAAAGAGTACAACAAGAACATGGACACTCTCATAATGATGCATAAAAATACCTATAATAATGCTTATGGATTCATGACACTAACCAAGCAAAGGTATAAAGGGAGGACTAAGCATCAAACAGACTTGGAACCTAAAAATTGTACAAATGGAAAATATCAAAGGAAAGAGTACCACCCTAGCATAGATGGCACATCTTTCAGCACACTCTAGAAGGGTAAGCACACTTCCCTAACATAACCATACATCCACTAATAGTACATCAAGCCTGCACCCACAACATCCAAACAGTCCCCCCCATAGCTCCCCAACACAGGGAGAAAATGACATAAGGTAGGAAAAAAACTTACCTTTAATAGCAAACTTGCAAGAGTCCAACTCTAGGCGGAGATGCACCCAACATCTATTACACGCCCATAAGCCAGTCCCAGCATAGGACAAGAACCCCCAAACCATAATCTTACAAACTCTCGCCATCAATATCCATTGGATCAATAAAGAACTCATCCCTTATATCCTTTAGGTCACTATCAGCTCTATCATTAACTAAAACAGGGAAACCCCAAGTTCTAGCAGCAATTAAAGCTTCCGGAGAACCTTTGATAGTTAGACTACACATTCTATTTTTAACAGAAAGAATTATAATCCTTAACAGCTCATCATCTTTCCTAGAAATCTTCTCAAAAAATCTAATGTTGCGCTACTGCCATATGAAATAAACAGTAGCCCCTAACACTAATCTTTGAATTATACTCCAAACAGAATTCTTAGCAGGCATGTTGACAATGAATGAAATGACTTGAGGCCAAGAGTAAGGAATACCATTAAGGTTAGCCATACCTTTTAAGCGTTCCCATAGTCTTCTAGTAAAGGAACACTCAAAGAAAAGGTGTGAGTGTGATTTCTTACATGTAGAACATAAATGACAAAAAATATCAGGGACATTAAGCCATTTAGATAATCTGTCCTGTGTCTTCAACCTGCATTTAACAACCATCCATAACACAAAAGCATGACGCGAAATACATTGGTTAAACCAAACATGGTTATACCAAATGACTTTTGGAGAATCGCTTCTAGTAGCCTTCCACGCTTCCTGAACACTAAACACAGCTTCTCTTCCACTCTTATTGAGCCACAAAACCTTATCCATAGTAGCTACATTCATATTCGGGACAGGAACATTAAGAATCTCTTTAAATTTATAGTGCCATCCACGCGGCCATCTCCATTTACCATCCGTTACCAGATCAACAACTTTTGAACTCCTAGCAACATGATCATTAGCAATGAGACCAGGATCAACAAGCTTCTATAATAACTGGTCATTATACCACCTATCAAACTAGAAGTAACATTTCTCTCCATTCCCAATCTTAATCTACACAAAATCCCTAATTCTGTCTCTTAAAAGAAGAAGTTGTCTCCAACACCATGAAATATGTTGAATATTCTTGGCAGCCCAAAAGCTATCACCTTTAAGCCAAATAGTTTTAGCCCATCTCACCCATATAGAGTCCTTGTCCGTAAGGATATTCCAAAGATGCTTTGTCATAAGGGCTTCATTCCATTCGAAAAAAGATTTGAGCCCAAGACCCCCTCATCTTTCTGCTTGCAGACTTCCTTCCAAGCAACACAATGCATATATCCCTTTCTGCCTTCCGCATTCCGAAGAAAGTTTTTAAAAACTTTATCTATATCATCACAAACTCCTTTTGGTAACACAAATATAGATGCCCAGAACACATTAATAGAGCTAAGAACCGAAGCAATTAATTGAAGCCTTCCTGCAAAAGAAAGGTTCTTATTCCTCCAGCTATAAATCCTCTTCTTCACTTTGTCCAACAAAACAATGCAATCATTCCTAGAAATTCTCCTAGCGTCAAGAGGAATACCAAGATATCTAACTGGAAGACTACCTTCCTGAAAAGGCATCACCATTTTAATTTCATCAATATCTCTAGCTGGAACATTGCCAAAATAGCAAGTACTCTTAGCCATACTAGGCCTAAGACCAGATGAAATACAAAACTCATCCATAGCTCTCCTAAGCACAGAAGCCGATACTAAGTCACCATGGCAAAACATCAATAGATCATCAGCGAAGCACAAGTTAACTATACCCAGTTTCTTACAACCCCAATGATACCTGAACTTACTCTCATTACTAATTTGCCTTTTAAGCATGAGCATGAAAACTTCCATCACAATGGTAAAAAGATACGGAGAGATGGGGTCACCCTGCCTCAAACCCCTACTAGCCTTAAAGAAACCATGTGATTCCCCGTTAACACTAACTGAAAAGGACGCAGATTTTAAACAAACCATGATCCATTCCACCATAACTTTGTGAAACCCAAATTCAACTAAACATGATTCCAAGAAAACCCATGAAACCGTATCATAAGCCTTCTGAATGTCAACCTTAAAAGCGCATCTAGCAGGTTTCTTAATAGTTGTATAACCACACATTAACTCTTTAGCTAACATAATATTATCATGAATCTGCCTACCCTGCACAAAAGCACTTTGATTTGCATCAATAATGCCCCCCAAAACAGTTTTCAACCTATTCGTTATAACCTTACTTATACACTTGTAGACTAAAGTGCAGCAGGCTATAGGTCTATAATCCGTGACTTTGATAGGAATATTGCACTTAGGAATAAGCGATATAATAGTGGTATTGATTTCTCCTAAAATCTTACCAGAAATAAAAAATTCTTTAACGGCATCACATAGATCATCACCAACTATACTCCAAGCAGACTTGAAAAACTTAGAAGTAAAGCCATCAGGCCCTGGAGCTTTATCATCCTTTATATCAAACAATGCCATCTTGATTTCATCATTAGAAACATCTCTAATCAGATGCAACGTCATATCCTGACTTAGTTTAGCCTTGAACAAGGTTGCAGGTAGCTCAATAGGAAACACCTCATCCCACGTACCAAGGAACCTCTTAAAATGTTTAACAAACTGGGCAGCAATATCTTCATTGAAATATTCAATCCCTTCTTCATCTTTAACACTAATAATCCTACTCTTCTTCAACCTTCCCTTCAAAAAATTATGAAAATAAGCTGTATTATGATCACCTTCTTTAAGCCACTCTATTTTAGATTTCTGTTTAAGAACTCTCTCTTCATCAAGAATAGCATCTCTGCATTATATGGATCACCATCAAGCTCTGTTTGGACTAATTTGAGCTCATTCCTTAACATAATTATCTTATCAAAGACATTACCATTCTGCTTATTTAACCTCCTCATATGAATCTTCATATTCTTAAGCCTTCTAGTAAAAACATACATAGCATAGCCTTTAACAGGGAAATTCCAATTTTCCTTAATAGAAACATGAAACTCTTTCTTGTGCACCAAATAATTCATAAATCTAAATGATCTTCTCCTCTTAATAACTACATCACTTAGAACAAGGAGAGCAGGGCAATGGTCAGAGGTAACATAAGGGAGAAACTTAGAAAAGCTACTGCCAAAATGATCAAACAAACTACCATTACCCATGACTCTATCCATTTTCTTCATGATTCCACTCTCCGGATCCTTTCTTTTCTAAACCCAAGTATAGAACAGACCCGTCATAGGCAAATCATTCATATCTAATTGTTCAATACACTCCCGGAAGTCCCTAGTAGCATGATACTTATCATTATCTCCAACTGAGTGCTCATCTGGACTAAGAATCACATTAAAATCACCTAAAATGACCCATGGCTCATTATTAACAAGAGCCATATGCTCACCCAGGTTATTCCATAAACTAATCATATCTTTAGGGTTAACTTCACCATAGATAAAAGAAACAAAGAACTTTCTTCTATCGTGAATAACATTAACCTCTAAATGGATAACTTGATCAACTATAGTTAAAACCGAAGCCTGAATAAACTCAGAATCCCATCCCACAACAATTCTACATCCTTTCTTACTATCCGAAGAGTTAGAAATCCATTCCCAGAGTTGAGATCAACATAGACCTTCTTTTTAGCATAGACTATATCAACCAATCACATTCATTCAAATTAACTTTTCACCTTTTTCTTAAAAATTAAATAACTCACAAAACGGTAAATCGTCAAGTGACAAAAAATACACCATTACAGCGAAAATTAAATCATCTTTCTATCGAGGGGCACATGTATATACTTTCGACGAACTTTTTTTTCGACTTTTTTTCTTAAGTCACGTCTGAGAGAATCATATATGATTCGTCACGAAACATATATGATTCGTCACGAATCATATATGATTCGTCACGAAACATATATGATTCGTCACGAATCATATATGATTCGTCACGAATCATGTATGACTCGTCACGAAACATATATGATTCGTCACGAATCATATATGATTCGTCACGAATCATATATGATTTTCAGAAAATCATATATGATTCGTGATATGAATCATATATGATTTTCTGAAAATCATATATGTTTCGTGATGAATCATATATGTTTCGTGACGAATCATATATGATTCTCTCAGACGTGACTTAAGAAAAAAAGTCGAAAAAAAAGTTTGTCGAAAGTATATACATGTGCCCCTCGTTTGAAAGATGATTTAATTCTCGTCATGATGGTATGTTTCGTTTTGCGTAACGGTTAACGGTTTGTGAGATATTGAATTTTTAAAAAATATATTTTTGTTGTTAGATGAAAAAAATGGGTGGTTGTGATTGGTTGATTGAGTCTATGCTAAAGAAAGGGTCTATGTAGAACTTTTTCCTCCATTCCCATCTCTTAAACACATTGTCACAAACAGAATTAACTCTTTTCTTACTAAGCAGTGTTTCTATGACAGCACACATCTTCAAATTATTTTCAGAAATAAGGAGTTTAACCTCATCCTGTTTAGGGGTATCACTCATACCCCTAATATTCCATGATGCAATTTTGATACTCATTGGAGAGATGAGGATGAAGAACCATCACCATTCCCTGATACATTAGCCATCTCAGCATCAATAGGTCCAGAAACGACATTCTAAACCATAAAATCTGCATGAGCCGACTTATCAATGCTTACATCTTCAATCTCTTTATCAACAAAATCCGAGATATCCTTAGCCTTACCCTCAGCAATTTTAGTCTTATAAAATGATCTCATTCCATCAGACCATTTGTTATCATCACCAAGCGAAGGCACTAAACCAGTCAAAAGGAACAAGTCAACTTCATAACAATCTTTTTTACACTTCATTTTGTGAATTTCCTCTTTCTCATCCATCATTGCTTCACTAAAGGCAATATCATTTGCGTGCTTAATTGACTGACCTGATCTAGTCCTAGGCGGACCATTCTTACACACAATTTTACAAACCGTCTCATTAGCAGCATTCTTCCTAATATTAATATCATGATTGAGCTTACTAATTTTATTATTCATAAACTGAATTTTCACTGTCCTATCTAAACTCTCCCATCTATTCTTATAATAACCTTGGACTTCTACAGGATAATTCTTCAAGATATCATCATCAACTAACAACCAACTCTCAAAAGCAACATCAATGTTCCTCTTTAACTGCTCCACATCTGTCTTCAAATTTTCCACACTTTCTTCACCATCAATATCAGCTAAAGCAGCAAAACTATTAGCCGATTCAATGTTTTTAGCTATCTGTTTAACTACCCCAACTTTAGGCTTCTTTGGAATATTCTCAGCATCAACTTTGACCCCAGTATTAGCATTAGTCACCGGAGCGCTATGACTAGTACTACTACCAGCAACATTGCTGTTAAAATTCCCTTGTCCACCACTCATTCCACCTCTTCCCATATTCATACCACCTCTACCATACTGATTACCCCTACCCCTACCATTTCCTCCCCCTCTATTCATAGCATAATAACCTCTATTACCAGAAAAACCACCTCTAGCAGCATTACCATTACCCATATTACCCTGAGCAGTCACTGGTTGGGGTGGCTCAGAGGTTTTAGGCGCAGTTTTCTTCGAAGCAACAGTCTTCCAATCACTCTTCTCTTCAGCACTCTTATCTTATTTAGAAACCTTCTGACTACCATTACTTCTCACACCAACACTCGCATCATTAACTTTAGCCAGAACCTTACAAGTCCTAGTATCATGACCAAAAACTTTGCAATGACTACAACAAGGAGTTTGCCAAGCATAGTCAACCCTAAGCATCATACTTCTATCCAACTCTTCATACCAAATTTCCACCTTATCAATTAAACCGTCCACCGCATCAACATCAACAAGCACTCTTGCAAAACTAGCCCTCCCAAATCCTTTTTCACACATAGAAGTGGTGACCTTATTCATAATGATAGGGGTACCCACCCTACTAGCAATACGACTAATTCCATCTCTATTCCATTCTTCCAACGGAATATTAAAAATCTTCACCCACAACGGCACCCTAGACGGCTCATTCTTATCTAGACATATTCCCAGAGCCTATTTCTGAACAAAAAGCGGCTTTTGATCAACCAACCATGGTCCATTCTCAGTAACATTTTGCAATCCATCCTCTGATTTAAATTTGAAAAAGTAAAGACCCTCATTGACAATCACTTCAGTTAGTTGATAGGGCCTCCACATCCTTCTAAGGTGACCCACAATCTCTCTATAGCTCATCTTAAATCCCACAAAATACCCCACCACAGTTAAATCCCATTTTTTGCTCCCTTCAGCAATAACCGGGTCCATTTTGACAACCTTTCTACCCTCTCTGTCTACACAAGGCACCTTTATGAGAGTGTTACCATAGCTATCACCATTCCCTTGTACAACATTACTAAACGAAACTGATTTCTTAAACTTACTATCTACTTCTTTCTTTGCCTCAACCTGTATATCCATTGGCTTCACACCATTAGCATTACCATCACTATTAGCACTACCCTTACCATCATTTTGTAAGCTAGTGTTACTCTTAACATTCATTTCCAATAGCACACTCTTCATACTATCAACCTTAGCATCCTTACTAACATCAACATTAATACCAACACCATTAACTAAAATACTATCATTAACTACCTTCGTTTTCAAAACACTAGTGCTAAGTTCAGGAAACATAGCATTAAAATTATTAGAATCTATATTCATATCATCCTTACCAGAGTTATCTCCTTTGACAGCATCACCCTGCTTAGCCTTATCACCTAACACATCACTCAACACCTCAGCTGCAACAACCCCTTCCGTCTTCCCTTCAGAACAGTTCTGGGAGATACCTTCCTTCACATTAATTTGGTTAACAGATTCGCCTAATAAATTCGCCGAAGCATACTTCATGGTGACCCTCGGGTGAGGATTCATCGTTCTAGTAGTTTGCCTAGTTTTGAGAGACTTCGTATTGGATTTCTTCATAGTAGGATTAGCTACCGGAGGCGGTAATACAATACCCGGATCAATCATAGTGTTTTGGGTTGGATTAGACATGGTACATGGTTGGGAGGGACAAGGATTAAGAAAAACAAGGTTGAGAGGGAAAAGGGGTCCGATGAACAGGAACCCAGAAATATTAATAAAATGGATTTAAAAGGTTATAAATAGAATGTTTAATGGTGAAATTTTATATGTATAGAGAGCTAATGAAACAAGAAACAAGGATCCAAAATAAAATTTAAGATCCCATGGTTGGATCTAAATTAGATGATGATTCAATGAATAAAATTCAAGGGTTTTTAGAGAGAGAAAGGTATTTTTAGAGAGAAGTCAGAGAAAACTAAACTCCAAGCATACCGGTAAGGATTACATAAATATAAAACATACTGGTGTTAAGGATTACATAAATCTACACCTTTGCATATCATCCTATTCTAGAAGCCACCATTAAACGTGTATGCATTTTAATACTCATGGTTCTAAATAGCCTGCTATAGCTCGTCATAAGGCGCGCTAAAGCTTGAGGCGCGGCCTCCACGCAACGCTATAGGTCAAGGCACGCTACGACATGAGGTGCGGTAATTTTTTGAATTCAACTCAAAAAAATAAATATTATTACATGTAAGGAGAGTTTTATAACTTTAATTATTATGTATAACACTTATTATGAACTCAATATAAATATAATATTGAAATATGATAAAACATAAAGATATTTTTATACGTTTTGCCGCAATAAGCCACGCTTTAAAAACGTTAAAGCTTCGCTTTAGACACTAAAGCCTGTAGATTGGATATGTCGCTACGCCACACCTCACGCTATTTATAACCATAGTAATACTAGACTAGATAAATTTGTAGTCGCCTGATAAGACTTAAGGTTGTAGTCGTTATCAACCCTTACTCCATATTTGTTACCACATGAACTACTAACCAGAGTAAGGCCACTGATGCATCAAACATGTCGGAAACCACATCAACAATCAAACCCGAAACAACAGTAAAAATAGGCAAGTCCACTGACATATCTGACACACAAAAGGAAAATAATTGTAGCAACAAACTGACAACGTCTATTTGTATAGAGGGACTTCATCAAAAGATATGGTGGAAGAAGTTGCTGAAATAATCATCAAAACCTTCCATCCTAAAGAAATACAACCAAGACAAACAAACGTTAAATGATCATTAGTTGCGGATCTGTCCACAAATGAAAAAAAAAAAGCAACGGTAAACACCGCGGAATACAAGTGCACATTCTTTTGTACAAAATGCCACTTTTTTGCATTATAGCGGAAACAAATATGTTATCACAACATTCTTTTGTTAGCAACTTTGTATCACACTCTCCCATGTGGTTAGACACGATGTGATCTAACAACAACAAACAACACATTATCCGAACCTTTTGTAAAGAAGCTGACATATAAGCATCAAGTATCAACCATGTACCCACACCATACTCTTGGAAAGAACTTAATATGCAACATAGTTTATAATATGTTTTTATTCAAATTCGTTTTCCTACAGCCTCGTGACGGAGTGCGGGCTTTAATCCATCTTATACAATAATAGATTAAAAACTTGCGAAAGAGAGATATCAAAGTGAACATAGATGGTTGAGATACATATTGAATACTTTGTAATTAAAATTCAACTTTTCAAAGTCAACATAGGATACTTAATGTCATGACTCGAGTCATTTTGGAAAACACTATTTTAATGGCACAAGCACCATATCGTACATAAAGGTATGATATGGTGGCTGGCCGCTCGGCTGCCCACGACGGCGCGAGACGACGGCGACGCCAACCATACCGTGGGTAGCGTCATCGTGTTTGGGCTGGCTACAACGGTCAGCCGACGTCGTGGGTGACGGCGCGAGTCCATGGTGCACGCAACCACACCGTGGCCCGCGCCATTGGGCTGAGTTATACATTTTTTTTTAATTTTTTTTTTTTAAAAATTTAAAAATTTGTATTTATATTTTATTTATGAATAAATTTTTTTTAGTTTAAAATATATTGTTTAAAAAAAAGGTGGTGGGGTGACGACGACACGAGAATGTTGTTGTTAACCAGGGAGGGGGTTGAGCCATCGTGGGAAAAAAAGATGATGTGGCATCACTTTTTGCCCACGACACGAGCTTGATGGCTCGACTGTACCGTGCCCTCTTAGTGTTTTCATGTGTCGAGCCACCATCATCACACCAAATGATTAAGGAAAACGGAAAATGATGGCACGAGACTCACACCACCATTCGTGTTTTCGAGTATTTTTTTAGCGTTATGGGAAAATACGAAAAATTAAGATACTTTATAGCACAAGAAATGTGATGTCATGAAGGAAAATGTGTTTCTAATATTATGGGTATTTTAATGTAACGAGAAAAAAAGCGACGCAACAATATTTGTTTTATAAAAATACGCGATGACACCAAAGTACCAATAACCTTTCTCTCATTTAAAAGAAATATCTATGCTGCATAAAATCTCATATAAATATATCAAAGGAAAATTCTTGAAATGCACTAAACACTAAATTAAAATCAAATTCCTAACCCTAACAATGGCGACAGATCTCAAATCTTCAAATCATCTATCTCTTTTTTAATTCAATTGTGGCAACGTCCCTGCTGTCTTGGGATTGATTCTTAATCTCCTAAGAGCGAGTGATTTTACACTGTTTTGGATTTCTTAAGTTTGATTGTGATTTGTTTTTCTTTTTGCTAAGCATGGCTGCTGTTTTTAATTCGACTGATCTGATCCTTTTTATTCATTAAATAACACTCATTTAACATGATCCAATTCGTATGTTCTATCGCGCCGTTAGGTTGGGACTGGGTTAAGCCTGTGATTATTATCGCTCCTTAATTCGGGAAGAACACCTAATGCCCTGGTGGATATTCGATTCTTGCGTTTGTTAAATGTTTTTTATTTGATTCGACAAGTTTAGGGTAGATTCAGTTTTTTATTAATTTATTCAGCCTATCCTTTTCCATTTTTAGGGTTGTATTTCACATTTTTTTAGGGTTTTTTCATCATGAACCCTAAGCGGTCTAATGAAGATCTTCTCAATGGAATTGCAAAATCTGTTTTTGTCACAAATTTCCCTAAATATTTCGTATCTCGGGACCTTTGGAAGCTTTGTAAATCCTACGGTAAGGTGGTTGATGTGTTCATTCCTTATCGTAAATCAAAAGAGGGTAAACGCTATGCCTTTGTTCGTTTCATTAGAGTTCCTAATTTGGAGAGATTAATATGGAATTTGAACACTATTTGGGTTGGACGGTTCCATCTTCGGGCTAATGTGGTTCGTTTTGAAAGGTCCTCCAAACCTCATTCTACTGTTAAACCTCCTGTGTTTGATACCACTACTAAACCTAATTCTTATGCCCATGTACTAAAAGAGAGGAAGGATTCCCGTCCTCCTCAAGGTTCTGCTCCTCAGCACTTTGATGATCCTGCATTGGTTCTTGATGATTCTTGCATCATTAACAACGACCTTCAATGCCACGTCATGGGAAAAGTTAAAGATGTAAACTCCATCCCTAATTTACAAAATATTCTCGCTAAAGAAGGTTTTGAGGATGTGATTTTTTATTATTTAGGAGGTATGTGGGTTATGTTTGTATTTAAGTCCGAAGATATCAAAGATAAAGCGATTCGGCATGTGGGTGTAAACTCTTGGTTTACTCATCTTCAACCTGCGACTAATGAGTTCATCAGTAAGGAGAGGATAATTTGGGTTGATATTGAAGGCCTTCCTATGTATGCCTGGACTCATAATTCATTCTTAAAAATCGGGTTGAGATGGGGGGAAACGTTGGATATTGAAGATGATTATGGCTCTACATTCGCTCGTAAAAGACTGTGTATCAAAACTAATCTTCCACATAATATTCTGGAATGCTTCAAAGTTATCGTTAAAGGTAAGATTTTTATGGTACGTGCTAAAGAACTATTCACTTGGACTCCCCAGTTTAGGGTTCTTGATGCTGAAAATTTGTCGGAAGGTGAAGATCCCCTTGATGAAGTCGATAACAAACAAACTGAACCTCTGGCTCTTGATGAAGAGGTGGTAGTAGAAAGTGAAGAAGAAGATGTTAGCCTCAAAATATTGAACCAAACAAGAATGCTCGGTCATATGTTTATTATGTATCGTATTTTAGAACGTTGTAATAGGTAGTATACTAGTCGTGTTATTACGGGCTTAACTTTAAGCAAAGGTTCATTAATAAGTAACCAAAGCCCAAAAGGAAAGCCCGGCCCAAACCATATAGTCCATAAAGAAGCCCGCATGTGGGTGGACTATATATACCCTTCCTAGCATGTTAGGAAGGGTGTTGGTTCATTTGTATTCTCACTTCTCAATCTAACATTCACCTAGTTCCAACCTTTTTCTCTCTACTTTCTCTCACTACTTTCTCTCTCTAGAATTCTTCTCATATCTTCCTTTCTTTCTTTAATTCGTGATTATTATCATCATATATTAGGGACAACAATTGGTATCAATCGCCATGAGGTAGTTTTGTGATTGGTTGTTGCGTTTTCATTTGATTTATTTGCTTTAATCCTTCTTTCATCCACGAATTCAAGATTTTTCTTGTTTTTTAGTGTTTTTCGATTCGTATACCTTCTTGATTCGTGCCATTATGACTTGGGTATCTTGGTTTTTGGCTTAAACACAAGTTTTTTGGATCAAAAGTTGAAAATTTCTTGTTTTTCATCTTTCCGAAATTCTAGCTTGTACCACCATCGGAAAGTACAAAAGAGGGGTTTGATCGCAATAACCAACTGGTTCCACTTTGCGATCTAAGGATTCCGATACCTTATTCCGATCTGGACATTCCGATCGTACATTGCGATCTGGGATTCCGACGGTTTCAAGGGACTTTTGAGTCGTTACTCTGCCAAATTTGTTTTAGACACATTCCGATCTGGACATTCCGATCTGAACATTCCGATCTGAACATTTTCCGATCTGAACATTGCGATCCGGGATTACGACAATGCATTGCGATCTGGGATTCCGACAGTGCATTGCGATCTAAGCCACATTCCGATGAACATTCCGATGGACATTCCGATGGCATATTCCGATGGACATTCCGATGGCCCATTCCGATGGACATTCCGATGACTTGTTTAGCTAAACTTTGTTCGAGTATTTTTTCGACTTAGCCACCATCTAGACTAGTTTCGTAATATCGTTTACACGAAGATTAAAAAAAAAAAAAAAAAAAAAGAGTTTTTTGGCGTGAAAACCATTTTAAAATTTATTTTTTCCTAGACCATTTTTAGGCCATTTATGCTTCGATTTCAAATTTTGGCGATGCGAAAAATTTTTCGACCAAAAATTCAAATTTTCGGACCAAAATTCAAAATTTTAGGCCATTTTTAGGTTTTATTTTTGTCAAAATTTTTCTCTTTTCAAAATTTTTCCCTATTAGTTTTTGGTATTTCGGACTTGATTTCAAAATTTGGTAAGACAAAATTTTCAGTTTACCGTTTTGTCGGACTGAGGAATTTACTGTCGGACTGGGAAAAAATTGGAATTTTCGAAATTCAAACCACAAACCAATCACACCATATCTACTTAAGATCCATTTTCACTTCATCAACTGAGAAACCATCATCATGGAAACGAGCAATGCGTGTTCAGACAGAGAAGAACGAGAGATGCAACTACAAGAACAAGTCCTTAAACAACGTTGTATGCAAGCTTTCAGTGATCTAAAAACGAATCTAAAACGTCTGGAAAGAGAGACCTTCTCGTACAATCCTTTGTATATGCGTGTTTTTCATTCCTTTTTCGGAAATGATCATCGCACGTTCACTTATGACTTAAGAGACCACTTGAAGAATCTTGAGAATGAATTACTCAACAAAAACCTTCATGAGACAAATTCCAAGAATGCCTTCAAAACACTCAGAACACCGTTTCAACCATTCTTTGCTTCACAGCTATTCAAGAATCCCAATTTTGAGTCAGAAGTTCGAGATGCAAATCAACACTTCAAAGACTACACTACAATGGAAGCAAAATCATTCAGAGATTTGATATTTGGAAACATGGAATCAATTGAAAGGCTTTTGGATGAACGCCTACTTCATGCAAAAGACATGATCAAGAAGATGAATGACACAAGGCTTAAAATGCAAGAGTGCACGGTGGCAAAGATTCATGTCGTGGATACGAGTCCAGTCTCAACTGTAAGTAACAAGACAATATCGAATAATGCAACTGACAGCTGCAGAACAGGGAAAACAACGCATGGTGAGCAGAATGAACATAACAGCTCAGGGAAAGACAACAGCCTCTGACAAACAACACATCGACTCTGAGAATGTCATCAGCAATACACCTTCCTATGATAATGGTCCTGTTTACGATTCTGAGCCATTAGAAGAGGTACACAATGCTGAATTTAATGTGTTTACCAATGCCAATACGCATGAGCATACTGATCAAACAACAAACCTTATTGACACATGTATGACGGAAAAGGTTGATAGCAATACCACACCAAATTCATCAGACATGTGCAATAATGAGTTTGAGGATGATCAACATGCAAATGAGTATGATGATGAGGAGCGTGTCGCGCTTGCTAATTTAATTGCTAGTTTACAAAAAGATGTCAATGAAACTAGAAAGAGTCAAAAGCAATTAAAGAAGGCAAACGCAGCGCTCACTCAAAACTTTGAAGAATGCAAAGCCGCTCTAATTAAATCTAATGAGGCCCTTGAAAGTAATAGGACTGAGCTTCTTCAAAAGACCAAAGAGCTTGAGAGGTACAAGGGCAGTACGTTAAAAAGTCAAAAGGACGATTTTGAAAACAAATATAATACAACTCTTGAGTTATTAGCCAAAGAGAAGCGGCAATATAATGTTTTCCTAATGTATGAACGTCAAAAAAACGTACCTTGCCAATACCAAAGTTAATGAACTTGAACAAAAGCTCTCTATGACCACTACTGATTCTACTAAAATTCTTGAGGATAAGAAACAAGAGGTAGATGCGTTAAAACAAGTCTTCAAAAGTAGATATGATAAAGAAACTGAAAAGGTAACGAAATTAGAAGCACAAGTCGAATTTTTGAAGAACGTTGTTTATAAAACGCATGATTCTATTCAATCTGTAAGAATGCTAGCACCTCCATCGATGTTTAAGGGTCAAGCTAGCTTTGCAAGTCCTGAGTACCTTGCCAAAGCTCAAGCTGCCAACCCGTGTCTTTATCTTGATGAGACTGAAAGGACAGATCTTGATTGCATGCATGTTAGTGCCAATATTGAAGAGACTGCCCTTTGGGATGATGATAGTCAACCACTTGTCAATAAGGAGTTTGTGAAACCATATAATTATGCTTATGAGAATAGTCTTTATGGTCTTTTCAACAAACAAACTCAGAAAACTCGTGAGGAAGTGTTTCTAGAATGCAACAAAAGAGAATTCAATGGAAGAAAGCATTTGCCCCTAAGAAATCTAATGTTTACAAATACATAAACTACCTTCCTCTAGATGAATCTAAAAGCAAGAGTAGGAAAACATTAGGTATTCTTAAACACCACATAGATAATGTTAAATCTATTGTTGAAAGAGACTGGGCAAAACGTGAAAATGCTGAGTGGACACGTCCGATTCCTCAAGATATTACCTTGCTTGTGAAAGAACTCTTAATTCCAAACACGACATTGATTAAAGAAACTGTCCTTCAACTTGAGGAGTTCATTCGGACTGAAATGTTTGATGACTTAAAATATGTTGAATCTCTTGAGAAACGCATTGATGATCTTCAAATGGAGAAGTCTGATTTCTTAGATGAATATGATTTACTCTTGCAAGAATGCGTTTCTAAAGATGTTATGTGTGCTTATTTTACATCTTGTGCTGATAATGATGAATATTCTGAAGTTGCATGCCAATATCTTGATAAGAGCAAAGAATGTGAACGTCTTGAAATTGAGCTTTCGAAACGTAAAGAAAATGTTGACAAAAAGGCTTTTGAGTTACTTCAACACAAAACTGATTTCCTTCAAAAACATTGTCATTCTCTTGAACTTGCTTTACAAAAAGACGTTGGTAGTTTTCCACATGATAATAAATTGCAAGAAAAACTTTCCCAAACGTTTCGAGAAATGAATGAACAGAATTTGGAAATTAAAGGGTTGAAAGCTCAATTACAAGACAGGGACAGAGCGATAGCAGAGTTGCAGAAACTCGTTGCTAAAATGGGTGAGAAAATCGTGGAACCTAAAGTTGTGAAACCTGTTGTTCGACAACCCAATGCCTACAAGGATCCAAAGCCGTCTATCTTAGGAAAACCGACTCCGTTCTCCAATTCTTCTCATATGAAATCTAGGCTACCCCCTAAGACTGATATGCAACCAAGTGTTCCAAAACCATCCATATCACCCTATGTTCCCCCATTTAGAAAGCATACTGTTGCTAAACCCAACCATGTGAATGCACCTAGCACTTCTAGGACTCCTCCAAAACGTGTGACATTCACGTCCACAAAGGAATCTGTAGGTTCAAATGACCTCGTTCATACCCACAACCTAGAGGATGCGAAACAAAAAGGGAAGATTCAGAAAGACAAACCAGTGTATGAAAAACCTAGTTCACCAAATCCCGCTAGAGTTCCACACACTCCTAATGGTCGTCAACCAAAACCTAGGATCCCTCTTCAGCAATCTAGGAATTGGAAACCATCCATGAATAGTCGTGTTTCAAACACTACGCCTGAACGATTTAGAAAACAAAGGAATACAAGTACTTTCGTGAATCCCAAATTCCCTGTATGTCCCACTTGCAAAAAGGGCATTCAAAATGGAAATCATGACCATTTCATTTTGCAATACCTCTATGAGGTCAAATCTCGTTCCTTTGAACGGAGATCGAATACAGAATCCCATAAGACAACAAGGAGATACAAACCCGTCGTAAAGAAAAGCAACCACACCAAATCTGAAACGTGGATTCACCAAGGACATAGTTTCTCTCCAAAGAAGTCTTCCGCTGTGCAAGAGAAAGCTACTCCTAAATCTAGTCTTCAGTGGAAACCAACGGGTCGGATCTTCATAGAAGTTGGTCTTAAGTGGATTCCAATAGAGAAGAGTGATGACACCTGCACCAGCACTAATGCTACTGTTCTACACGCTGAAAAGGAATTTGTTACTCCTAATTCTAGTATTTGTGCAAATTCTTCTTCTGTGATTGTAGGTACAACAGCGGATTCTGAACCCACTTCTCCTTCTTCAAAGGGTTCCAATTCTGTACATTCTATATCACCTTCTTCTGCTGTACAAAAGTCTATTTTGGATTATTTTCGAAAAACTTGAGAAAACACAAAAATATAATAAAATGTAAATATCCATAGAAAAACAAAATAAAAAAAATGGAAAAACTTTCAAAAGACCAAAAATATTCTTTTCGACATGTCTTTCAGTATCGATAATATGGACGTACCTAGAAATGTCGCTCAATAACGACACGGGTGTGTACATATAGCTCGAATGAAAGTTGTAAATAGTTTTTAAAACATGTAATTTCCATGATTTACAATTACCTCAGATTGTGACTCATACTTCAAAGAAAGGAAAGTTGATCACGATGATTACTTATCCTCAACAACGGGAAAATAAAATTTCTCGGTCATGAGCTATCGATAAAAACATTCAAAGTTTTTAAGCTCATGTAAACGACTTACAGTTAAATGTCAGACTGTAACTCGAACTTCATATAAAGGAAAGTGTATCTTTAAAGATAACTTATCCTAACCAACGGGTAGAGCAATCTGTCACAAACATGAATTTTGAATCTATTTAATTTATGTAAAACGCGATGGTTCGGGTTAGACTTGTGTGTCTGTTGATATTCCCGATTGATTTCGCGTATTTGTGTACAATTTTGAATTTTATGAATTACGTTCATTTTCAAATATTTCTTGAATAACTATTATTCGTTTACGTTACGTACTAGGAATTTCTATTTTAAGAGTCGACATTTAATTTCATCAGCGTAATCTTATTTAAAAAGTTCGCCACACAAAATAAATAGTTTTCGCTCGGTATATTTAAACGACATACTTAGGAAATTCCCCAACTACCAAATTCACTACCCTAAAATACTAATACTTGAAACTCCTTAAATACTACAAACAAACCTTACAACTTTACATTTTTACAACAAGTTGAACATTGCAAAATTTCCAAAATAAAAAGAAAGACAAACATTACGTCTTTGTGTATACAAAACCGCCCCCTCAATATCCAAATAAAAATCCCACGTTTGTATTCTACCACTACAATAACATTTGAAATTTTGTACTCTCACCCACCCATTAAACCATGTACCATCTTGTCCCCCCTCTGTCTCAATCAAACCGTTGGAAACATATCTTCTCCCATGGATTTTTATAAAACTTGATCATACAACTACTATTTTCTAACTAGTCAACATAAGTACAAAACTCTTTCTTTCTTTTACTGCCATGAAACGCAGCCCCAATGTTGAAGCTCTTCCCCAACACATGCCATTTCCCCATGCTAGTTCACTTAGAAAAATCTTAGTTACAAACTAACCAAAACCATAACCAAGTCCTAACTAGAACTTCTTAACCTAAAGCCCCACTCATATGCCTATAAATACAAGCCATATTCTCTTAATAACTCACACACACACAAAGCTAACCTCTCATAGAAAAACAAACATCTCTCTGCTGTGAACATTCTTAATTGTTGCCTATAAATAAAAAAAGAAGGGTTCGGTCTAGTTCTAGTTGATTTGGGATCGGGTTAAGATCCTTAGTTTTATTGCATCTTCTTCAAAATTATCTTAAGACTCTTGTAAGTCCATCCTAACCTTTCTCTAAACTTATATTTGGTTGGTATTTATACTTGCTCAACACGTAACTTAAAAATCAAGAACTTGTACCAAAAGATGAAGTTAAGTCACGGGTCAAGGGTATGATGTTTGTAAAAATGACATGATGAACTAATGTCACGATCTTAATATGAAGGTGATATGATGACCTAAATGACCCCTAAATGAACCAACTAAGTGAGTAAAATACTTGTAGGGATCGAATAAGAAACTAAAAACATGATTCTACGTAATGAACAAGCATGATTTTATGAAGAACGAGTATAATTTTGTGTGTATGCACGCATGGCGAATAAGTGAGTAGCGACGCTCCATATCGGAACCTTTTTATTGGTAAAAGATTTCGACGTCCATGTGAGTATGCTCTAAATGTAGTTATTTGTGTGTGATTGCATGCATGTAAAACTTAGAAACAAACCACCCTATGAAAAATAGTTCATGTGTATGTGTATAAGTCGAGACCTAGGAAGCAAATATGTGATGGCATGTATAATGTGGTGTGCTGTATGCGTGAACCATGCTACAAGGAGTAGACTGTGAGTGTATGATGTTGTAAGCATTTCATGATGTTTGTTATGCATGAGCAGTGGCTACAAAGATTGAACAAAACCCAAGCAAGGCCACTGTGGGTGTATTGAAATGTGCATGACTAGTAAGTATAAATGGTTAAGATGCATGGTTTGCTTGCTGCATTAGACGTAGGGTAGGAATACAGGAATAACCAACTTTATAATTTGATAAACATGTAACTAAATCCCTTCACAAAGATTTTGAAACTGTGCATGTACATGTATGCGTTGTGGCATGAGTTTAAAGAGTTGTGTGCAAGGCTGCCATGAGTGTAGTACAATAGTCTAACATACCTAAGCTAAAATAGGTAATGTTTATTGCTTGGTTCAAAAGTGGTTAAAATGGATGTATATAAAACAAATGCAAGGGTGACCATTCTTTCTCTTTTGGAATGCCATGTGAAGGACACTAACAACAACATACAGTTTCCTTTTCTTTGGACTAATAGTAGGAAAGGATGTATGATATGTGTATTATGTGGTTACCATGGTATGTATACAAATGCATGATAATAGTAAAGCAAATAGGACCACCTTATTCTTTTGCCATAAGATGCGTACAGTAGTTTCACAAATAAAGGGATTTCCTATTTTGGTTAATTATAGTATGAATGTATGTATGTATGTATGTATCTATGATAAGTGTAAATGAAAGAGGTAAGTTGAATGTTTATTTTCTTTTTGTTTCCTTCGTGGGTACAACATCAAACAAAAAGACTATTTCCTAAAGTGTAGTGTGAACACAAAGTGATCTCTTTTATTTAATTTCCAATTGCTAAAAGTGTATATCTACTAATTAAACTTCAACCAAAAGACCTATTTTGCGTCTATTTTTAACCCATCAAATGACCGTGCCCCGAAAATATGAAAATACTTTATTAAACTCGACGCAGCCTAGTTTTCAAAATAGTTTTCTTTTTGTCGTGAAGTTAAGTAACGAACCCGCAATTAATTCCCAAAGATGCTTGCTTGACACTTATAAATAATTGAACACTACTTGTTTATTTTTGTATGTGAGTGCGCTACTTTTCTTGATTATTTACTATACTTAGAGACTTCATAAAAATGAGATATTTATTAAATATCGGAGACCTCACGGTCTATTTTTAATAACAATAACCTGTTTATTTCTCGGACTCTTAAATAACAAGATATCAAGACCCAAAGTTGACCCCGTGACTAAAATGGTTAAACATGAAAAATATATAAAAACATTTTATAAATCTATGGCAAGTATAAATTATCAACCAAGTGCATTGTACATTAATAATTCTTGTATTTAGCCTAAGTACGGATATTTTACTTAGGTTATGAGTAGATTGTTTGCGCGTCATTTTACGTGCCTTGATTTTCTGAGCTATCTTTCTTGATCATACTTACTACTTCATCGTGGTGAGTTTCATAGCCCCACTTTTAATTGTTTTAACTATTTTGGGTGAGAACATTGCTTGTTTTAAACGGATGAACATAAGTGCTAAAACTTGATACGTTTGCCTACATGATGTCTAAGTAGCGATATCCCTAGATGCTTTAGCCCACTATCGTGAACCGTTAATTACTTTGTGTAAGCGCGAATGTTATGGATAGATCTATTGGGATTGACCTCCCTATCTAATGTTGGTTGTGTGACCAAATTAGATACACTTACATTTGAGTCGTTACGAATGCTTTGGGATAGGCATTTGCTCGGGCTCTCATTATATCTTGTTGGTTGGTTAACGCTACGGTGTCATGAGCTTAGACGTAGGTTGTTGAAACGTATACTTTTGATTATAATCTTGTATTTGTTATAAGATTATATGTTGGTTGCCTTGAAAATCTTATGGTTCATCACACTATTTAAACTTAAACCTATGAACTCACCAACCTTTGTGTTGACGCTTTAGCAATGTTTTTTCTCAGGTATCAAGACGGAGGAGTGACGTGGTTATGCTTGGGAGATTTTAAATAAAAATGGTCGTGACTAATGTTTGGATATTTGAAACAATGTTGAAGTCTTTTGAAACAATGTTTTTATTATTGATCCTGTGTAATTCGCTTCCGAACAAATTTTATGATTTTAATTAAATTAAATAGACTTTAAAATAGTCGTTCTTTGTATCTATATCTTGTGATAGTCATGACCGTCGCACCCCATTGCGTTGCCTTACTCTGATAAATTGGGGGTGTGACACAATCTATCTTGGGTTGAGCTTGTCACAAAACATTCAACGTTTTGAGCTCAACACAATGGCTTGTAATCACTTTCAGATTGCAACCCGGTTCTATATTCACGGGGGAGTGTACGATTTCGTGCTCTTACCCTTAGCAAAAGAAGTTAACTCTTCTTACACTTGAGTGGATTCGTCAAGATATTCAAAGTCTATGAACTCAAGTTTATGCTTTAGAAAAACCTTTCGACAAAAAGAATTGATTTTTCAAAAAGCGTTGAACACAATTTTTTCAAGAATTTTTCAATGATATCCAAAATCTTTCAAAAATTGTATGTTCAACAACTCCCATCCTCAAAAAGCGAAATGTGGATCATATCCTCATAATGACAATTCAATTGGATCAATATTTGAGGGGGAGCATTTTAACTTCATGCAAAAGAATAACACATCTTTCTTCCGGAGATTTCAAGACTATTTTTTAAAATATATTTTAATCAAATTTGGTATCTCTAATATCAAAAGATTTTATATATTAGAGATAGGGGGAGAAAATGTGATTAAAATGTGATCTAATATAAGACTCAAGCACGTTAACTCTTACCCACATGTGCAAAATGTTTACTTAAATTCTTTCGCATTTAAATGCACATGTGAAGGGGAGTTTTTCTGAAACGACAAAACTAGCAAGGTGTTAAATGTTTTTTAAACACTTTGTTAGAATTTAAAGTGGTTTTCATGGTTACGATCAAATACCCACAACATCTTTAATTCACGACGTTATTGGTGTCAAAAGGGTGGTTGGGTTTAAGTCCTATGATCCAACCAGAACCGGAGGGATCTTCCCAGGGACAATCCAATAGATTATTATAAGTCCTTAGGAAAGATGGAGTAGAATGTGAACGTAGCAGAATGCCGACTAAGTACTGATGCTAGCACTGGAACAATCACAACAAGGTGCTAGTAATGATGTCTTGGTAAGCATTGAAGGGGTTGAAGAATGAAAAAGAAATGTAAGGATAAAGGGTCTAAAGAAAGAAGCCCTCCATACAACTTAGGCAGAAACCGGGTCAACTCATCATGAAGACAAACTCATCATGGACCCAGTGATGTGAAGCACAACCCTTTCCTAGCTACTCAGGCTTCTCTCAAAAGAAGTTTGTTTTATTGTCACGGAGATCAACACGACTTCTATTGACTTTCTCACTCCGAGATAGTTGATATTGAATAGGTGGCATCTGCTCCAGCCTCCGACCACTAAAAGTGCACAAATCGAGTCTAGAGCCAAGAGATCAATCAAATCTCGTTAGGACACACGGATGAAGATCAAGAGAGTCCTACGCTATATCCTTGTGATATTGCTAGAACACTCAGAGTGATACTACTTAGTATTCACAATGATGAGTGGAAATCCTTCCAGTGTTAACATCAAACAGCACTGCGGTAGGTCATATGTAAGATTCTTTATGAATTGAACATATGTAAAACTGAAAAGCAACAGTGGTTTGATTCTGAATTGATTCAAACTCGTTTCAGGTTTCTACGCAATATCTTTATGGTCTTGCCAGAACATTCAGAGTGATATTTATTAATATTCACAGTGACGAATGGAAATCCTTCTAGCGTCAACATCAAACAGCGCTACGGTAGGTAACTTGCGAGATTCTTATGAATCAAGCTTGTGTCAACTGGAAAGCAACAATGGTAAGATTCTTAATGAATCAAACTTGTTCCAGGAATTTGAATTGACGACTTTAATCAAGCGGATATTTATCCAATTGATTCACTCTTTATGTTCGCAGTCTTGCTTTGAGACGGTCGAGTAAAGAGAACGGCTGGTACAGCCGCGAAACCCTGTCAAGGAGATTCTTAATTGAATCTACCTGATCACAGGTACGGTATTTAATATCGTATAACGGTCTTCACCGACCGGAGGTAAAACGCTACCGATTTAGGACGAATGTCAAAGCCATTCAGTCCGTGTCTATGTTTTGTCTCGAGAAGGTGGCGTCACGGTGTACACAACAAAGTCAATGATTCAGAAACCACATACACATGCCTAAAGACATATTCAACAATTAATAGTGTGAGCATGTGGATGAAGACACAAGATCGCAAGATGGCAAAGACAAGTCAAGGATGATTTGAAGATCTCAAGCTTAAAGACAAAGTCGAAAGACAATGACAAAGGCTCAAAGATCACAGCATGAAGGAACAAGACTACGATTACACGTTCAAGACTCATTTATGGCGAGATTAGTAATCTCTACAAATTTCCTAAATGACCAAGGTTTATGACCTCTCATTGGGGGAGATTGTTAGCCTCAAAATATTGAGCCAAACAAGAATGCTCGGTCATATGTTTATTATGTATCGTATTTTAGAACGTTGTAATAGGTAGTATACTAGTCGTGTTATTACGGGCTTAACTTTAAGCTAAGGTTCATTAATAAGTAATCAAATCCCAAAAGGAAAGCCCGGCCCAAACCATATAGTCCATAAAGAAGCCCGCATGTGGGTGGACTATATATACCCTTCCTAGCATGTTAGGAAGGGTGTTGGTTCATTTGTATTCTCACTTCTCAATCTAACATTCACCTAGTTCCAACCTTTTTCTCTCTACTTTCTCTCACTACTTTCTCTCTCTAAAACTCATCTCATATCTTCCTTTCTTTCTTTAATTCGTGTATTACAATCATAATATTAGGGACAACAGAAGATGTTCTTGTGAATGATGCTGGAGATATTCCATCTTCACCAGGTGATAAGGACACTATTGTTAGACCTAAGGAAGCATCTCAAAAGTCATCCGACCCGTTTGAGGTATATGAGTTACTGAATAGACCTCCTATCATTCCTGAGATTGAGAAGACCACGTCTTCTTCGGTTCCACATCCCCCTGGATATACTCCGGAGGTTTCACAACAGGAGATTAATAAGGATTCAACGCCAGTGCAACCTAATAAGGAAATATCCAACACTGATGAAGACAAAGTCGCGTCCGTGAACTCTAAGGTGATGAACTTCTCTTACAATAGCGACATCAATGAATCTTCAGGTGACGTTTCTTGTCCTAAGTTTAAGAAAAATGTTGGTAATGGTGGGTCAGTCCTCCAAGTTTTAGAAGATATGATTCGGGTTGGGCAATCTATGGGTTACGATATGGAAGATTGTACTAAGGATATTGTTGGAATGAATCACACGACTATATATGATATAGAAATGAAGAACAAGATTAAACCAAAAAAAGAAAGATTAGATTAGATGAAGGAAAAGAGAAAACAAGGTTGTGAATTCCTAGTGAGAGAAACACATACGTTTCTCTCTCTACAAAACAAATGAAATGGAAAACACACACACAAATGAGGTTTAGGAGGCCTTTTATACTAAGTAGTAAGTGTTTAGGAGGCCTTCCTCATTTGTGTGTTCGGGACTAATTCCCGTTACATAAACATTAATAACTAATAACTCTCGACACCGTTGAATAGTATTTTTCACGAGCTTCGCAACGGTATATTATATGACCATCACTTTAAATACGGCTAACAATCTCCCCCTAAGGGATGGTCATGTAATATGTGACTTCACTTCGTTGGTGTTGCAGACTTTGAAGCTCGTTGTCTTGAGAGTTCTTTCATAGTTCCTTTCATGACTTGTGATCTTGGATCTTTGATCTTTGCCTTGACTTGATCTTGTAACTTTTCCATCTTGTGTTCTTGTATCTTTACCCACATACTCATGTTTTGAGTTGACATGAAAGCTTGTTAACAATCTCCCTTGATCATCAGAGTAGCGAAAGTCTTTGTCTTAAGATGTTCTTGAGCTTTCTTCATTTAAATGAGCATGTGATCTTGAATTACGACGCCACCTTTTGCATTCCTCCGGTTTCCCGTTATAAAGTAACAATATTGTACCTGTGATTAGGTAAGTTCAAAGAACTTCCTTGACAGGGTTTCCGGCTGCGGTAGCCGTTCTCAATACTTGAATATATCGAAAGATAATTCATAGTAAGGAGTGAATCATGCAGTTCCATTCTGCTGATTAAGTCGTCAATTCAATTTCCTGGAACAAGTTTGAATCAATTAAGAATCAAACCATCGTTGCTTTCCAGTTGACACAAGTTTGATTCATATAGAATCGCACAAGTTACCTACCGCAGTGCTGTTTGATGATGACACTGGAAGGATTTCCATTCGTCACTGTAAATACTGAAAAGTATTACTCTGAATGTTCTGGCAAGATCATAAAGATATTGCATCGAGACCTGGAACGAGTTTGAATCAATTAAGAATCAAACCACTGTTGCTTTCCAGTTAACATATGTTTAATTCAAGTGAATCTTACATATGACCTACCGCAGTGCTGTTTGATGTTAACACTGGAAGGTTTTCCATTCATCACTATGAATACTAAAGAGTATCACTCTGAATGTTCTAGCAATACCACAAGGATAGAGCGTAGGACTCTGTAAATCATCGCTTGTGTTCTAATGATGAACAACAATTGATCTATGGAATAAGTGTCCTAATGAGATTTTGATTAATCTCGTTGGCTCTAGACTCTATAAGTGCACGTTTATTTGGTAATCGGAGGCTGGAGCAGACTGCCACCTATTCAATATCTACTATCTCGGAGTGAGAAAGTCGATAGAAATGAGTTAACTCCGTGACAATAAAACAAACTTCTTTTGAGAGAAGCTTGAGTAGGCTGGGAAGGGTTGTGCATTGCATCACTGGGTCCATGATGCTTTATCTTCAATACCATAAATCATCAACATGATTCTGATAGTAGATGTATTGACCCGGTTTCTGCCTAAGTTGTATGGAGGGCTTCTTTATTTACACCCTTTATCCTTACATTTCTTTTTCATTCTTCAACCCCTTCAATGCTTACCAAGACGTCATAACTAGCACCTTGTTGTGATTGTTCCAGTGCTAGCTTAAGTCAGTAGTCGGCATTATTCCCGTACACTCAACTACTCCATCTTTCCTAAGGACATCTATTTTCTAAGGGATTGTCCCTGGGAAGATCCCTCCGGTTCTGGTTGGATCATAGGACGAATACCTAACCACCTTTTGACACCAATATCGTCGTGAATTAATGTGTTGAAGGTATAGATATCGTAGCCAGAAAAGACTTTCTTAATCACAAAAAACGCTCCCCCTACATATGTGCATCAAAAAAGGAAAGGTTTTTGCACATATTAGGAAGAGAAAGCACTTACATCAAAGATCTTATCCAAGAAAACACATTTTAATAACTATTGTCCCCCTAAAAAATGGCATGAAATTGAATTTTTTGTGAAATTAGTGATGAAACATGGAGAGAATAATGTGTCATGAAACTTTGGAACAAATGTTTATGAAATCATTATACTCCCCCTTGAAAAGAGATTCTATTTAAATAGGGGAGTATATGAGCACATTGTTTTGAAATACCTTGAAAAATTGTGCTCAAAATTCTGTGAAAATTGGGTTCATGAGCTTAAAACTTTGAATGTTTTGATAAAATCTCATGACCGAGAAAAGCGAATTTCTCGTTGTTGAGGATAAGTCAACGACTTTCCTTTCTTTTGGGGACCGGGTTATAGTCTGACATGTGACTATAAGCAATTATGAGAAGAAAATAGAAAAGACATGTTTTGAAAGTATTTGAACTCTCATTCGAACTTTATGTACGTACCCGTGTCGTTATTGAATAACATTTCTAAGTACGTCCATATTATCGATGCTGAGAGACATGTCGGAGAAGAATATTTTTGGTATTTTTGAAAGATTTTCTCATTTTTTATTTCGTTTTTATAGGTTTTATATTTTTTGTATTTTGATTTTCTGATAAATATATACAAGATTACTGCGAATGTGCAAGACGTTCAAGTTCATCAGGAGTGAAACTACACATACCAAGTCGACGAACCAAGAATTCAAATTTGTCTTGAGGAAGAGATTTGGTGAAGATGTCTGCTAGTTGGTAGTCCGTCTTGACAAAGAACAGTTCGATCGTTCCTTTTTCCACATGCTCCTTAATGAAATGGAATCGGACAGCTATGTGCTTGGTCTTGGAATGTTGGACCGGGTTGCAGGATATGGCTATGGCTGATTGTGAATCACAATAAATAAGGACTTTGTTAAAGTAAAAGCCATAATCCGTGAGTTGTGTTCTCTTCCAAAGGACTTGAGCACTACACACGGATATAGACACATATTCTGCTTCCGCGGTTGACAACGCCGTACAGTCTTGCTTTCTTGATGACCAGCTCACTAGCTTCTCGCCTAAGAATTGTGCTCCACCGGAAGTGCTCTTGAATGTATCATGACACCCTGCATGATCGGCATCTGAAAAACCAGTAAGATTAAAACCAGAATCCTTCGTATACCAGAGACCCATGTTAATGGTTCCCCGGAGATAACGAAAGATCCTTTTAACCTCCTTGAGGTGCTTCTCGGTTAGCTGAGCCTGGTACCGAGCACATAAACAAGTAGCATGCACAATGTCCGGTCTGCTTGAGGTTAAGTACATAAGGGACCCGATCATACTTCGGTATTTTGTAGCATCTAAAAATGTCCCTTTCTTATCCAAATCAAGCTTGTGTTTAGTGTCCATTGGAGTACCAATAGGATCACAGTTATCCATACCAAATTTCGTTAGAATCTCAAGCACATACTTGGACTGATTTATGAAAATACCACGGGGGGATTGGTGAACTTGGAGACCAAGAAAGAACGTCATTTCACCCATCATGGACATTTCGAATCGACTTTTCATAAGGTCGGCAAATAATATGGAATATTTTGGGTTAATAGAACCAAATATAATATCATCTACATAGACCTGAGCCACCAAGATGTCGTTGCCGTAGTGCTTGATAAACAACGTTGGATCAATGGTTCCTTTGCTGAAGTGATTTTGTAGAAGAAATGATGATAATTCGTCGTACCATGCCCTTGGTGCTTGTTTCAACCCATAAATTACCTTTTTCAACCTGTAGACATGGCTTGGATGTTCAGTATTAATGAAACCTTCAGGTTGACATACATACACATCTTCTTTTGACGGCTCATGCAAGAAAGCCGTCTTCACGTCCATTTGATACACTGTGAATGATTTGTGTGCAGCGTATGCCAAGAAAATCCTAATAGCTTCCATCCGAGCAACCGGGGTAAAGGATTCTGCGAAGTCAATTCCCTCCTTCTGTTTATAACCTCTCACAACTAACCGAGTCTTGTTTCTAATGACCGTTTGCTCCTCATCCATCTTGTTTTTGAATAACCATTTCAGAGTAAGGGGGTCGATATCCGGTCGAGGTACTAACTCCCATACATCAAGCCGGATGAACTGATTGAGTTCTTCTTGCATAGACTCAGTCCATGATGCATCGGTCATTGCTTCTTTCACACTTGCTGGTTCCATTGTGCTGACTGATAGTGCATAGATACACATATCACCATCGGTATGCAGCTGATTGCGTGTTGAGACTGGTCGTGTGAGATTGCCAATCACTTGAACCAAAGGATGATTCTTAGTCCATTTGTGTTCATGTGGAAGTGTATGAGAAACTTGATGCGAGCTCGACGGATCCACATATGGTGCTGAAGGCTGAGTAGTGCTTGTGGAAGCCGCAAATGGATTAACAAACTCGTGTTCGTTGAGCATCGCATTGTTTGCATTTTTCGCAACTATTTCATTCTGAAGATGAACATGAGTAGGAATTTGTTGAGAATGTTGTTGAGTTGCGTCAGCAATCGGAGAAGTGGTTGGAATGTTTTGAGTCACTATGGTTGAGGTTGACGTAGATGGTGCAGAAGTAGATGCTGATGGTGTAGATGCAGTCGGAGGTTCTTGAACTACGGTAGCAGGTGCAGCCGGGGCATTTTGAGGAACACCAAATGACGAAGGACCCTCCATATATTCATCATAAATAGGCCCAAATTAAACTTCCAAGTCACGTTCCGAAGGTTGTAACGATGAGATTGCTGACAGTGCAAATTGAAGCGCGAGTCCTGAACTTACGTGTCAAGAAGTCTGACCTTGAAGCTCGGGATGTGAACTTCTATGCTGAGAGGCCATACCCGAGAGTTCATCAAAGGTAACGTTCATAGTCTCTATTACCTTTCTTGTCCTTCGATTATAAATCCTGTAAGCACAAGCAGTTGAAGAATAACCAATGAAAAAGCCAATATCACCTTTTGGTTCAAGTTTACCGATATCTTCACGATCATTCTTCGGATAACATAATGCACCGAAGACATGTAACAATGAAATATCCGGTTTTCTTCCATTAATGATCTCATAAGGTGTTTTGTTGAAACGGGTGTGAATAATGGAGCGGTTTTGAGTATAACATGCAGTTGCTATAGCGTCGGCCCAAAGGAATAACGGTGCACTAGAGGAGAGAAGCATCGTTCGAGCAGCTTCAACTAACGTACGATTCCTCCGTTCCACAACTCCATTCTGCTCTGGAGTTCTTACAGCCGAAGTTTGATGAGAAATCCCAACTTCGTCAAAATAAGCTTTCAATTTCTGATTGGTGAATTCTGTACCGTTATCCGTTCTCACAATAATGATAGGGGCTTGTAGTAGTACTGATGTTTTCTTCAAGAAGTTAATAATTACATCAGGGGTTTCATCTTTTGAAGCAAGAAAATGAACCCATGTGTAACGAGAATAGTCATCCACAATAACAAGGACATACCGCTTTCCATTAATACTTTTGATTCTTATTGGGCCACACAAATCCATATGTAGGAGATGTAACCTATTCGTTGAGTTGGGAACAGGTTTGGGTTTGTGAGGCTTCTTCTTACTTTTACCTTTCTCACATGAAGGACAAAGATGGTCTTTTGTATATTTGAACTTTAGAAGACCGGTAACGAGATCATCTTTCGCGAGTTGGGTGATGGCATCGAAATTGAGATGAGATAACCTTTGATGCCATAACCACTACTTTGTTGATGTGGCTCGGGCCATGAGACAAATTGGAGAAGCAGCAGACATTTGAAAAAGATCAATGGTGTAAAGGTTGGTGGTACGATTTCCTTTCAACAGATCAATTCCTTCAAGATCTCTTACAAAACATGTATGACTTCTGAAAGCGACCTCCAAGTCTGAATCACAAAATTGCCCAACCGAGAATAAGTTATGTCCCAAGCCATCAACAAAAGAGACTCTGGTGATGATTATATTTCCCCAATGAAGATCACCATAGCCTAGAATTGCCGCAACATGATCATTTCCAAATCGAACAGTTCCCATGAAACGCCATACAAAGTTCTTGAGAAGGCTTCGATTCCCAGTCATATGTTTGGAATAGCCCGAGTCCACGCACCAGAGGCAAATTTCAACAGCCTGCCAATGATAAGAGAAACAAATATTTTGGAAACCGATGAAATAGGTTCCTGTAGGGTTAGAAGATAATTAAGCCGTATCACATACCGACGTTTCACTGTCAGTATGAGATCTACTAGTGTCGATAATTTTGCCACTACAGTCAAAATTTCTACCAGTAGGCAACCATTTAGAGGTGAGTCTAGGGCTACTAGGCTTAGCAAGACTTTTTGTGGACCCTACATGCGTACTTTTTGGAACATACACCTTAGCCTTAGGAGTGCGTTGTTGTTCACTGACTGACAGCTTGTCAATTCGAGTGTAACCGCCATAATTCAAACCATTCATAGTCAAACCACAAGCATCATGACTAAAAGTAAAGAAACATTTATTATATTTAGCACAAATAACTTCAGATTTTTCATTCCGAATAGCAAGCTTAAAGTCATTACATTCAGATGAATTAGGTTTCTGATTATGATTAAAAAGCGGTAAATTCCTAGGGTGTTCTTCTACTTCCACATTATTGATCTTGGGGAGACTACTTCTAGAGGCAAAAGGGACCCTATCATTCCTTGTATTGCTCGTAGGCTGTGGCCTTATGCTGTTAGTGTAGTTGTTTATTCCTGTAGAATAAGACACGCGTCTATTAGAATTAGCACTTTTTAAATCAATAACTTGTGGTTCAGTTATAGTGATCGGTTTTGTCCTAACGCCTGCTTTACGTTGTTTGCTACGCACAGAGGGAGAACTAACACGAAACATTCCTGGGGCAATCACAGCAGTTTTCGTTCCAGCAACCTTGGGAAAAGGTGTCACAGCAATCCGAGTGGGTCCCGAGGTTGCTGGTTTCTGGATCATCGTATCCACAATCGAGCTAGGTTCAGAAGTCTTATCTTTTAACAAGGCCTTTAACTTACAGTTCTCAAAGATTTTATCAATAAGTTTCTGATAGACAGACTTACTTTGTTCAACAGCCCGCTTATATGAAACAACAACAGATTCTAAATCTGCAATCTTAGCCTTAAGCTTCTGAACATTACCACCACTCGCACTCTCTAACCCTGACGAGGCCAAATTTGTTTTCGAAACCCCTCCTAACTGAGCCTGCAACCGTACGATTGTTTGTTGCATTTCATTGTGAGCTTTTTCATACGAAATCTTGTCATATCATATTTGCATTCATCACATTTTTTGACAAATTTATTCCAAAGATCGGTGAATTCTTTATCCTTTTTAATGACATAAGATTCCATTTTCTCTTTCATAAGATCAAGCTCAGTTTGGAGGTTTTCATTATGCGACATAGAGGTACCTAACTCGACAGGGCTACTATCAATACCATCTCGAGCTTTAGAGAGGCATTCAAGATCATTTTCCAAAACTTTGATTTTATCAAGAGATTCATCAGCTTCCTTCGTCAAAGATTTAAAGTCTTCAACAAAGTTGGCTAATTCTTTTAGAAAAGCGTTTTCCAAATTTCCTAACCGAGCATCAACTTGATTAATAATCGGATTAATATCGTTTTGAAGAATTTTCTGAACCTCGCTGAACAGGTGATGTAAAATTACCTCCAGTTATTTTTGAATTAACAACACGTTTAAGGATGAGAAAGTTATCTTTAAGCTCGTTTAGAAATCGGCGAGTGATACTCGGTTTAGGAGGGTCATCAGACAATTCCTCACTTGGTAGCAAAAGCATTTCAGTACTCGTTTTAGACCGTACAAAAACAGTTGGAGGATTAACTTTCGGATAATAAACGGGTATCACTTCTTTATCAAGCTATTTCATTCTTAAACGAGTCTCTACAGCAAGTTCAGTAGTTTCCTCGGAATCATGCACACTAGGAGGATCATGCTCATCAGAAAATAGCACACTACCATTATATAAAGTTTCATTAGTGGCCTGAACTTGCCTAAGGTATCCTGGATTAGGGGGAAGAGAACAACCTAAAGCCAATTTGTATCGAGTGTAATTTATCTCATTCACTTTTGGTGCGAGCATATTTATCGTCTGCATAGTTTGGCCACGTTTTACTAAAAGGTTGTCTAATTCTCTAATCCTATCCTGCGCTTTGCAAAAATCCTCAAGAAGCCCATCTTCTCGAAATTTGAAATCATGTTTTAGCTTTTTTCTTTCTTCTTTTAAGGCAGAAACAATAGATTTTTCAGTTGAAAGCTGTTTATTAAGAGAAGTGATTTCATCATTCAATTCGATTATCTTTTTAGCACTACTTAACTGTAAGGCATTCAATTTCTTAGTGGTGTATTTTTCTTGATAAACCGATGTAGCATGAGCTTGTTCAAGTTCCTTGATTTTAGCATGATGAATCTCAAAACTTTTCTCCCGTTCCTTATATCCCGCAAGCTCAGTGGTCAATTTGGCATTAGTTTCTCTAAACTTATTATTAACCACTGTAGCATGATCTACATCCTTAGCAAGCTTATCAAATAGAGATTTATAATACGCATGTGTCTCATCAGGAAGGGTTGTAGGCTGAGCAACTTGATCCACACTAAGGTCCACACTAGGCTCATTCGAAATAATATTACTATTATTCGTTTGATCCTCGTGTGTCTTATTGTAGGGCTCAAGCATCTCAGTATACTCTTCCTCCTGATTAGACATATTATATATTTTCATTATCATTAAAACTTGGGTGTACCTCAGAGGGACCGTCTGCATCATAGACGGGAGCTCTGTCATCATACATTCCTGAGGTTGATGCTTGCTGTAAGTTTGCCATCAAGATGTAGTTGGCATTCACCTCTTCTTCCTCGTCATATTCTGCAGCAGAAGCCATAAGATCAAATTTCTCAGCTTGAAGTGGGATCCCTGCCTCTTCTTTTTGTGCTATGAGAAGATGAGTCTGAAGATAAGCAGCATCCCTCTTCTTATTGGCTGTGCAATCTCGAGCATAATGACCAAATCCCCTGCAGTTGTAGCACTGAACCTGAAGATTGTTGTTTCCATTTCCCGTACCAGTATTCTCAGCCCTTGCAGCCACAATTTTTCCCATCTGGTTACCAACCGCTGGCACAACTATTAACCCATTCTGATTACCCGCATTCGGAACACCCGGATTTTGACCACGGTTTTGACCATACTGATTTCCTGCATTGCCAACGGTCTGCCCAGCATTCTGACCATATTGTTGAAACTGAGTCCCCGTGTTTCCAGCAACTACCAATTGGCGATCTTGATTCGCATTCATTAAAGGTTGAGCAATCTGCCTATTTCTAGTGTTCGAGGAGATTCTCTGATTGTTGTTGGTGGGGTTAATGGTGAATTTGAATGCCTTTGCAAGAAGGGCAAGACCAGTATTAATAGCATGAGTAGGATCGGTAATGTCATCAAAACAGGCAATGGGTTGTTGTAAGTAATACATAGCAGCAGGATGTTGATATCCATAAGCAGTGAGTTGTTGTTGTTGTTGTTGTGGCATGAAGTTACTTGATGAGGGTTGATGGTAGGGTACCATGGGATATGACATAGATGATGGAGAGTTTGCCATAAAAGCCAATGGATCTTGTGTCTTGGCACGTCTTTATGCCCTAACTTCATTAGCTTCATCTTGATTCATCTTTAAATAGTCATACACTTGAGTGTAGTCCACGACATGAAGATCCTTGGTTTGATTGACAAGAGTGACATATCGTGACCATTCAGAAGGAAGATTATCAAGAAATTTGATGTTGGCAGCAATTTGTGCAGGTTCATGTTTGTTTCTTCTAAGATGGTTCATGAGGGTTGAAAACCGATGATAATAAGGTTCAATTTGTTCCCCTTCAGTAGACGTAAATTTCTCCCATTCACGAAGCAACTTAGTTTCCTTTTCTTGTAAACCGATTTCACTGACCTTCATCATTTTCTGAATCCTAAGCCACATCTCGTGTGCGGTTTCACAACTATCGACAGCAGCATAAACATCTTTAGGAAGTCCTATAAGAATGACTTGAATTGCTTGATCATCAGCGTCGAGTTGTTTGGATTCAGCTTCAGTTAATTCTTCATCTGTTTGCTCATGACTTGAATCAGCTACTGGGTTAGCATTCGTAGGGTCCCCAGGCACAATAATTGTTCTTCTAACATACGAAACCTTTTGAATCGAGTTGACAATCAACTTTCCCAGAGGTTTACATTTTGCATAACGAAGGAGACGACTAGCCCATGTAGTGTAGTTCTCCTTGGTAAGCATGGGTGGACGATTCTCAGTACCCGCAGCATAGATATCTTGTTGAGGCGTCATCGTAGAAGTCGCGTGAAAACAGGATCTCAATTCGTAGAAAGCGTGTGATGTTGTAGAAATTCCGAAACTTCCGATTTTTTTCTCAGTCCGACAATAAATTCCTCAGTCCGACAAAAACGGTGAGCTGAAAAATTGTGAATCGCCAAATTTTGAAATTGAGTTCGAGATAGCCAAAAATTAGTAGGGAAAAAATTTGATTCTACTTTACCTAAAAATTTTTACTTTTTTTTTTAATCTTCGTGTAAACTATGTTCCGAGACAAGTCTAGATGGTGGCTAAGACTAAAAATTACTCAAACAAAATTTCCATCGGAATGCCCATCGGAATATTCTATCGGAATGTGCTTCTATCGGAATGTCCTACGATCGGAATGTCCTACTATCGGAATGTCCTTCTATCGGAATCCTAGATCACAATGATGACCTGTCGGAATGCTTAGATCGGAATGTTCAGATCGGAATCTTCAGATCGGAATAACTTCAGATCGGAATATGTTCAGATCGGAATAACTTCAGATCGGAATAAGTTCAGATCGGAATGTGGCTAAAATCAATTTGGCAGAGTAACGTCTCAAAGTTCCTTAAAAACCGTCGGAATCCCAGATCGCAAAGGACGATCGGAATGTCCAGATCGGAATAAGGTATCGAAATCTTTAGATCGCAAAGTAGAACCTAGAGGTTATTGCGATCTGGCCACACTCCCTTTGTACTTTCTGATGGTGAAACTTGCAAGAATTTCGGAAAGATGAAAAAACAAGAAATTTCTCAACTTTTGATCCAAAAGACTTGTGTTTTAGCCAAACCAAGATGCCCAAATCACTACTATACGATTTAAAGAAGATATACTTCTTAGAAACACAAACAAACACGAAATTTGTTTGATGTTTTGGCGAAAAACAATCAAAATCACACGAAATGCTCAAATACGAATCCCTTGGCGAATGATACCACTTGTTGGAATGAATCACACGACTATATATGATATAGAAATGAAGAACAAGATAAAACCAAAAAAAGAAAGATTAGATTAGATGAAGGAAAAGAGAAAACAAGGTTGTGAATTCCTAGTGAGAGAAACACATACGTTTCTCTCTCTACAAAACAAATGAAATGGAAAACACACACACAAATTAGGCTTAGGAGGCCTTTTATACTAAGTAGTAAGTGTTTAGGAGGCCTTCCTCATTTGTGTATTCGGGACTAATTCCCGTTACATAAACATTAATAACTAAGAACTCTCGACACCGTTGAATAGTATTTTTCACGAGCTTCGCAACGGTATATTATATGACCATCACTTTAAATACGGCTAACAGATATTGAGCGGATTATTGGTTCACAAAGGGATAAAGATGGTTATAGATGAAGATCCTCTCTTTAAATGTTCAAGGTCTTGGCCATAAGACCAAAAAAGAATGGATCATGGAGTTAAATTTTAAACATAAAGTTAATTTTTTAGCTTTACAGGAGACTAAGATGGAAAGTATTTCACATATGAATGTAAAATTTTTGTGGGAGAATTCTAATTACCAATCTGCTTCGAGTGATTCGGTGGGTAGTTCTGGTGGTATTTTATGTGTTTGGGAGGACTCCATTTTCAGGAAAGATGCTATGACGGTGTCAGATAATTTTATTGCTCTTTTTGGGACTTGGCTCCCTATTAATTCTAAAATGTTAATAGTGGCGGTATAATGTCCACAGTCTCCCGTTCTCAAAAGACTTCTGTGGGAGTATATTTCAGGGTTGATCACGAGATGGCATGGTGACTCTATTGTGTTTGGCGACTTTAATGAGGTTAGATATGAGGAGGAACGTTTCAGATCTCAATTTAATCAATACTCGGCAAGGGAATTCAACAACTTTATTGACTCGACTGGTCTGGTAGATATTAATTCAGAGGGGTATTCGTATTCGTATACGTGGGCTCATCCTTCGGCTACTAAGATGAGTAAATTGGATAGGTTTCTCGTGTCAGAAGGGATTATCTTGAATTATCCGGCCATTACATCGGTGTGTCTTGATCGTCACTTATCTGATCATCGTCCCATTCTACTTAAAGAAGTTGAAGTTGATTTCGGTCCTATTCCCTTTCGTATTTATCACTCGTGGTTCAAAAGAGAAGGTTTTGATAGTATGGTTGAGACTACATGGAAATCGTTTGCTCATAATGATCACAATCAACTTATTAGATTTATGAAAAAACATCAATGTTGAAGGTTAGCATTCGTGATTGGATTAAATACGAGAATGGTAGACATTCTGGTACCAAACGTGATATAATTGATGAGCTAGTTGCTTTAGATAAATGTTTGGATCAAGGGGCTGTGGAAGATGGGTTGCTTCTTCATCGTATGGATCTTAACCGTAAACTGTATGATATCAAACAATTAGAAGCTCTCGATTTTGTGCAGAAATGTAAAATCAAATGGGTTGTAGAAGGTGATGAAAATTCTAATTTTTTTTCACGGTATTATTAACAAAAAACGGTCCCAATTGGCTATTAGAGGTACTTTTGTTGAGGGTGATTGGACAACTGAGTGTCAAGCGATTAAGGATACTTTTCGAAACCACTTTGCAGGCCGGTTCAAAAACCCTGTTGGTCCTTGTCTCAAATTTAATATGCAGTTTCCTAATCGATTAAATCATGAGCAGATGGAGTTCCTTGACAGTGCTATCTCTAGAAAAGAAATTCGTGATGCTGTTTGGGATTGTGGTGTTAACAAATCTCCTGGGCCTGATGGATATACTTTTGAATTCTTTAGCCGTTATTGTAACTTTATGGGCAACGACTTTTGTGAGGCGGTGGACAGATTCTTTACTGATGGGTGTTTCCCAAGAGGTAGTAATGCATCTTTTATCACTTTAATTCCCAAAGTCATCGATGCTAAATTTGTCACGGATTTTAGGCCTATAAGTTTGATTGGCAGTGTTTATAAAGTGGTTACAAAGGTCCTTGCTAATAGGTTATGTTCGGTTATCTCGGATCTTGTTTCTGATTCTCAGTCTGCCTTCATTGCTAATCGTCAGATTTTGGATGGTCTGTTCATGCTTAATGAAATCTTATTGTGGTGTAAACGGAAAAAGAAAAAATCTCTTATCTTTAAGGCTGATTTTGCAAAAGCGTACGACTCTGTTCGATGGGATTTTCTCTTAGAAGTGTTACATGCTTTTGGTTTTGGTACTAACTGGTGTCGGTGGATCTGCGGTATCTTCACATCTGTTACTGCTTCAGTTCTTATCAATGGCAACCCCACTACCGAATTTCCCTTTCATTGTGGTTTGAAACAAGGGGATCCTTTAGCTCCTTTCTTATTCATACTCATTATGGAGTCACTGCATGTCTCGGTTTCTAGAGCGGTGTTAGGTGGTATTTTTAAAGGTCTTCATATTACTGATTCCCTCACGATTTCGCACCTTTTCTATGCGGACGATGCTGTATTTGTTGGTGAATGGTCTCAGGAGAACTTGTTTAACTTGGTGCGCATTCTGAAGTGTTTTCACCTTGCTTCGGGGCTGAAGATGAATCTCCTAAAAAGCCATGTTATGGGGACTGGGGTTTCGAATGAAGAAGTTAGTCATGGGGCCTCTTTTATTGGATGCGGAATAATGCAAACTCCTTTTAAATATCTTGGGGTGCAGGTTGGCAAATCGATGTCCAATATTGCTGCTTGGGACGACATAGTGCGGAAATTTCAGTCAAGACTTTTTAAATGGAAGTGTATGACTTTATCGATTGACGGTCGATTGACCCTCACTAAATCTGTTTTAGGAGCGGCCCCCTTATATTATATGTCGATGTATAATGTTCCTAAAGGAGTCTTGGGTATTCTTGAATCGCTAAGGAGTAAGTTCTTCAACTGTTTTGATATGAAGGATAGAAAAATCACTTGGATTGCTTGGGACAAAATTTAGGCTTCAAATAATAAAGGGAGGTCTCGGTATTTCTAGCCTTTTTGCATTAAATCGAGCTCTCCTTTTTAAGTGGGTGTGGCGCTATATTTCTAATGATGGTTCGTTATAGTCGAGAGTTATCAAGGCTATATATAGTAATGGCTATATATAGTAATTCTTTTGATTTACATTCTTTAAAATTTCAGTCCCCCTGGAGCAACATTCTTCGCGAAGTGCAGGTTTTGGTGGATAAATGCTTCGATCTCATGTCTCATATCAAGAAACGAGTTGGTAACGGGGCCATTACCAAATTCTGGCAGGATTCTTGGATTGGTGGTGCCCCGCTATATACGCGTTTTCCTCGGTTATATGCCCTTGAATGTGATAAAGATATTAATGTGGCTGATAAATGGAGTAGTTCAGCTTTAAATTCTTCATTGCGTCGAGATGTGAGAAATGGTGTGGAGCTTCAGCAATGGTCAGACATGCTCTCTTTACTTGAGACTATAAATCTCTCGTCAGTAGAGGACTGGTGGTACATCGATTTATGTAGTGATGGTATGTTTCGTGTTAAAGACATTCGCGAGAGTATAGATGATTTGCTGCTCCCTACTTCGTTGGAAGTTACCCGTTGGTCCAAACTCGTGCCGATTAAAGTTAATGTTTTCGTTTGGCGTGCTCGGTTGGATCGCCTTCCAACTAGAAGTAACCTTCTTAGTCGTGGTGTGCAGGTTGAGTCATTTTTCTGCCCGATTTGTGGTTTAGTGCAAGAAGATATTAATCACATTCTCGTCAAGTGTGATTTGGCGCTTTCTGTGTCTCGCCGGCTTTGCAAGTGGTGGGATATCGATTACTCTGTTCTTAACTCTTTTGCTGACTAGGACGTTTGGTTCGCGTCGATTCGTCTTCCTTTGAAGACTAAACAGCTTTTAGAGGTTACTTTCTGTGTTGCTTGGTGGCATTTATGGAACTTTCGTAACACATCCATTTTTAACGCGGTTGCCCCTAGGAGGTCGGTGATTTTTGACGATATTGTCTCGCGCTCTTTTTTATGGTGTAATAGTAGGAGTTCTATTGTTTTTTCTTGGGAATTTTGGTTAAAAAATCCCTACTTGATTTCTTTGTAATGTTTTCTTTTCTAGCATCTTGCTAGTTCTAATAAATTTCGCCGTTCAAATTTTTTTTTTTTCCCTTTTTGCATTTACTAAATAAAAATTTCTCAAAATGGCTTATATAATTTATGCGGTTTTTTTAAAAATGGTAAATTTTTAGGAAAATTTTGAAAAATTATTAATTTTTTTTTCTATTTTTGGAAAAGTCGTATAAGCTGTATAAGTTGCGTAAGACATTTTAAGAAATTTTTATTTGATGAATAAAAAAAGAAAAAAAAGATTGTAGAAATGTAAATCTATGCTTATGATTTAGAGAGAGAAAGAGATAGAGAGATGGTGGATTATACACACTTCTAGAGAGAGAAACTTAAGAGAACTATGTGAAAAAGTAAATAACCACACCACCCTCCCCATCAAAGGAGAGGGTTTATATACCCAAGCCCATGAGATGGGCTTGGGTTTACATTAGGTCGCCGGCCCATACATTTCATGGGCTCGGTTTTGGGCTTTGTTTAATGAATGTAAATAACTAAACTACGAGCTATAACATGGACTATTGTTGGAGTGACCGATCCTTCTTAATACGTAAAACGTATTTCCAACAATCTCCCCCTAAGGGAGGTCACTCCAAACTAGGGCGTTACCCGAGTTACAATAATAAGAAAAACCTAGCATACTATGCTTGTCTTGAGCTCGTAGTCTTCGTCTTTCTTTTTCTTTTTCTTTTCCGGTGAACATGCTGATGTGATCTTTGATATCAATCTTTGAGCATCAATCTCTTGCCTTGATCTCGTGCATCCATCACTTGTGATCTTCGCCTCTTCGTGACACCATGTCCCACATACTTATACCTTCGTAATTTTTGAAAGCTTCAGAGTTTGATACAGCGGAAGACTTAACTTTTAGGCTTTCTTGAATTAAATGAGATATTAAGTGCATAAAGTATAAGCATGCGGGGACGACTTCTTCTTGGATTCCGCAACGCCACCGTCTTCAAATGCCGCAACATAAGTAGACACGAACGAAATGTCTTTGAACATTTCATTCTAAATCGGTAGCATTTTACCTCCGGTCGGTGAAGACCGTTGGACGATATTAGATATCGTACCCGTGACGGATAGTTTCAATTAAGTAACTTCCTGACAGGATTTCGCGGGTAAACCCGTTCTCTTTATTCGACCGTCGAAAGCTGACTGCGAACATAAAGAGTGAATCATTTGGATAATAATATCCGCATGATTTGAAGCCGTCAATTCTGATTCCTGGAACAAGTTTGATTCATTAAAGAATCGCACCATCGTTGCTTTCCAGTTGTCACGAGCTTGATTCGTATAGAATCTTGAAAGTTACCTACCAAGTGCTGTTTGAGGTTAACACTAGAAGGATTTCCACTCATCACTGTGAACACTAAGGTATCACTCTGAGTGTTCTGGCAAGATCACTAAGATATTGCGTAGAGGCCTGGAACGTGTTTAAATTTAGTTAAGAATTAAACAGCTGTTGCTTTCCAGTTATCACAAGTTTGATTCATAAAGAATCGCACAAGTCACCTACCATGAGCTTTTTGATATTCGCTCAAGGGATTTCCATCTTCATTTAAATACTTTCGTATTACTCGGATGTTCAGGCAAGATCATGAAGATTTTGCGTAGGACTCTTAAGATCTTTCTTACTTTTCACAGTGTGTGAAGAAGCAAGGAAATATGAAAGTGTATCCTAATGAGATATTTGATGATCTCAAATGGCTCTAGACTCGATCGTGCACTTTGGATTTCAGTGATCGGAGGCTGGAGAGGAGTGCCACCTTTTCAATACCAATTTATTCGGAGTGAATAAATCAATAGATAATGTGTTGTCTCTGTGTGATTAAAACAAATACCTTTTGAGAGATATTTGAGTTAGCTGGGATGGGTTGTGCATTGCATCACTGGGTCCATGATGTCTGTCTTCAATATCGAGAATCATTAAAATGATCTCAATAGCATATGTGTTGACCCGGTTTCTGCCTAAAGTTGTAAGGAGGGCTTCTTTCTTTACACCTTTTATCTTTACAATTCTTTTTCATTCTTCAACCCCTTCAATGCTTACCAATACGCCATAACTAGCACCTTGTTGTGATTGTTCCAGTGCTAACTTAAGTACTTGGTCGGCATTCAGCTACGTTCACAATCTTTCTCCAACTTTCCTAAGGACTACTATTTCTAGCTATGGAATGTCCTTGGGAAGATTCCTCCGGTTCTGGAAGAATCATAGGACTTAACCTATCCTACCATCCTTATGTCACCACAATCTTCATCGTCGTGAAATAAACGGGTTTCGGGTAAGTATATGTCACCATGAAAATCCATTTTGATATGCAAATCCGTTTTCCTCCCCCTTAACATATGCCACGATATTCGAAAACATTTCGCACATGTCGGGATGAGCCAGCACATTAAGTCAAACCATTTGTGATAATATCCCATATTAAATCACATTTTCTCCCCCATATTAAAAATATTAACCCAATCGATGTTTTTAATATCAATTGATTTAATGAAGTTTTAACAAAGGTTTTGGGAAGAAAAATGCAACTCCGTTTTATCTTCATGATATCAAACGCATGAGATATGATACCGATTTGTAATATGATCACATATTCACCATATTAAAAAAGAATTGACAAGGTTGGACCTGATAGATGAGAACATCATATGATAAAATCAAATGGTTCTTGTCAGCATATGTTGGTCGCCTCGTCACGTCTGAAATCATCTCTTGACACCACGTGTACGATTGGTATTGTTGTCTTGACACCAGTTAGTGAGCTTGGCACGTTCGGCATCGAAGATTCTGAATGCTTGACAATTGCTCCCCCTCAATTGTTGACCCGTGTTCTATTGAAAGAGTTGTAGTCGTCGTTTGAGTAGTCGCATCGTCGAGTATGTCGATACCAATTGTAGATTGCTATAGTTGTAGAGATGATAGCTTCATAAAAACAAGAATTCTCTTGTTTTAACAAATCAATGCACTGAAACGTACATTAATTTGTGTAAGACCAAGTTATAAAGTAAACTTGATCCCTTACAAGGTTTTAAAGTAAACCTTGCCCGAGAAAATTAATTCCCGTTGTGAGCCAAAGCTTTCATAAGAAATACTTGACTTAAATATGAAAACCGGGTTGCAGTCAGAAATAACTACAAGCCATTTAGGCATGTTTTATGAAATATTTACAACTTTTGTACGAACTCTATTTATGGCGCCGTGTCGATATTAATCATCATTTCTAAGGCCGTAAATATTATCGTACCAAAAGACATGCCTTTGAAAAATAAAGTAAAAATATTTTTTAGATTTTTCTAGATTTTTCTACTTTTATGGTTTTTATATGGTTTTATATTTTTGTATTTTGCTTTTGTGGATAGAAATATAAACAATATATACTATTGATCACCAAGGATACGGAGAATAGTTTTACCAAGACTATTCTTTCGCTTCATCTGCTAGTTCCTTTAGAGTCTCAGGCGAGAAGGTTCTCATTCCTAGCTTGTCAGCCAAAAATTCAATTCGAGCGCAATCTAAAGCCTTCGTGAATATATCCGCCAATTGATACTCAGATCAGACAAAGTAAAGCTCTATTACTCCATTTTCCACTTGCTCCTTGATGAAATGGTAGCGAATGTCAATATGCTTCGACCGGGAGAATTGAACGTTGTTGCAGCATAAGGCAATTGCACTCTTGTTGTCGCAGCACATCGGAATTTTGTTGAAACCTAGACCATAGTCGGTTAATTGTGATCTCATCCAAAGAATTTGAGCACAGCAACCGGACATAGCTATGTATTCTGCTTCCGTACTTGAGATTGCAGCGCTTTTCTGCCTTTTCGATGCCCAACTGATTAGTCGATCTCCTAGTAGTTTCAAAGTTCCACTCGTGCTACGCCTGGTATCTTGACAACCCGCGTGATCCGCATCTGCATATGCCATTAGTGCAATAGAAGAGTCCTTCGAATACCAAAGTCCCCGATTAATGGTTCCTTTAAGATATCGAAAGATCCTTTTAACAGTAGCTAAGTGTAACTCAGTAGGCCTAGTTTGATACCTGGCACACATACATATAGCAAACTGAAGATCAGGTCGACTGGCTGTGATATACAGAAGAGTACTGATCATTCCACGATAAAGTGTCGGATCAACGGCAACTCCATGTGGATCTGCATCAAGCTTAGTTCGTTCCACCATTGGAGTATCCACGGGGTCGCAAGATTCCATCTTATACTTCTTAAGCGATTCAAGGGCATACTTGGATTGATTGATAAAGATGCCTCTGGGACTCTGAGATATCTGAAGACATAAGAAGAATGATACCTTGCCCATCATTGACATCTTAAACTTGGAAGACATGAGTGTCCCAAACTCGTCGGATAAGGTTTGGCTCGTGGCTGCAAATATAATATCATCAACATATATTTGTACCATAATCATATCTTTACCTCGTTTCTGAATGAACAGCGTAAGATCCACCTTGCCTTTAGCGAAGCCTTGCGTAATGAGGAATTGTGACAAAAGATCATACCATGCGCGAGGAGCTTGCTTCAACCCATAGAGAGCCTTCTTAAGCTTGTACACATGATTAGGATAATTAGGATTCACAAATCCATCCGGTTGTTGAACATAGACTTCTTCCTTGAGTTCACCATTAAGAAATGCCATCTTCACATCCATCTGATAGACGATCATATTCATATGGGCTGCATAAGCGAGGAATATTCTAATAGCTTCCAAACGGGCAACAGGTGCAAAGGATTCCATAAAGTCGATGCCCAATAATTTCTTGTATCCACGAGCTACTAGTCGAGCTTTGTTTTTCAATATTCCGCCTAACTCATCGAGTTTCACCTTGTAAACCCATTTCAAAGTGAGTAACTGCACTTGATCCGGGCATGGGACAAGTTCCCATACTTCAAGACGTATAAATTCATTAAGTTCTTCTTGCATAGCTTCTATCCAACATGATTGAGTAAAAGCTTGTTGCCATGTCTTAGGTTCAACTTCAGTGAGAAAAGCATCAAAGTGACAAAACAATGCACTTTCTTGTAACTGACTTCGTGTGGATACCGGACGATTAGGGTCACCAATAATAGAATCTATAGGATGATCCTTTGTCCACTTGCTGTCATGTTCACGAATCCGTGGATTGGAGTAAACTGTAGTTGGAGCTTCTTCTGAGGTGGACGACCCGGCTTGATTAGGGTCGGGAATTGGTATACCAAAGAATGGAAGTTCACGCATTTGAGCGAATTCCAAATCGTGATCATCATCATCCTCTTCATCATCAATAGGCATGACATGGGTAGTTGAAACAGGTGTTGGTTGAGAATTACTTGATGATGGTATATCTAGACCAATTGTAGGTGCAGACGTATCTGATTGTGCTTCGGTTGCTGGAGCGACAACTTCGGTTACCGGAGCTATTACCTCAGGTTCTGGAGCAACAATGGTTGGAGGAGTAAAGAATTCATCAAAGAACGGTTGAAACAACGTATCCCATTCAGTCCTAGTAGGTGGTGTAAATGATGATGAAGTAGGGTTGTTTGGGACAAGACCAGAACTAATGTTACTGGGTCCCATTTCATGAAGTGCGGGTTCAGAGCTGCTTTGCTCAGAAGCCATTGCTGTCAGCTCATCAAAATCAACATTCAAAGTTTCGAGGATCTTGCGAGAGTTACGGTTGTAGATTCGGTATGCCTTCTTTGCAGGTGCGTAACCAATGAAAATACCAATACCAGCCTTTGGTTGAAGTTTTCCCAAATTGTCACCATCATTATTTGGATAGCAGAGAGAACCAAATACATGAAGATATGATAAATCTGGTACTATACCATGGAGAAGCTCATAAGATGTTTTACCATGGCGTTTACGAATTAGTGACCGGTTTTGGGTGTACACTGTTGTAGATACTGCTTCTGCCCATAAAAACAATGGAGCCTTTGCGTAAATTAACATCGTTCGAGCAGCTTCCATAAGTGTGCGATTTCGCCTTTCAACGACACCGTTTTGTTGTGGAGTGCGTGTAACGGATGTTTCATGAGAGATGCCAACTTCTTCATAATAATCACGCAAGATTTGATTCACAAATTCGGTTCCATTATCTGTACGAATGCGTCGGACAGTAGTGTTGAGACGCACTTGAATCATCTTGAGAAATCCGATGATGAATTTAGGTGCCTCATTTTTTGCTTTAAGAAATTTCACCCATGTAAACCGAGAGTAATCATCGACAATGACGAGGATGTACTTTTTGCCACTAAGACTTTCAACGCGCATTGGCCCACAAAGATCCATATGCAAAAGATAAAGTTTCTCTTGGTTGGTGTCTTCCGTCTTGGGTTTGTAAGATTTCTTAGTGCTTTTCCCCATTGTACACGCGTAACACAAATGATCCTTGTGAAATGAAAGTTTAGGAAGACCACGAACAAGTTCGTTTTTCGCCAAGTGATTAGTAGCGTCAAAGTTAAGATGAGATAACCTTCGATGCCATAACCATGACTTAGTCTTCGAAGCTTTGGAAAGAAGACATACGGGAGAAGCGGCCATCATGTCTTGTAGAGACAAAGTATACAAATTATTCCCTCGAGTACCTTTCAATAAATCAACCCCTTCCAAATTACGAATGAAGCAGGTATGCTCTCGGAAAGCAACTTCTAGGTTTGCATCACAAAATTGTCCCACAGAAAATAAGTTGTGACCAAGACCTTCCACGTAATACACTCTTGAAATTATAACATTCCCAATATGATATTCACCGTAACCCATTATCTTTGCAATATGATCATTTCCAAATCTAACCGTACCAAGAAACTTGCTGACGAAATTTCTGAGCTGAGAGCGATCTCCGGTCATATGCTTGGAGCAACCAGAGTCCAAATACCAGAGAACAATTTGGACCACCTGTTTTCAACAACAACAGTAGACAATGCATTGGAAACTATTGGTTCCAGAGTGTTAGCAGATACAGATATAGAATTATCAGAATTGCTAACATTTTTGAGACCCTTAGATTTCCTGCGTTTTCTAATGATAGTTTTAGCACTAACAGGTTTTACTGTTCCAACTTTCTTAGGTTTTGGATTATTCGCGGGTACTACAGTGGGAGTAGACCTATTTAAAGGGCACTTGGTTCCTACAGTAGTGTCGGTGTTCCTAGTTAAAGGACACGCTTGTGTTTTGGTAGCCTTGGTACTCCTAGTTAAAGGGCACACTTTCTTCGCTTTAGTGGGAGTGATCCTAGTTAAAGGGCACATATTTCCTACTATAGTGAAAGTTCTACCAGTGGGGCGCCACATCCAACCAACTTGGGTTAACACTTTCCCAGTCGGTTTCCATTCTAATCCATTTTTCCGGGCCTGCATCTCATTCACATAGTCAATAAGGCAAAAATCATGACGACTAGAAAACATACATTCATTGCAATTCCAACATTTCAAATTAGAATTCACACTAGGCTTAGAACGCTGCACAACCGCAGAGCCTTTAGGTTTAGCTACATGATTCTTTTTATTCAAAACAGAAATAACATTCCTAGGATGGGCTTCTACTTTCTTCTTCACTTGACTACTAGATGGGGGCAAGATCTTATCATTCTTCTTGTTTCTTTAAGCTTAGATCTTTGAGCCTTAGTAGTGGTGCTTACTCCTGTAGAAGGCAACACGGGAATATTAGAAGCTGGTTTTGATTCTGCCTTATCTTTAGTGACCAAAGTTTGAGATGGTTTAGTCCTAGGGCCCTTGTTAAGTGGTGTGACGGCTATAAGGGTTCTTTTGATTGCACTAGAGGACGATGCTGAGATAGTGGCTGCGTTATCGACAACATTCTTACCTTTTAGAGTACGAAGTGTTTCCTTTAACTCAGCCAAGACCATATTTTTATCACAAATTTGTTCCCTCAAATCAGATATTTCCACCGACTTTCGATTCAATTGTTCAATCAACGATTGATTCTGTGCAGTGGTATCAACACATGCGGGTTGTACTGAATCGAAGAGTCGTGTATTTTTCTGTTTTAAGTTATCAACTTTGGACAAAATCTTGAAAACTTGATTGTCTAGATCAAGTCTAAAATTCTCAGCGGCCTCAAGTACGTTCACACAGTTAAGCTCCTTAGATTTCTCTATTTCTATCGGCAAAGAGTTAGCAACTTTGTCACTTGGCTGACGCTGTTTTGATTGTAAATTCAATCGAAAATTCTTTTCAAAATTTGCATCATCGATATTAACACCTTCGAATGACGTTTCAAATATTTCTTGAATAAATTGTTGCTTGCATTCAATCGAAATACAATGTGTTTGAATCTCATCAAAACGTTTTGAAAGCGATGAATATGAATCTTGAAGCTTTAAAAAGTTAGCGTCAGATTCGTGACAAGTACTATCTACCACAGTATCCACAGATTCAACATTATGCACAATAGAATCATTATCAACACTTGTATTCACACAGACAGAAACTATATCATGAGACATCACTTGATTCAGAAGCAGATCATTATGGCGTGAAACCCGTTCTATTTCAAGTAAACTGTTTTCATAAGCATCTTCCATTTCATTGAAAACACGTCTAACTTCTTCTATTTCCAAAAACAAATCTTGATCAATATTACGAAGACAAGCTTTAACATTGTTTACAAACGGAACAATTTCATCTCGAAACGCAACTCTAGTGTGCTCAAAGTTCCATTCACCTTCCGTTATGGCCGTGGCCGTCGTACGTTCCAAAATGACCTTGTCAAAATCGGCTAAGTGTTGGTGAACCGTATTTAAGTTAACGGACGCCTTACTTACCGGTGGAATTAACTTCGTTAAATCCTTTTTGACAAGTGTAGGAGACGTACTAGGAAGGTTTTCATTTGACAAACTTTGGGGCACAAGAACTGTTAATTCTGCTAATTCCTTTTGTAAGCGAATGCGTGTCTTTTTCGAAAATTGATCTTTGTTATATTGATCATAATCAATTGTATGGAATTTTGAAAGCATTTTAGAACGAGTTTCATCCCCAAGTGATTGTGTCTCCTCAGTACTACGAACAAAAGGTGCTTCTTTCGATTTTCCAATTATGGTCATATCATAAAGACCGGGAATATATTCCTGAGCTTGTTTTGCATAACCGGGATTAGGTGGTAAATCTTGAAGACGCTTAAGTTCGAATTCTTTATATGATTTAGTTAAAAGATGAACCTTTTTTGTGGAAGCGTATTGTTTTAAAAGCTGTTGTTCTTTGAATTTAAGAAGTTTGGTGGCATTAATTTCGGACTCAACCTTTTTAGACTCGAGAGTTTCGAAATCCATTTTAAGTTTCTGAAAATCATTGACAACCGACTCCTTTTCTTTTAATTCATTAGAAAGATTAGCTTTTAATGATTCTATTTCTTTCAAGTGTTCAATCTTTTCAAAACGAAATTGGTCAAATTCAGAACATGTTATTTTCTCTGCTTGAGGGACCATTTCAAAAGCTTTGACCTTTTCTTTATGCAACGCAAGCTCAGCAGTTAGGGTGGAATTGGTATCTACGGATTGTCTGAGGGCCATATGCATTTGATCAATAATATGTTTAGGCACCATGACCAAATCATATTGAGCATAAGATTCCATACCCGTCGTAGCATTTGGTTGAGGTTCACTCAAATGTGTAGGTTTGAATACCACATCATTTGAATTACTAATTCCCGAATGCTGTTCGAGGTTGTCATTTTCATGCCCAACTTGATGTTGGTTATCATCAATATTATTAGATGTGGTTGGTACCTCACTAATGACATCAGAACCGTAGTGAGAGAGATTAGCAACGAGAGCAGCTTGGGCAGAGTGAATGTCATCACAATCCGAGTCATAAGCATCAAGATCATCAACTTGATAAGCTGCATTAGAAGTAGAGACGACTGCAATGCCTTCAGTATCTGCTGCCCCTGGGTCTGCAAGAAATGCTAACTCCTCTGAATCCAAAATCTTCCCCTTAGACTGAGCATCAACCAAATACATCTTCTCACGAAACCATGCATCATCCCTTCTCCTTTTCGGCTGAGTGCATTCCCTAGCCATATGACCTTGTCCTCGGCAATTGTAGCAAGTCACAACCTTCTTAGGACCAATAGGACTCCCATTTCCACTAGCTTGAGAATTCACAGCTTGATTGTTCCTAGTCCTTGTAGGAGGTCCATATGAATTTTGCCTTCCCTGAATAGGTTGCACCGTCACTTGACCATCTTGAACAGTGGCTTGTTGTCGAGGATTTGATGAGGTGCAGAGCTGATTGTTTGTTGGTGGAAATCCTCTAGTTGCAACAAGTTTTGACAAGTAAGCGGTGAGATGGTTTAGTACATCAGCTGGCGTATCATTTGGAGTAAAGACCGGTGCTTGGATTGGTGGAAGTTCATTAGAGTAGAAAGCTTTTGCTGGTTGTGCTTCTATTGGAAAATATCCTTGCTGAGGAGTATAGCCCAATGGAGAAGTGTTGGCTTGTGATGGTGATGTTTGATATGGTGGTTGCTGTTGAAAAGATTGTTGATGAACACTTTGTTGATATTCTTGCTGTGGCATCATTGGTGGTTGATAAGATGGTTGTTGTGGTTGCTGATAGATGTGTGGTGGTGGCTGCTGCAAGTATGATGGTTGTTGATAAGTATAAGCCATGTTTTGTTGAGAAGCATACATTGCAAGTGGATCATGAACTTGAGGTGTAGACAACCGAGCCTCGATCACATGGCATTCGTATTGTTGAAGAAAAGCTTGAAGTTGATCCACATTGGTGTTATGCAAGTCCTTAGCCAATTTAACATCCGTCACGTATTTTTTCCATTCTGGAGGAAGAGTGTTCAAATACTTGGTGTTCAATTGAAAGGTAGGGATTGCCATGCCATAGATATTAAGCTCATTCAACAATAGGGTAAATCTCAGATATTAAGCACATAGGCAAACTTATCAAAAGTATCATAAAGCTTACACTCTCGTTCTTGTTTAGTTAACGAGGTGCCTTGCATGAGAACACGAATTCTATCCCATAACTCTTTGGCAACTTTATGTTTGCTGACGAGTTTGTAGACATCTGGAGGAAGAGCTTGGAGAATGATGTTTGTAGCATACTTATCACATTTATTTTGAATCTTCATATCTCCAGTCAACTCACCCGTTGTGCGAGGACGAGTAGTCGTACCTTTCGTCACTGTACCATAATCTAATGGTCCATTGAGCACCGATGCCCAAACTAGATGTCCATTCTCCTTGTTCAACATATAAAGTTCCATTCGGGAAGCCCATTCCTCATACATAGTCTTCACCAACATTGGTGGACGATTATCCGTACCCGAGAGGATGGACTTATCCGTAAGAGATGTGTACTCCATTTCAATAAGTTAAGATTTACAAAGTTGATCGAACAATGAAATAAGGTTAAGTGTTTTTGTGTTGAAGTCGAGAAACAATGTTAAAATCCCTTAAAATATGTTCTCGATAAACCAAAAGTCCAGATCGGAATTTTTTATGGAATAATTTTTGGATTGTCGGAATGTCTAGATCGGAATGCCAGATCGGAATGTCAGATCGGAAAGTCCAGATCGCAAAGCAAGGCTGTCGAAATGTTTAGATCGCAAAGTCCAGATCGTAATGTAACTTGGTCGGAATGCTGGTGGTATCGGAATGCCTAGATCGAAATGCAATGCTGTCGAAATGTTCAGATCGCAAAGACTGTCGGAATACTCAGATCGCAAAATCTATCGGAATACTCAGATCGCAATGCTCAGATCGCAAAGTAGCTGACAAAATTCAAGCAGAGTAACGACTTAAAATACTTCCTTACACCCGTCGGAATCCCAGATCGCAAAGTACGATCGGAATGTCCAGATCGGAATAAGTAATAAAACCCACGTATCGCAATGTAGAACCAAAACCCTTTCCGATGGTGATGGTTATTGCGATGGAAGCCCACGTTTCGCTTGTACTTTCCGATGGAGATTCTGCTTAAATTTCGGAATGAAGAACACACGACTTTTTTTGCACTTTTGATCCAAGAAAGATGATGTTTTAACGAAAACCAAGATACGAAGAACAGTTTAACACGAATCCCTATGTTACACTACTTTAAACTTCGATCAAACACCAAAAAATTTGAAGATTCGGCTAAAAACAAACCAACAATCTACGAAATGTTTAGAACACAATACGCAACACAAAAACAAACCTATATCTCATCCCATGCTCTGATACCATTTGTAGAAATGTAAATCTATGCTTATGATTTAGAGAGAGAAAGAGATAGAGAGATGGTGGATTATACACACTTCTAGAGAGAGAAACTTAAGAGAACTATGTGAAAAAGTGAATAACCACACCACCCTCTCCATCAAAGGAGAGGGTTTATATACCTAAGCCCATAAGATGGGCTTGGGTTTACATTAGGCCGCCGGCCCATACATTTCATGGGCTCGGTTTTGGGCTTTGTTTAATGAATGTAAATAACTAAACTACGAGCTATAACATGGACTATTGTTGGAGTGACCGATCCTTCTTAATACGTAAAACGTATTTCCAACAAAGATAACATCTTACTGCGTTTCAAAATTTTTCCCATATATCAATCTCAAACATGTGTGATTAACAGTTTAAAACTCCTTTGGGAACATAACTTTCTCACAAACACACTAATCAACATGTCATTTGATACTCATTCACATAATAGGCTAGCTAAGAACAAATTAGTTCATGCATGACGACATAATCAAGATAACATTTCTTTTAAAAACATAAAGGAGTTAATCTATCATCGCGAATGGTTTCAACGTGCATAGAACAAGTTATTTTGTGTTTTTATAGAAGTTGTAGCATAATGCTTACACTTATGCATGCTCGCCTGAGCTTATGGAAATAAAACAACAAAAGTGGGTTGGGGTTGCAGTATAGGCTGCATCTTTTAAACCGAAAAAAGAATCAGTAAAACGTAGGAAAAAAAAAGGAAGAAGCCCGGGATCAATCACAAAAGCAACCTAAAATGCAACCCATCAACTTCTTCAATAGTCTGCTTTTTTGTCGGTTGATGGAGTATCATTTACGTTAGTATGCTTAACAGTTGTTTCATCACCTGTTGCAATATCTTCTTGAGCTGTGCTCTTTGGCAATTCATCTTCACTTGCACTCACCATAGCTACACTAGTAGTTGTGGATACCATTTCGGTCTTTAATAAACCATCATCTACCGTTTTGTACTTGTACAATGACGCTGAAATCAGATAAATTGCAAAATTTATCAAGCTCAATACTGCCAACAACCAATAAAATAAATCCAAGTTAACCTTGTCCAAAATCATCCCATCAACCCATCCTGTTTTGCTTGGCGACACTCTCTTAGTAATAGTGTTGACGACATTCACCAAAACACTGCTAAAAAAGTATCCCAATGACACAGATATTGATACGAGTATGCCTTTTCAGTTCCATGTTTCATGAATAAGACCAAGTCTTTAGGAAGACTTCTCCACTACCTCCTGTTATTTCTCATGCACATTTAAATTACTAGTCTTGCAATTGGAAGTAGTCTACTACTGCCTTCACCCACGTTTACTTATTTGTTCCTTAATTTTAGGATATGCATTTGTAATTCCTTTCCTATTTAAACTGTAATTTTGTTTCATGAAACAAGAAGAAAAAAGTTGCAGTAAATTATTTAGTTAGTCATTAGTTTAGTTAGTGTAGAAGGAGATTAACCATCTCAAATCGGTTTCTATCATTTGGTGCTTTCATTAATTCGAACCATGCCACCCAAACGTGATCCACCCTCCACCGAAGAATCCATAGCCGCCATGTCTGAAAACCTTTCCAAACTCATTGCCTCCACCAACCTCAATAATGAAAAACTCCTCGCCAACCAAGCTGCTTCATCCTTACAATTCGAGAATCTCGGAAAACAATTCGAGAATCTCAACAAACACTTGGCTGCCCAACAAGAACAAACAGCCACTCTTTTGGCCACCATCACTCAAACCTTGCACCGAACTCACCAAACGCCACCCCCTATAACGCCACCACCTACAGCCCCGCCACCCAACCGTGACCTCCAAATACGCCCACCAAAACTCAACCTTCCTGCATTCGATGGAACAAACCCTTTGGATTGGCTATTTCAAGCCGACCAATATTTTTCCTTTTACAACATCGCCCCACCACAACGCCTTAATATGATTGCCTTCTACCTAAGCGGAGATGCCCTTAGTTGGCACAAATACCTCTATAACAACAACCTTCTTACCACTTGGGAGGCATTTACACGAGCTCTTGAAACCCGCTTTGGCCCGTCCTCCTACGATAATCACCAAGCCGCTCTTTTTAAGCTTCAACAAACCTCCACAGTAACGGCGTATCAAACGGAGTTTGAACGTTTAAGTAATTGTGTTGTCGGCCTTCCACCAGAGGCGTTGCTCAATTGTTTCCTCTCAGGCCTCCGTCAGGATATCCAACAAGAACTCTCCATTCTCCGTCCCCACACCATCACACAGGCTATTGGTCTCGCTAAACTGATCGAAGACAAATCCAATGACCAAGCATCGATACCATCAGGTTCAACATTGCCAGCGGCTCCATCCCGCCCTACCGAAACACTTCCTATCAAACGTTTAAGCCCGGCTGATATGCAAAAACGGCGTGCTGAAGGCTTATGTTTCAACTGCCCTGAAAAGTATAACCCGGGTCACAAATGTAACCCGCCTAAATTTCTACTTCTTCAAGCCGAACATGCGCACCAGCCTACCACCATCGACCCGCCTTGGGGGATATCTACCGTAGAGTTCTACGACAAAGCCGGACCTTGAGGACAAGGTCCATTTTAAAGACGGGGGTATTGATACGAGTATGCCTTTTCAGTTCCATGTTTCATGAATAAGACCAAGTCTTTAGGAAGACTTCTCCACTACCTCCTGTTATTTCTCATGCACATTTAAATTACTAGTCTTGCAATTGGAAGTAGTCTACTACTGCCTTCACCCACGTTTACTTATTTGTTCCTTAATTTTAGGATATGCATTTGTAATTCCTTTCCTATTTAAACTGTAATTTTGTTTCATGAAACAAGAAGAAAAAAGTTGCAGTAAATTATTTAGTTAGTCATTAGTTTAGTTAGTGTAGAAGGAGATTAACCATCTCAAATCGGTTTCTATCAGATATCCATGTGAACGAAGTGGAGAGTGATCTCATCCCTACAGGGGCCTCTTTGTAGAAGAACTCAAGTAAACCTACCAATGAGAACATATCTGCAATCCCAAAAATACCATACTGAAAAGAGAGCCAAAACACACTAATTGGCTCAAGTGGATTAAGTTTTGATTGGTTTCTTCTCTTTACTTCGACAATAGCTGCAACTCCCATTGAAATGGCTGATAAAACAAGCCCAACCCCAACTCTTTGTAGTTGGGTAATTCCTTGAGGATGTTTTGTGAACTTTCGCGCGAAAGGTACAAAGACAAACTCGTATACAGGAAGGAGAAGAGACATAAAGACAAGTGGAATCACAGGAATCGAGCCTGAAGGGAAGTCAATTTTTCCGAGTTTTTTGTTCATGAAGTTCCCTTGGGCTTGTGAAAATGTTTGTAGTTGGGCTAAGACGGTGTTTAAGATGACGGTGCTCAGTATAATAGGAAGCATTCTAATTAGGATCTTAAGTTCTTCTACTTGAGTCACAGTGCATATCTCCCATGGTGCAAGTTCGCTTACTTTGGAATCATTTGGAACAACTGCGGCCCTGTCCAACCATCTGCGCAAGATCAAACACATCAAGTTTCAATTTTGTAGCTCTATGCACATTAAAGTGAAAAATATATTTAATTATAAAAAAAGACTAAATTTCAAAAATACTCTTTCCACGCACGTAAATTGGCTAGTATGTGTGAGCTTCCTCCCAATAGCCTCATTTGTGCTAATCTCATGCAATTCTTCTGGATTCTCGGGTAGTTTTAACTTTCTGTTTTTTACAGCTAGTAAAATCACCTGTATCATAAATTGAAATTTTTAATTGGAAATAACTCTCAAATATTATGCACAATCTTTTGTATACACATATGTTACTAGCTGAAATTGGGAAATACTGTCCAATTTGAGATTTGTTACTCCACATGATTCCTCTAACGGATTAGTGGTTGTAAATGTGCGTGTTTACTTACCCGGCCAATACTAACGAAGGGGCTGTCTTTAGGTAAATGAATGCGGTAGAATGGTTTCCCAATAGCAAATAAACTGTAGCCCAAGAAGCAGCATATGGTAGCTAAGAAGAAGCACCACCACCATCCATCATTTGTGCCAACCCACACAAATCCGAGCACACCCACTATAGCACCTAGGGTGGTGCTGAGCAAAAGCCAGTTGAAATAGCTTCCTTGGGCCTTTCGTCCTTTTGGTTTTGTTATGTCGAACTGGTCTGCACCAAAAGCTGCAAGAGCACCTCTAACACCACCAGTGCCAAACGCTAACAACGCTAGGGAGGTGTAGAACATAACTCCGATCCCTCCTTCCATGCAACTTTCCTTACCACCACAAGGTTGTGGATGCAGAGTAGGGTCATGAGCTTGAATCGTCATTATCATGACAGCCTGCATACACCGTGTAATACAATGTCAAATCTTAAGTACTTGTGTTTATTGTACTGTAATATTTAGTTACTTCATATTATTATTTACAACTGCTAGCTGATTGCTTACCACTGTTTCGACGGTTCCAAAGATTAGAACTGTATGGAATCTTGATATGTAAGTGTCTGAAATGAAAGCACCTACAATGGAGAGCAAGCAAGTTGAGCCCATGAAGTTTGTGACCGTGTTTGCGGCCCCAGGGATGTTAAAACTCAAATCCTTCATGAAGTATAAGAACATAATTAATATAATTGAGACAAATCCCATGTTCTCCAATGCTACCAGACCTGCAATTTAATTCAGTTAATCTAGTTAGTCACCCAATGAAGCTCTTGCCATATTACAAAAGAAAAATAAAATTGCAGCAAATGAAAAAAGAAAAGAAGTAATCCCAAAAAATATTCTAACAGTAACTAGAAGTTTTCAATAAGAGAACATGACAGGAGCCGAATGTGATACTGTGAGAGACAATTGTTTGATCTATTAGCTTACTGATTCCGGTTGAAAGTTTTCATTAGATTAGGCTTGATGACAGTTCTAACAGCTTTCATTAGATTAGGGAATAAAAGAATACACAGTAATGTTCTATAGGTAGTACTTGACGACTTTCTATTCCCTGTACACGGTTGTATCACATCGTGCTTTCAAGCTTTTTGCTAATTCGAAACTCGCAGCACAAAATGTAGTTTATAAATATCTTTTTATACATGTAGTTCAATTTTCAGCTAGCTGACAGTGTGACTTTTGGCTAGTCCTATACGAGTACATTAATGAAAATGGATGCTTATATTGCTTTTGTAGGATATTTAATTAGTAAGTATTACAGTACTATTTACCATAGATGAAACTTGAAGCTCTGAAGCCACCCTTATCATCAGTGGACTTGAAGCTGAGCCGACTAAGTAACTTGTAGCTCGTGGTCAATTTCTCCTCCCCCTACATGCAATGTAAACATTAACATAAGATATATGCATGTATTGAAATTGACATAGATAGAGAGTGGTAATGGCATACCATCTTTCCAAAAAAAGATAGAGCTCCGAAGTTCAAAGGATAGAGGGAAAAGCCCGAGTGTGTTGTAGAAATGAAGGCGAGGCTTTAAAAGCAAGATATTATTAAGGGACAACATTGTACATAACGTTGCAAGATCGCACATTGTCATAGATTGTGTGTTTGAGGACATTGTTTCTTCCCCCCAACAACACATACTATTAATCAAAAAATATTTATGTCCTGTTGCGTAGTTGCCAACTGCATTGCTAAATTATTTTCACAAGAACTCCATTCTTGTAGAGGACAAAAGTCATAAACACATTAACAGCCTCATCTAGTCATCTACCTTGTTCAAAAAAAAAAAGTCATCTACCATTTGTTTTTTCTTATGTAATTAGTGACAACCTTGTAAATGACTAATATGTATTTTGTTCACCCGCTCTTGGTAAGACCAATGTTTCGAAACCCAGGGTTTTAAATCGACTCAGTCGAGTCACCAGATCCGGTTCAACCAGGGTCGACTAGGCCCAACCCTGGTCGACCCAGCTCAACCCGATTTTTAAACTTTTTTTTTCATATTTTTAATAATTAACAAAAATTATATATAAAAAAATAAAAAATTTCATATATTAAAGATATAAGTTGTTTACCAACTAATATAATATAGAAAATAAAGTTCCGTCGCAAATATTTAAAATTTACATTTTTTTTAAAACCCGAAAAAAATCAAAATTCGACCTGATCTCAAGAACCTGGTTGACCCGGGTCTAGGGCTGTAAACGAACTGAACGTTCAGCGAACCGTTCGCCGATCGTTCACCAAAAAATTCGTTTATGTTCGTTTATTTAATAAATAAACGAACACGAACAAGATTTTTGGTCCGTTTATTAAATAAACGAACGTGAACAAGGGCTTCGTTCGTTTATTTACGTTCGTGAACGTTCGATTATGTTCGTCCGTTTACGTTTGTTTACGTTCAATTAATATCCCAAATATTAAAAAAAACTATATAACAAATATTTTTAAATGTCTAACAATAATATATTACTAATATAGTACTTGGTTACAAAGTATTTATAGTTTCTTTTAAATTATACATTAGAGCTAGAAATAAAAAGACATGGCTACTTTGATAAAAAAAAAAAACGATATTTTGGGATATGATGATTATATAAGTATATAAGATGTGATATGGATCGTCTAAAGTAACAACTTTAGTTACACGGACGTTTAGCCCGTTTACATGTATATATCATAGTTTACGTTCATTTATGTTCGTTCGATTACGTTCGTTTAAGTTATATGAACGAACATAAACGAACATGAACAAGTTCAAATTTAAATAAACGAACATGAACAACAATTTTTGTCCGATTAAGCGTTCGCGTTTGTTTTTGTAGTTCGACTAAAATTAAATAAAGGAACTTGAACATACCTCCGTTCGCGTGCGTTCGGTTCGTTTACAGCCCTACCCGGGTCACTCCAAACCCAACGAGTCTAGCCGGGTTTCGAAAATGTAAAATCCATGTTAATATGACTCGTTTTTTTGGTCGGAACCAGGTCAATCAGTTGACCCGGCCGAATCAACCTAGGTCTGAAAACACTGGTGATTAATATATGTACCTTAAAAATAGATGCATTCTTTCTCAAAATTCTTTTTCTTATTCAAAAAATACTATATGACTAGAGTGTATTTTCTATTTTTTATTTTAGTTTTTCTTGAAGTATATTTAATTCTTAGTTTATGGTAATCAAAGAAGACTTGACCCCAATAAATTTTTGCTTTTAGTTATATGCAATGTTTTGAAACCCGAGTTAACCTAGTCGGGTCAACCGGTTGACCCGGTTCCGGTAAAAAAAGGGTCATATTAACACGGGTTTCATATTTTCGAAACCTGGCTCGACCCGCCGGGTTTGAGGTGACCCAGGTTAATCCGATTTTCGAGACCCGGTAGGGTTTTGATTTTTTCAGTTTTTTTAGAAAAAATATGTAAATTTTACGTATTTGCGATGAAATTTTATTTTTTCATATTATATTGGTTGCTAAACAATTTATATCTTCGATATACGAGAAGTTTAATGGTTTTTATATATAATTTTTGTTAATTATTAAAAATATAAATTTTCTTTTAAAAAAACCGGATTAATCCGGTTGATCTGGGTCGACCCGGATTGATCTAGACCCGGTTACTCGACCGAGTCGATTTGAAACCCAGGTTTCAAAACATTGGTTATATGAACTGTAACCATCAAACTGATCAAGTTTGAAACATGTATTCTTCCATGCATTTCCCTCCTCCTTCACATCTCTAGTTGCCGACTTTGTTTACTATTTATCAGATGTAGCATGTTTGACGAGTATTCACTCTCAATCAATATAAATACCTTTGTATATCTCCACACTTCACAACAAAAACAATATCCAACATCTAGAAAATCTTACATTGACTTTTGTCACTTATAAGTTAACTAACAAGTCATGGAGGTTCTTATGTAAAACCAGAAACCAATATTGTGTCTTCTCCTTTTAGCCACCTTGGTCACATTGTCACTAGGCCAAGGAACTCGACTTGGTTTCTACAGTACCTCTTGCCCAAGGGTCGAGTCCATCGTGCAAAAAGCTGTCAATTCTGCTGTCCGAACCAACCCTACAATTGCACCTGGTTTACTAAGAAGGTTCTTTCATGATTGTTTTGTTAATGGATATGATGCATCTATTCTTATTGAAGGTGTTTCTTCTGAGAAAACCGCGGAACCTAATTCATTGCTGAGAGGCTTCGAATTTATTGATGCCGCGAAAAGGCAGCTCGAAACTGCCTGTCCAAGAGTGGTTGTTGGAATCAGTCCCTTCACCCCCGAACGCACACCACCCTTACACCAATCAGAACAGCAAGATGTGGTTTCAAGTGTTTGTATATTAATGAAAGAAACTGACACAAGCTTATAATGTTACAACCTATTCTATTTATACTAAAAACACTAAACTTATGCAGAAACTAATCATGTGAACATGTACCACTACTCCTAAAACATACGGGACTAACTAAAGAATAAGACACTTTCATAATACTTGGTCAAGCTGGATTACAGTGACCCACTAAACCAACTTGACCCATCAATATTATCCAACATTCACCCCTATAATCTTGATGATCCTGACCCGAGCTTCTTCCACGAGAACTAATTTTCACACGTCTTCCTTGCTCTTGCCATCTTCCCTTTCGTTATACTTCATGCTTTCTTTCCCATTCTAGTTTTATCTTGAGAGAAAACTTTTCTCGGTCTTTCTGTGAATCTTCGGTCATGTGATTCAACAGTATTCGGTCTACTTGGTCTTCGGCCTTCGGCCTTCGGTCTTTAGTCGTCGGTCTTTTGAATCAACAGTATCTTCCGGTCTTTGCTGTTGAAACTTGTTCTTCCTTTCTTTCTCAAATGTTGATACAAAAGTTGGATGATCCTAGCTTGACCCGAATTAGGCTGAATTCGGGTGCTTGGGCTCCGGCTCCTACACTAAGTAAACTTCTAGTTGGGATCCTGCACACTAAAAATAACACGCTGTTAGGCTTACCATAGGAACGTATCCCACGATTAGACTCTGACGTGGGAGTAAGTAATCGGTTTAGGGTTAAGAATCTGTTGTAGTATGAGAGTGTGAAGAATATGATACCTTTGTGGAACCCTTGGGGGTTCCTTATATAGGCGGTGAAACCCTAGTGGGATTCCACCGATACTTCAGCCCCAAGTATAAGATAATCACCATAATTTGCTTGATTGTTATCTTATTTTTATGATTAGTGTATAATAAGTGTGAAACACTTATCCTTTTACCACTTATTTCCAATAATAACAAGACCAAAACGTGTATTTCATGTCGTAAAAGTCGGAATTATGCGTGGTTTGTGTTTTTATTATGTTTTAGGATAAAAATATGAAAAAGGAAGAAAACACGGCTATCACGGGCTTTTATCGAAGAAACCGAGAAAAGACGAAGTCAAAAGATCAAGAGTGTAAAAATAACGGAAGTCCAAGGCCTATTCTGAAGATTTATCGAAGAAAAAGTCTAAAGATTGAAGTTTAATGAAGTCGAAGAACTCAAGTCTAATATAAAAAGGAAATTATAAGACAAGTTCAATTTATATCGACAAATCCCGAGACGACGTCGAGAAAGACAAAGAATTTAAATCAAGTCGGGACGAGAAGAAAGAAAGAAGGAAGAACACATGCACTCCCCACCTCCTATATATACCCTCCTAATGACACACTAGGAGGGTGTTAGTTAATTTAGCTAGTTTATTTTCCTTTCTTTAGTTTTATTTTTAGAGAGAGAAAGTTTTTAACTTTCTCTCACTAGAACTTCATCTTTTCTTTCCTTTTATGCTTAAGCTTTGATTTAATCTTGTATTTTGGAATCATTAATCTACAAGTTCAAGTTTAAGCTTTTCATCTTTAATCTTCTTCTACCTTTCTGGATTTTTATTTGATTTTGATTCGTGATAATCGTGATATCGTTTCATCTTGATGTTTATGAGATCAAAAAGTTTATCTTTTGGTGTCTATCTAAGTTTTATACAGATTAAGCTTTGATCTCATCATGCTTATTGGCTTATTTTGTGTTTAGCTTATTTACTTTTAAGTTTTCTCAAAAGTTTAGTTATTTTAAAGTTTGATTCATAAAGTTTGCTTATTTCGTGTCTTAAAAGTTTTTAAATTATACTTGTTTTCATGTGGTTGAGATTTAAATAAGTGCTTATTCGTCTTGCTTATTTGTGCTTATTCATTTTTGCTTATTATGTTTTTGAATCCCATCGTAACAGCTATTTACACAATCCGATCGAGTAAGTGTGATCGCATAAACCCCTAGGGTTTCTACTTGCGATCCATTGCTGCGATCAAAGCCTAGATAACTTGACCACGATAACTTGGGCGCGATCACTCATTGCGATCCCTGGTCACGATCACTCATTGCGCGCTGACCACGATCACTTGAGTGCGATCACTCGCTGCGATCACTCGCTGCGATCACTTGGTTACGATCTGGGCCACGTTCCTTATTTCCATCGCATTGAGTGTGATCGCTTGACCACGATCTAGGCTACGATAGATTGTTGCGATCGTAGGCTACGATCACTTGGTGCGATCGCCAAGTACGATCCAAAAGTGCGATCCATCATTTCTTGAGTGCGATCCACCACTGCGATATGAGTTACGATCGTATTACGATCTAACTTCAGTTTCTGTTTTATTTATCTTAGTTTTCAAATTTAATCTTTCCCGCATTTTACTTAATATTATTTTAAACGAGTTTTGTCTTAGTTTATTTTTACAAAGTTTTAAGTTTTAAATTCACTTTAAGTTTTTGACCATTTATTTTTAACTCGTCATTTTTAGTTTAAGTTTTAAAGCTTTTATTTTTACTCAACGACACTTTCATTTTGCTATTAGTTTAAAATAGATAACCACCTCCATTTTATTTTCCACCAAGAACGACTGAGTCGCACTTTCAACTTGTAATCAATTCGAAAAGACTGGAATCGACGAACTTTCATACAAGGTAATCTCTGGTATCAAATGGCGCCGCTGCCGGCTCTTTTCGTTAAGATTAACGGTTTTTAGTGAGAGACGCGTTGGATTTTGGGATCCGTTCATTTTTGAACGTTATTTTTCTTGCTTAAAATTTCAAAAATCCATAAAAATTAAAAATTTTCAAAAATTCAAAAAATAGAAAAACATAAAAAACCAAAAATATTTCTTGTCTATCTTTCTTTTCTTTTTGTAGGTGTGTATGCGTACCCGTGCTTAAAAAAGAAAGCAATTCAAGCTGAAGTCGTAACTCCACCTATTGTCACATGGACAATCGACCAACGATTGAGCTTTTGCAATCGCAAGTAGAGGGCAACACCGATGCTATTGTCATACCCGAGATTGGAGCTAACAACTTTGAACTCAAATCCGGCTTCATTCAAATGGTCTCTGCTCAACTATTCTTGGGGCGTACACTTGATGATCCTCATGACCATATCAAAAGGTTCCTTCAACTCACTAACACGGTTAAGTATAATGGGGTTTCACAAGAGGTGATTCGCTTGCAACTTTTTCCTTTCTCCTTAGAGGGACAAGCCCGGCATTGGCTTGATAAGGAACCGCCACAAAGTATTCTTACGTGGTCGGATTTAGAGACCAAATTCATCAACTACTTTTTCCCACCCTCACGTACTACCGCTTTGCGGAATGAAATCATTAACTTTGAACAAAAGTACGGTGAGACATTTAGTGAATCTTGGGACCGTTTTAAGGAACTTTTAAGAAAGTGTCCACAACATGGTTTCACAAAAGTACATCAAATGAATACTTTTTACAATGGTTTAAGCATGATTGACCAAGATTCACTAAATAGTGCCTCGGGGGGTAACATTTTGGTTAAGTCTTCTAATGCCACATGGGATATTATTGAGAATAAGTCTAGAGTGCAAACCAAGAGTGTTCGGACTAATGTGGCTAGTGCTAGTACTAGTGACGCCAACAAGAGAATTGATAAGGTTACTTCGATTGTTGAAACACTTGCTCTACAAACCGCTAACAATACCAAAAGCATCAATGCCCAAGTTAATGCTATGAGTCAGTCATGTGAAATATGTGGGGGATTTCATTCATACACCGATTGTCCTTCGACTCATGAAAATTCCGAAAATGTGTATGCCGCTAACGGTAACTTTTCTACGGGAAGATATCAAGCACGTCCTCAAGGTGACCGCATTTTGCTCAGTTACCGTTCGACAACTTCCCTTCATCACCCGGTTTTCCCCAACAAAACCCAAACAACCTCAATCGCAACAATCAAAACCAACCTCGAGCTCCCAATCAATATCAATACCAAAGAAACCCATACCCACCTCAAGGAAACAATCAAGTTCACCAATAACCCGCTTATCAACCACCTGCCTACCATGCTCTTCCTCCCACCCAACCCACCGTATTTAATCAAGAGGTTGACACTTACATGAGGACTAATGATGCGATAGTGAAGAATCTTCAGCGGCAAATTATCAACTTGAAAGGAGATATGGCGAAACAAGGGAATGATCTTCGAGCCGATATTTGAAACTCTTTGAGTAGTCAAACGAATGACTTAAGGGATGTGATGGATAGTTTCTTCCAAAGTAATCAAGCCTGTGGTTCGGGTTCTCTTCCGAGTAACACCGTTGCTAATCCAAGAGGGGAGATGAAAGCAATCACCACTCGAAGTGGAAAAGGTTTAAAGGAACCTGAGCTTCCTACACCTACACCGGTGATTGTGACAAAGGAAAACGAGTCCCCTTCTCCATTTCCTCCCCCTTCTATTTCTCCAATTCCTCCACCTTCTATTTCACCAATTCCTCCACCTTCTACTTCCACCTCTCCACCACCCAAGGATGTGAGTGAGAATTACATTCCAAAGACTTCATCTCAACCCAATATACCTTATCCCTCAAGGTTGAGGAAAGAGAAGTTGAAGAACAAGGATGATATTCCAGTTTCTAACTTTCTTAAAATGTTTAAACAACTGAATTTCAACATCTCCTTTGCTGAGGCTCTCGCTCACATGCCGAAATATGCTAAAATGTTTAAAGATCTTCTGAGTGACAAATAGAAGCTTCTTGATATCGCTCAGACCCAACTTAATGAGAATTTCTCCGCAGTGCTCTTAAGGAAATTACCCACCAAACTTGGTGATCCAGGTCATTTTCTCATTCCTTGCGACTTCCCCGGGGTAGAGAATTGTATGGCCCTAGCCGATCTAGGTGCTAGTATAAACTTAATGCCACTAAGTGTTTGGAAACAATTATCTCTACCCGAGCTAGTCCCCACACGAATAACATTGGAATTAGCTAACCATACGGTTGCTTATCCAGTGGGGATAGCTGAAGATGTCTTCGTCGGTTTCGACAAATTCACCTTTCCGGCGGATTTTGTTGTCGTTGACTACGAGATGGATCCCCGTGTTCCATTAATCGTTGGACGTCCATTCTTGAGGACCGATCGCACTCTCAATGATGTAGTCGCGGGCGAATTAATCATGAGAGTTGGTGACGATAAAATCGTCTTCAACATGGGTAAACTTTCTAAACAGCCTTATGAAAATGAGAGCGCTAATTTCATTGACGTTCTTGATGAGGCTTGTGAAGAACATTTCAAAGACGCTTGTAAAAGTGGTTCTTCTTCTCTACCCATTGTTGAGACCGTTGCCTCTATTGCTCCATCACTAACTCCATTTGGAGAAGGTGATTTCCTTTTGAAAGAATTTGAAGCAACTTTGGGGGATGTGGACTTAAAATATGACGATTCTCCCACCGATTGGGATGAAGACATTCGTACCATTGAGAAACTTCTCAATGAGGACCATATTTCTCCACCATCTCCTACGGAAATCTCTATCGATGATCCGAATTTGACTATGCCTTCCATCGAAAATCCTCCGGATTTAGAGCTTAAGGATCTACAGTCTCATCTCGAATACGTGTTCCTTGAAGACAATAAGAAGTTACCCGTCATCATCGCAAAGGATTTGAAAGAAGACGAAAAATATCGACTTATCGACATGCTGAAGAATCATAAGAAAGCGATTGCTTGGAAAATCTCCGATATTCGTGGAATTGATCCTCACTTTTACACACATAAAATTCTCATGGAGGACGACTTTAAACCCACTATTCAAAACCAAAGAAGGGTGAATCCCAAGATCCATGACATTATCAAAAAGAGGTTATCAAACTTCTTGATGCCGGAATGATTTACCCTATTTCAGATTCGCCATGGGTTAGTCCCGTCCATTGTGTGCCTAAGAAAGGCGGAATAACCGTTGTTCCCAATGAAAACAACGAGTTGATTCCTACTCGACTTGTCACGGGTTGGAGAGTTTGCATAGACTATCGCAAGCTCAATGATGCCACTCGTAAGGATCATTTTCCCCTTCCTTTTATGGACCAAATGCTTAAACGTCTAGCGGGTAATGACTATTATTGCTTCTTAGACGGTTTCTCCGTGTATTTTCAAATTCCCATCGATCCTAAAGACCAAGAGAAAACCACATTCACTTGTCCTTATGGAACATTTGCTTACAAAAGAATGCCTTTCGGCTTATGCAATGCTCCCGGGACTTTCCAAAGGTGTATGATGGCCATCTTCCACGACATGGTTGAAGAAACTATGGAAGTCTTCATGGATGATTTCTCGGTCTATGGTGATTCTTTCTCTACTTGCCTTGCCAATTTAGAACGCATGCTTAAGCGGTGTGAAGACACACGCCTTGTTCTAAATTGGGAAAAATGCCATTTCATGATAAAAGAAGGCATTGTGATTGGACATAAAATCTCAAAAGCCGGTCTTGAACTGGACCGTCCTAAAGTTGATGTCATAGCCAAATTACCTCCACCTTCAACCGTGAAGGGTGTGAGAAGTTTCCTTGGTCATGTGGGCTTCTATCGTCGATTCATCCAAGATTTTTCTAAAATCGCTCGCCCGATGACCCACCTCTTGGAAAAAGATACTCCCTTTATCTTTTCTAAAGAGTGTATTGAATCCTTCAATCTTCTTATGGACAAACTAACTAAGGCACCGGTCTTGGTTACCCCTAATTCGGAGTTACGTTTAAAATTGATGTGTGATGCTAGCGACTTTGCTATTGGAGCAGTTTTGGGCCAAAGAGTGAGCAAACACTTCCAACCAATCCATTATGCTATCAAGACAATGACGGGGGCTCAATTGCATTATACCACTACCGAAAAAGAGCTTTTAGAAGTAGTGTATGCTTTTGAGAAGTTCCGACCCTATCTTGTTCTTTCCACCACCATTGTCTATACCGACCATTCCGCGTTGAAGTACTTGTTAACAAAGCAAGATTCTAAGCCAAGACTTCTTCGTCGGGTTTTGCTCCTTCAAGAATTTAAAACTGAAATTTGTGACAAGAAGGGAGCGGAAAACCTAGCCGCGGATAATTTAAGTAGACTTGAGGATCCTTATCAAGGGGATCATCCGAATCAAGAGATCAACGACTCTTTTCCCCTTGAGGCCTTAATGTCTATCAATTCCAATCTTGATGACACCCCGTGGTTTGCGGACATTGCAAACTACTTAGTTGGTGGTATTTTCATCGAAGGGTTAACATCCCAACAAAAGAAGAAGTTCTTTAAAGATGTTAAGACTTACTTTTGGGGTGACCCTTATCTCTTCAAACAATGTGCTGATCTGATTATTCGTCGGTGTGTTGATGGACCCGCAGCTTTAGACATTCTCGAAGCTTGCCAAAGGACCCACCAGTGGTCACTTTGGTCCCAACTACACCGCGAAGAAAGTGTTTGACTCGGCATTCTATTGGCCCACCATTTATCGTGACGCTCACGAGATGGTTAAAAATTGTGCTGCTTGCCAACGCCAAGGCAAGATCATACATAAAGATGAGATGCCTCAAAATTTCATACAAGAATGTGAAATCTTTGACGTATGGGCATCGACTTTATGGGGCCATTTCCATCATCCAAAGGGAACAAATAATCCTCGTATCCGCTGACTACGTATCCAAATGGGTTGAAGCGAAGGCTCTCCTTACGAACGATGCGAGGGTGGTTGTGAACTTTTTGAAGCAGCTTTTTGCTCGATTCGGTGTTCCTCGTGCTATCATCAGTGACCACGGGACTCATTTTTGCAATGATCAATTTGCTCGAGTCATGGCTAACTACAGTGTCAATCACCGTCTTTCCACCGCTTATCATCCTCAAACAAATGGTCAAGCCGAGATATCTAACCGTGGATTCAAGAGAATATTAGAGTGGACTGTGAGAGAGCATCATGCCTCGTGGGCCGATAAGTTAGATGATGCTTTGTGGGCTTTCCGTATCGCATATAAGACTCCAATTGGTTGCACTCCATATCGTCTTGTGTACGGGAAGGCATGCCACCTCCATATTGAGTTGGAGCATAAGGCGTATTGGGCCTTGAAGTGGGCCAATTTTGATATCAACAAAGCCGGTTATCTTCGGAAGATTCAACTCAACGAGCTAAATGAACAGAAAAATGAATCTTATGATAATTCATTGATCTACAAGGATAAGACCAAGATCATTCATGATTAAAGGATTAAGAACCGAGAGTTTCACGTTGGTGATCAAGTTTTACTCTTTAAATCTCGGTTGAAGATCTTCTCCGGCAAGCTGAAGAGTCGTTGGTCTGGTCCATTCATCGTCGCCAAAGTCTTCCCATATGGCACCATTGAGCTTTCTCAACCAAATGGTACCAATTTCAAAGTGAATGGCGAGCGTGTGAAGTTGTACTTTGGTGAGGACATCTCTCATGAGATGATTCCATCCCTCGCCACGTTTCCCTTGAATTAGTTATGGGTCGAGTCAGGCTCGTGACTCGGTTAACAAAAACAAGCGCATCTCGGGAGGCAACCCGTTGATCTATCCTTTACCGTTTTTCATAATAAGTATAGGGGGATCCCCGTATGTGTTTGTGGTCTTGTTTCTTATGATGTGCAGGGATTAAAGCTTCAAAGATCCATTCTCGATGACTTTTGACGAACCGTGATCCCGTGTACCCGTCTTCCTGGTTCTATCCTAAACTTTCGTGATTCAATATTTCAGATCTTATATATTCACATTGAAATCACTATAGTATTCTCTTCCATAGCGAGATTTAAACAACGTGCACAATGTCCTAAGTGTAGGGGAGTTTACTCTCACATGCTTAAACATTGAGGACAATGTTTATATCAAGTGTAGGGGACTTCTATAGAAGTAAGTGGTCTTTTCCATGAATTTGCCCTCATTTTAACCGGAAAATTTAATTTTTCGACATTTTTCAAAATTTTTAATCTATTTTGGCCTAGTTGTATAGTAGTATTTTCCTTTGCTATCGTTATTTACTTTCTTTGCTAGAATAAATTTTAAAGTGGTTTTAATTTTTCAAAGTCATGAATCTTTTGACTCCACCCGAGTTTACTTATCCAAGTTTACTCTAGCTAGTATCCTTAACATGTTTAAGTCAAGTTTTGCTAGGCTTTTATATAGGGAACTTTAAAACGCGAAAGTCTTAACTCTTACAGGTTAAGAACATGAACTTTTCGCAAGTTCCTATAATTGATCCTAGAAAGTCGTTTATCAAGGGAACTTTAAAATGCGAATTCTAAACTTGAAAGAGTCTAAGAATTTGCAAGATCCTATAGATGACTTGAAAACCCAAAACTTTGATTTAATTGGCTAAGCATCCACAAGTCTCATTCCTTGAGATTTTAAATTGTGGAGAACGAGAGATGATAGAGTCAATTATAAGTTTGGTATTCTTTCTTGAATTTATGTGAGTTGATTATGAGCCTTTTCTCCCATCTCTTGTTAATAAATTTAAATAAATAAGGTTGTACGATTTGAAAAGTTACTTAGCTTCTAGCCCAAGATCGTTTAAAAGTTGCTCGGTATTAATTAGAGTTCATAGCCGAGTGAAATGTGTATAGTTGAATGTCGTTTTCTCAGTTCTTAACAAATTGAAAGTCCTAACAAGATCGAGTGTATAATTGTTTTTGGTTGGTAAAGGTATTTGGATATTCTACGTCTAATTCAAACAACACCTTGCTAAAATGAAAAATACAATTCTACTTATACGTAAAACAAGTTTCACAAACCAAATTTTTATTCAATTAAAATCACAAATGTAAATTCTATAAAATGAAAGGACTGAAAATGTAAATTATATGAAAATTAAATGCCAAAAATACAAAGTCTAAAATTCTAAGGACTATTTATGTAAAAACAGTTAACAAATTAGACTAATTGTGAAAATGTAACTAACAAAGTAACTAACTTTAACTACTTTTGAAAACTAACTAACCAAATTTAAACTAATCTGAAATTAAAGGGACTGAATTATAAGAAACCCTAATTAGAAGGAAATTTGGGCTAAAAGTTTAACTGTTTAAGAAACTAGGGATCTAAGTGCAATTTTCAACTCAATTTTACCAAAAACGGGCTAGGGAACAAAATAAGCTCGTATAAGCTCGTTTCTTAACCAAATAAGCTCAAAAAAGTTTTAAAAGGCTTAAAATTGAAATTCAGCTAGACCAGTAACAGGAAATAAGCTGAAACTTCCTAAAACTCTAATAAGCTATTTGAAATAAGCCCAAAATAAGCTAACTAATAAGCCAAACGTCTACAACTTGATTTTTATGCAAAAACTTGTTAATAAGCTCACAAGAAGAAGGGAATGTCTTGTCTTAACAAAAATGATCCATTAATAAGCTCAGAAAATGAAATTAAGCTAAAAAGAGCTTATATTGACTTTTGTTGACCAAAAATCCAAAAAGCTGAAATTTTCAAAACTTAACAAGGAACACTTTCTAAAGAGATTTGTGAAAGAAAATGGGCAAGTTTGTGAAGTAGATAAGCTGGTATGAGAAAACAGATTGGCTTTTTATCACAGAGAATTGCATTTGCTCAAAGGCTGAAACAAGTGCTTATTTCTAGCTTATTAGTGAATAATGTAGACTTTCCTGAATAAGGCTTAAACTACATATGTTGAGTAAGAGCTACAAACTAACTTCAAGAAAATCCATCAAGAAACAAAGAAATGGAAATGATTTGAAAATCAATACTTTCTGAAATCAAGTTTATTCAAAGCTGACCCAAACCTTTTAGAATGCCAATTGCCTGTTTGACTACAAACTTGACCTGAAATCTTTGTAAACTAGTTTGCCATGACTTACTGACTAAAATAGAACTAGAATTAACCAACTACAAATACTTGAACACATATGAATACCTATTCCCAAACACTAGTTTAACTGAACTGATTAAACTTTTGTGATAGAGATTTGAGTTAAAAGCTTAACTGAATCAAAACAAATACCAGGCCAAGTTTAATGACTACAATGTAATGAATAAAGACCAAATTCAGGCTATAAAACAGACTTATACTCTCAATGTACTAATAAGCTAAATTGACTGTTATTAAGCAACTAGTAATGAGAATTAAGCTAATGATAAAGTGATAGACTACAAATAAGCTACTCAAACATCAACATCTACTCAGTAACATACTTGATCATGCATTCAAACAAGATTACACTAGATATTGAGCATGCAGGCAACATTTGAGAGGAACTAAAATTCAGAAAACCAAAACCTTTTAGCTTTGGCCTCCTTTGGGGAGTAGAGTAGCGCTGAGCTATCTAGCTAGTGCTAAACCACCACCTTAGCACTAGTTACTACCAATCAACAATCAATCAACAGCTAATCAACTCTTAACCTTCATTGTTGAACTCAAACTCTTCAAAACTTCTACCAATGCTTGAAATGAATGATCAAAACTGGTACTCAGCTACTGGATGTAATGAACAGCTACAAACATCCACAAAGCTTCTAATGATCAAGTATTATCACTAGAAACAAGCAATAACAATGGCGTATGAACAGTAGGTAAGATCAATGAGAGAATTGGAGGGAAATTTGAATTTTTATTGAAGTAATGTGAAAAGTAGTTACAAAGGTGGTTACAACTAACTAACAGACTCTCAAGAGGTTGTCAGGCTCTTGAGAGTTGTTATCTACTAACTGCTAACAAAAATGGGAGATAGTGAAAAATCTAGTGTGTGTGATTTTCACACTAGCTAACTATGTACAAATGAGAGCCTGCTACCCTATTTATAGAATGAGAAAGTGAAGTTGTTGGGGAGAATGACGTGTCCAAGCCAATCATTGAGCTCCACGTGTCCTAATTCTGCTAATTGAAATTTGCAGGTGAAGAACTTAATTGGGGTCTTTTGATTGAGTTGTTGTTAGCTTAATTGAGTTGTTGTTAGCTTAATTGAGTTGTTGGGTTGTGTTCGTCTCATCCTTGCGATCAATTTTCATATAGAACTTGTCTTGTGAAAACGCCTCTAGCTAAATCCACGTTCTGGCAAAATTGTTGGAGAAGAAAGCCACGTGGCATGTTTTGATTCGCTGAGAGGGAAGCACACGGTTTGTTATCCATATTGGATAAAAGTAATTATTGCATGGGGAAATTCTATTGGTGGAGAACTAATAAGTGCGCTGCACTGTTAGGATTTCTCTAATAAATGATTGGTGGCTGCTAGTGGCCAGCTGGCAATCCTTGCCTCTTGTCTCCTTGCTTCTCATTGGTCCATTCCTCTTCACACGGATCAAGCACAAATTTCTTTCCAAAATTGGCAGAAATGGTCCTTGTACTTGGCAGTTTGATATTTTAAGCTAGAATCTTCATTTCTTTGACAATTTCAGTCCTTCCACTTTCATTTTCGAACATTTAAGCCCTTTGACTTGATTGACTTGATAGTTGACCAGGTTTGACTTTGATCTTGACTTTGACAAATTTAGACTTTTGATCCTTTAACTTTGGCAGATTGTCAAGATAGGTCCTTTATCTTCAAATAACTTGTCAGTTTTGATCCTTCTTTGTCTTTTCATCCAAATTAGCTTGATTTCCTTCTTGTTTGCTTGAAAATGCATCCTTCTTACCTATTTGTACACAAACACAAAACATACCACATAACTCCGCTTTATAGCACAAAGTTTAAGTTTTTTTCTTGTGTTTTAGGCTGATTTGTTGATTAATTGATATGAGTTTTTGCTCATATCAAATCCCCTACACTTGAACATTGTCATGTCCTCATGCAATGCTATATTTAAAAGCACAAATTTACATCCTCCTCATAATTAATCCACCTTGGCCATTATGGAATGCATCTACACTACTCTACACTATATGATGCATGATTTTGATTTTTAACAATGCAATGCACAAGATACAATTCTATTTATATATTTTTGGATTTACTTGAAATGGTTTGATGGAAATAACTCATAAAGAATTCAATGACTTTGATTAGGGCTTGGGTACCATGGACACTTATCACCCTCAAGTTTTACTTTCTCCATACCAAGCTTAAAAATGGGATCATTGTATTCACAAGTAAAAAGTGCATCAACTTATTCATGACAATTAAATGTGGAACCGTTTATTAGTTGAGCAAATTGCTTGTGGGTAAATTTGTCATTATTTCAAGCGTGAAGTATAAGAAATGTAAAATCCAAAAATAAGGAAGCACGGTTTTAATCCTAAGTAATCCTCTCATCTATTTCTTAAAAAACCGCTCACAATTAATATAAATCCGTTTCAAGAGTAATAAGTCATTCGCCTTATGTGTAAAATCCTCATGTCATGCTTTCATAAGTAGCTACACACTCGCTAAGGAAAGAAAAATAAAACTCACGCAATAATTTACATCCTCTGCCTTTTTGAGACTTTGGATCTTCAACCCCGTAACCCGTCAAGGTAATACTGGATTGGAGCAATCTATTGAATCCCCGCAACCCGTCAAGGTAATATTGGAATTCAATAGTCACTATAATTAACACCACACTGCCCCTCTTGGGGGTCTTGTATAATTATTTTTTTTTCTTCTTTTCTTTTTTTTTCTTTTTTTTCTAGCCACTTATTTTTTTGTAAGCCGCTCTTATTTTTCTTTATTCCTCACAAAGAAAGTTGAAAAGAATAAAAGGGAAAACACCCACTAAATATTAAGCATGACATAAGTCTAGTACACATAAAACGTTCTAACTTAGAATCTTAAGACGTACTTATATCAACTATGAATGATTAGACAAAAATGCATAAGAGATTACAAACCAATTAAAACCGTTCTTGATTATTTATTAACATATATACATGCGAAGAAATTAGAGGTAAAGAAGAGAAGGGTTTAGCCACAAGTAATTATCATGAATTTTATCTAGCCCTTTTATACTTGCTTCAACTCTATCATTTCCCATTCTCCACAAATTTAAAATCTCAAATAATGAGATTGGTGGATGCTTAGCCTAATAAACCAATAAAGGTCTTCATGGTTAAGGATACTAGCTAGAGTAAGCTAAGATAAGCAAATTCGGGTTGAGTCAAAATATCCATGGCGGGCCTAATATGTCAAAGAAATCTAAATTTGTTAAACCATGTCCTTATTATATTTCTTTCCTTTTTTATATATTTTTGATGAAAAATATATACAATGCAGTTGTGTTATGCAAATGAATAATGATTGATGCAAAATTTATGAATGCATATTTTTGGTGGCCAAAGTAGATCAAAAACTTGAAAAATGTTTGAAAAATTAATTTTCCAATGTTATCATGAAGATCAATGACAAGTTCTAGGTAAGGTCACTTCGATAGAAGACCCCCCTACACTTAAGCTAAACATTGTCCTCACTGTTTAAGAGCATGGAAGTATAAAAACTTCCCTTACACTTATGATAATGAAAAGACTTTGCTTAACCCAAGTTAAGGAAAGATCAACTATTGGTGAATCCATGTTTAAGCACAAGGTGTCTATGAAAAATCACAATAGTAACGAAGTGAACCGGATACAAGGGCCTCCTCCATAAGCTCCATAGCATGAAATGAGTGAGCAACCCTACAAACAATATGAAGACAAAAGAAGGTCTTCCCCTACACTTATCCTCAATTCTATACCCTTATTTCTTACCTACAACACTCTAAACCTAGTTATACGATGCTTGAGTTAAGGAGTCTCTAGCTCGACTCATCCCTAAATGAATTAATTAATGGGGAAAATAGGGATCTCTTGGACGATTTCAACGGAAATGTCCTCCCCAAAATAATGTTTCACACGGTGACCATTCACTTTAAAGTTTGGACCATCGGGTTGTGACAACTCAATAGTTCCATATGGAAACACTTGGGCAATAGTGAATGGACCTAACCATCTCGACTTTAAAGTTTGGACCATGAATTTTATCTAGCCCTTGTAAAGCAAAGAATTCTCATAGGCATTGGCTCTCAATTCATCTATCTCATTAAGTTGATCTTTTTAATGTGAACCGGCTTGGTTTAATTCAAAGTTAGCCCACTTGAGAGCCCAAGATGCCTTATGTTCTAACTCGAATGGGAGGTGGCACGCTTTTCCATAGACAAGCCTATAAGGGGTACAACCAAGTGGTATCTTAAAAGCCGTCCTAAAAGCCCACAAAGCATCATCAAGCTTATCCGACCAAGAAGCTCGATGCTCTCCCATCGTTCTCTCTAAAATTCTCTTTAAACCACGATTTGTGACCTCGGTTTGACCATTGGTTTGAAGGTGATACGCGGTAGAAAGTCTTTGATTAACTCCATATTTCTTCATAACTCTCGTGAATTGATCATTACAAAAGTGCATACCACGATCACTTATGATGGCCCGAGGTACACCAAATCTAGCAAATAATTGCTTCAAGAACTTCACAACAACTCTAGCATCATTGGTAGGTAAGGCTTTAGCCTCAACCCATTTAGACACATAATCTACCGCCACAAGTATATACTTGTTTCCCTTAGAAGATGGAAAAGGTCCCATAAAATCTATGCCCCATACATCAAAAATCTCACACTCTTGAATAAAATTTTGTGGCATCTCATCACGTTGCGTAATTTTTCCTTGTCTTTGACACACATCACAAAATTTCACCATCTGTTGGGCATCTTTGTAAATGGAAGGCCAATAGTAACCCGAATCAAAGACTTTCTTGGCGGAATAGTTGGGCCCAAAATGTCCACCCGTAGGTCCTTTATGACATGATTCTAATATTTTAAATGCCTCGGGCCCTTCTACACACCGTCTAATGATTTGGTCCGCACATTGCCTAAAAAGATGAGGATCATCCCAAAAGTAGTACTTAACTTCCTTAAGAAATTTCTTCTTTTGTTGGGAAGTAAGACCCTCAATAAGCACATTCCCCACAAGATAGTTTTCTATATCCGCAAACCAAGGGGTGGCATCCTCTTGGGAAGAGATAGACATGAGCTCCTCTAATGGAAAGGATTCATTGATTTTTTATTAGGAAAATCTCCTTGAAAAGGATGCTCAAGTCTACTCAAGTGATCCACCGCTAAATTCTCGGCTCCTTTCTTATCTCGAATTTCTATCTTAAACTCTTGAAGCAACAAAACCCATCTCAAAAGCCTAGGCTTAGCATCTTGTTTTGTCATGAGATACTTGAGAGCGGAATGATCCGTATACACTATGGTTTTGGATAGCACAAGGTATGGTTTAAATTTCTCAAAAGCATAGACTATAGCAAGGAACTCTTTTTCCGTGGTAGTATAATGAAGTTGTGCACCGGTCATGGTTTTACTCGCATAGTGTATAGGTTGAAAATGATTATTCACTCTTTGTCCTAAGACGGCCCCCACCGCATAATCACTAGCATCACACATAAGCTCAGAAGGTAATTCCCAATTTGGAGAAACCAAAACGGGAGCCTTTGTCAATTTCTCCTTAAGAGTCTCAAAAGATTCTAAACAATCTTGGTTGAAAATGAAAGGAGTCTCTTTCTCCAACAGGTGAGTCATCGGTCTAGCTATCTTAGAAAAATCTTGTATGAAGCGCCTATAAAACCCCGCATGACCTAAGAAACTCCTTACACCTTTAACCGTAGTGGGTGGGGGAAGCTTAGCAATCACATCCATTTTAGCTCGATCCACTTCTAATCCCATATTGAATATTTTGTGTCCTAAAACAATTCCCTCTTTCACAATAAAGTGACATTTCTCCCAATTAAGCACTAAACATGTTTCCTCACAACGCTTAAGCATTCGTTCTAAATTGGTGAGACATGAGGTAAATGAATCTCCAAAGACGGAAAAGTCATCCATGAAAACCTCCATTGTTTGCTCTATCATATCATGGAAAATCGCCATCATGCACCTTTGAAACGTCCCCGGTGCATTACATAAGCCAAAAGGCATCCTCTTGTAAGCAAATGTACCATAGGGACAAGTGAATGTGGTCTTTTCTGGATCCTTAGGGTCAATGGGTATTTGGAAATAACCCAAAAATCCATCAAGAAAGCAATAGTACTCATTTCTCGCTAAGCGTTTAAGCATTTGGTCCATAAAAGGTAATGGGAAGTGGTCTTTCCTAGTAGCCTCATTGAGCTTCCTATAGTCAATACAAACTCTCCAACCGGTAACAAGTCTCGTAGGAGTAAGCTCATTGTTCTCATTAGGTACTACGGTGATTCCACCCTTTTTTGGAACACAATGTACCGGGCTAACCCATGGAGAGTCAGAAATGGGGTAAATCATGCCCGCATCAAGGAGTTTGATCACTTCCTTTTTAATGACCTCATGGATTTTTGGGTTAACCCTTCGTTGACTTTGAATGGCGGGTTTGTAATCATCCTCCATAAGGATTTTGTGTGTACAAAAATGTGGATCAATTCCCCTTATGTCGGATATTTTCCATGCTAAGGATTTCTTGTGTTTCTTAAGGACTTCAATGAGTTTCTCCTTCTCATCCTCTTCCAACTATTTATCAATGATCACGGGTAATTAGTCTTTGCCCTCTAAGAAAGCATACTCTAGGTGGGATGGAAGGTCCTTAAGTTCAATTGGAGGTGGACTCTCTATGTAAGGTTTTACTATGGAAGGATCATCATTGGTAACTTCTTGTGGAATAGGGAAAGGATTAGGGTCCTCATTGAGCAACTTTTGGATAGTAAGAATATCTTCATCCCAATTAATGGGAGAATCATTATCACCAAGAAAGTTGGACTCAAATTCCTCCAAGAGGAAATCACTCTCTCCAAAAGGTGTTAAGGAGGGAGCAACTGAGGCCACGGTTTCAACATGGGGCATAACCTCACTAGTACTCTTGCAAGCATCATGAAAGTGCTCATCACACACCTCATCTAGCACATCAACTTTGTTAATAGTCTCACAAGGTTTAGACTCCCTAACCTCTTTCTTATCACACACTTTCCCTAACTTAAACACCACTTTCTCATCCTATACTCTCATAATTAGTTCTCCCTCCGCCACATCTATCAAAGTACGACCCGTTCTCAAAAAAGGTCTACCCACAATCAAAGGAACTCTAGGATCCATGTCATAATCAACCACTACAAAGTCGGCCGGAAATGTAAACTTATCCACACCTACAAACACATCCTCCATGATACCTACGGGGTAAGCTATGGTTCGGTTGGCTAACTCAAGGGTCATTCTAGTGGGAGTGAGCTCGGTAAGAGAGAGTTTTTTCCAAACCGATAAAGGCATGAGGTTAATGCTTGCCCCTAGATCCGCCAAAGCCATGCAATTTTCCACACCGGGAAAATTACAAGGTATCAAGAAGCGAACCGGATCTCCAAGTTTTGTTGGTAAGGTTTTAAGTAGCACTGCGGAACAATTTTCATTAAGGGATGTGTTGGGCAAATCAACCAATTTTTCCTTGTTGGAGAGTAAATCCTTGAACATCTTAGCAAACTTTGGCATATCAGCAAGAGCTTCCGCAAAGTATATGTTAATGTTGTGTTTCTTGAACATCCTTAAGAAATTTGAAACTTGGATATCATCCTTATTCTTTAACTTGTCCTTTTTCAACCTTGAAGGATAAGGAAGAGTTGGTTTAGGTGTAGGTGTTGTAGTGGAAGATTTGTCTTTGATAGCTTTGTCATTGAGAGTTGTGGAAGGTAAAGGAGAAGCAAGAATAGGTTGAGAAGGTGTGTTTGATTGAATGGGAGCATTTTGAGGTGGTGAAGTAGATGTAGAAGGATTGTCACATGGAGGAACAAAAGTGGGTTTACAAAGAGGAGGTTGAGGAGGTGAAGGATCCTCTGTTGACTTCCCACTTCTCGTTGTAATAGCATTGACATTTTCCCTTGGGTTTGTTTGTGTGTTTGATGGCAAAGCCCCTTGTTGTCTTTGATTTAAAAGCATCATAAACTTCTTATTTGTTTCTTCATGCATTTCTCTCATTCTTTTCTCATTAGCTTGGAACCTCCTTTCATTCTCTTGATTCATTTTGTGAAGAAGCTCAATTGTGTTATAATCATGTGGCACATTTCCTTGAAAACCTTGGGGTTGGAAAGGTGGAGGTTGATTGTAAAACCCTTGATTGTTACCTTGAAAAGTATTTCCTTGATTGTGAAAGGTATTTGGTGGTCTATAGTTATTCCCTTGGTATTGTGGCCTTGGACCTTGGTTCCGTTGTAACACTTGAGGGGAATTTTGTTGAAGTTGGGTGGGAGGTTGGGTTGGAAACTCGGTGGTGCAAGATAGTTTTGAGATTTGTAAGAAAGGTGATTTTGATTGATGTTGGGTTTGAAATTTTCATGATGTTCCTCTTGGTAAGCATAACATTCCCCTTGATAACTTTGCACCTTATCACATTGTTGATAGGAATGAGGACCTCCACAAGTCTCACATGAAAGAGTGATGGCATGCACATCATTTATGGAATGATTGCCCATAGAAAGCTTCATAAAGTCATTCATCATTGTTTCTTTCATCTTTTGAGTGTTTTGCATGATTGTTTGATTTTCCTTTGAAGCTTGAGTCAATGCTTGAATGCATGAAATGAGTTGAGTCTCAATGGTTTAGAACCTCCTTCTTGAATGACATGGACTCTTTCATCAAATTGTGTGTTGATTTGCACCATTGCTTTAGTCTCAATAATATCCCAAGCCTCTTGAATGGATTTAAGAAGAATATTCCCTCCCGCAAAAGCATTGAGTAAATCTTGGTGATGAGGTTTAAGGCCATTGTAGAAAGTATTGATTTGGTGAACTTCATCCAATCCATGGTTAGGGCATCTCATCAATAACTCTCTATACTCCTCCCAAGCATCACTAAAGGTTTGACTAGGTTTTTGTTGAAAGTTTATAATTAAGTTCCTCAAAGCCGTGGTCTTAGATGGGGGAAAGAACTTGTTCAAAAACTTAGTAGTGAAACCATCCCATGTGGTGATACTCTCGGGTGGTTGTGTATCAAACCAATGCTTAGCCGGACCCTCTAGTGAAAATTGCACCAATATCAACTTAATGGTATCATGGGGAACTCCATTGTACTTAATGGTGTTGCAAAGAGCAAGAAATCTCTTAAGGTGATCATGAGGATTATCATTCTTGTTTCCATAAAAAGGTGTGTTTGAAACCAAGTTAATCATGGCCGTTTTTAGCTCAAATGTGTTTGCGGGAATATCGGGTATCTTGATAGCATCGGCATATCCGTGAATATTGGATTGCAATTGTTCCATCAAAGAACGAGTATCAACTCTTGCCATGGCTTCTTGTTTTGGATGAATCAAAGCACGATTCTCGTGATCGGCTTGATGGACGGTGGTGTTCCTACTCTTTCTCTTTTTTTTCCTTTTTGGAGGAAGGGGTTGTACACCAATCGGTATTTGTGCACGCCCGCGAGTGAGCATGCAACTCAATACGAGGAATGAGAGATAAGCTCTCGTGTGACTTTGAAGAGAAAAGGATTATCCCCTTCGAATATCAATATGAAATATCCACAAGAAAATAATAATATACGTATGTACTACTTGGGTGCAAGACCCCCAATGAAGCCTTCCTTCTTAGAATACTCACAAGTGAACGGGGGGTTAGGTGGCGCGAAGCACTTAAGTACCTATTGACCCTTAGATGGCATTTTATAGCACATCGCCTTTCTATTAACTTAATTGTTTGTATTCTTCGAATTGTTGCTTATTGGAAGTATTTATCTATTCTTGCATTATTTTGTTTGATCGATACAAGTGTAAAGGACCGGAACGCCCCTCAACACGATGTATTGCCTTGGCAATACTTATGGAGAATATGTGAACTGGTTGTTCTTATATGTATACGTATTTACTTATAGTAATATATGGAAAATATTTTTGTATTTATGAGTTTTTAAGAGAAAATACTATATGTACATAAAAACCGAGAGAATCCAATAATATATATTTTTGGGTGCAATCTCTTAGGAAAAATATTGCTTTTTGGATTTTTTATTTTGTTTGGTCAATTCTTTAGGAAAAGAATTGTTTTGTTAATTTTTTTTGTTTTTATATATTTTTATATTTTTGTTTTTTTATTGTTTTTGATTTATGATACGTAAAAATAACGTTCACGAGGTGAACGGATCCCAAAAGCCAATGAAAACCGTCAATCGATAGTCTCTCGTAAAGTCAAAGAACCGGCAGCGGCGCCATTTGAAATGTGTATAGTTAAAGTTCGTTTTCTCAGTTCTTAACAAATTGAAAGTCCTAACTAGATCGAGTTTATAATTGTTTTTGGTTGGTAAAGTAATTTGGATATTCTACGTCTAATTCAAACAACACCTTGCTAAAATGAAAAATACAATTCTACTTATACGTAAAACAAGTTGCACAAACCAAATTTTTATTCAATTAAAATCACAAATGTAAATTCTATAAAATGAAAGGACTGAAAATGTAAATTCTATGAAAATTAAATGCCAAAAATACAAAGTCTAAAAGTCTAAGGACTATTTATGTAAAAATAGTTAACAAATTGGACTAATTGTGAAAATGTAACTAACAAAGTAACTAACTTTAACTACTTTTGAAAACTGACTAACCAAATTTAAACTAATCTGAAATTAAAGGGACTGAATTATAACAAACCCTAATTAGAAGGAAATTTGGGCTAAAAGTGTAACTGTTTAACAAACTAGGGATCTAAGTGCAATTTTCAACTCAATTTTACCAAAAACGGGATAGGGAACAAAATAAGATCGTATAAGCTCGTTTCTTAACCAAATAAGCTCAAACAAGTTTTAAAAGGCTTAAAATTGAAATTCAGTTAGACCAGTAACAGGAAATAAGCTGAAACTTCCTAAAACTCTAATAAGCTATTTGAAATAAGCCGAATATAAGCTAACTAATAAGCCAAACGTCAACAACTTGATTTTTATGCAAAAACTTGTTAATAAACTCACAAGAAGAAGGGAATGTCTTGTCTTAACAAAAATGATCCATTAATAAGCTCAGAAAATGAAATTAAGCTAAAAAGAGCTTATATTGACTTTCGTTGACCAAAAATCCAAAAAGCTGAAATTTTCAAAACTTAACAAGGAACACTTTCTAAAGATATTTGTGAAAGAAAATGGGCAAGTTTGTGAAGTAGATAAGCTGGTATGAGAAAACAGGTTGGCTTTTTATCACAGAGAATTGCATTTGCTCAAAGGCTGAAACAAGTGCTTATTTCTAGCTTATTACTGAATACTGTAGACTTTCCTGCTTAAGGCTTAAACTACATATGTTGAGTAAGAGCTAGAAACTAATTTCTAGAAAATCCATCAAGAAACAAAGAAATGGCAATGATTTGAAAATCAATACTTTCTAAAATCAAGTTTATTCAAAGCTGACCCAAACTTTTTAGAATGCCAATTGCCAGTTTGACTACAAACTTGACCTGAAATCTTTGTAAACTAGTTTGCCATGACTTACTGACTAAAATAGAACTAGAATTAACCAACTACAAATACTTGAACACATATGAATACCTATTCCCAAACACTAGTTTAACTGAACTGATTAAACTTTTGTGAAAGAGATTTAAGTTAAAAGCTTAACTGAATCAAAACAAATACCAGGCCAAGTTTAATGACTACAATGTGATGATTAAAGACCAAATTCAGGCTATAAAACAGACTTATACTCTCAATGTACTAATAAGCTAAATTGACTGTTATTAAGCAACTAGTAATGAGAATTAATCTAATGATAAAGTGATAGACTACAAATAAGCTACTCAAACATCAACATCTACTCAGTAACACACTTGATCATGCATTAAAACATGATTACACTAGATATTAAGCATGCATGCAACATTTGAGAGGAACTAAAATTCAGAAAACCAAAACCTTTTAGCTTAGGCCTCCTTTGGGGAGTAGAGTAGCGCTGAGCTATCTAGCTAGTGCTAAACCACCACCTTAGCACTAGTTACTACCAATCAACAATCAATCAACAGCTAATCAACTCTTAACCTTAATTGTTGAACTCAAAATCTTCAAAACTTCTACCAATGCTTATAATGAATGATCAAAACGGGTACTCAGCTACTGGATGTAATGAACAGCTACAAACTTCCACAAAGCTTCTAATGATCAAGTATGATCACTAGAAACAAGCAATAACAATGGCGTATGAACAGTAGGTAAGAGCAATGAGAGAATTAGAGGGAAATTTGAATTTTTATTGAAGTAATGTGAAAAGTAGTTAAAAGGTGGTTACAAATAACTAACTGACTCTCAAGAGGTTGTCAGGCTCTTGAGAGTTGTTATCTACTAACTGCTAACAAAAATGGGAGAGAGTGAAAAATCTAGTGTGTGTGTTTTTCACACTAGCTAACTATGTACAAATGAGAGCCTGCTACCCTATTTATAGAATGAGAAAGTTAAGTTGTTGGGGAGAATGACGTGTCCAAGCCAATCATTGAGCTCCACGTGTCCCAATTCTGCTAATTGAAATTTGCAGGTGAAGAACTTAATTGGGGATTTTTGATTGAGTTGTTGTCAGCTTAATTGAGTTGTTGGGTTGTGTTCATCTCATCCTTGCGATCAATTTCATATAGAACTTTTCTTGTGAAAACGCCTCTAGCTAAATCTACGTTCTGGCAAAATTGTTGGAGAAGAAAGCCACGTGGCATGTTTTGATTCGCTGAGAGGGAAGCACACGGATTGTTATCCATATTGGATAAAAGTAATTATTGCATGGCGAAATTCTATTGGTGGAGAACTAATAAGTGCGCTGCACTGTTAGGATTTCTCTAATAAATGATTCGTGGCTGCTAGTGGCCAGCTGGCAATCCTTGCCTCTTGTTTCCTTGCTTCTCATTGGTCCATTCCTCTTCACACGGATCAAGCACAAATGTCTTTTCAAAAATGGCAGAAATGGTCCTTGTACTTGGTAGTTTGATATTTTGAGCTAGAATCTTCATTTCTTTGACAATTTCAGTCCTTCCACTTGCATTTTTGATCATTTAAGCCCTTTGACATGATTGACTTGATAGTTGACCAGGTTTGATTTTGATCTTGACTTTGACAAATTTACACTTTTGATCCTTTAACTTTGGTAGATTGTCAAGATAGGTCCTTTATCTTCAAATAACTTGTCACTTTTGATCCTTCTTTGTATTTTCATCCAAATTAGCTTGATTTCCTTCTTGTTTGCTTGAAAATGCATCCTTCTTACCTATTTGTACACAAACACAAAACATACCACATAATTCCGCTTTATAGCACAAAGTTTAGGTATTTTTCTTGTGTTTTAGGGTGATTTGTTGATTAATTGATATGAGTTTTTTCTCATATCACCGAGGCATAACTTATTGAAGCGGGATGCGAAGATTGGCGAGTCTGAAAAGGCCCTAACAAGGCATGAGGGCTACATTTTGTTGCTAAAGATCCAAAAGTGATGTGAAGAATCATTTATCGAAAATCAATATGAAGGATCAAGACACACGACGAAAAGCAAATACTCCCCTAAAGATCATGGAGAAGTCTATCCGAAAAGATCCTAACAAGGTATGAGGATAAATAGATCCAAGTCTTAAAAGAAGGCGGATCATTGTATATTAAAGTCCAAAATAAAGATTGGAGAAAAATGAAGAAGTCGTGGTCCAAATATGAAGAATCTCTCAAAAACATCAAGTGAAGAAATTCCTAATATGAAGAGAAGACCATAATTTCAAGAACGTTTCTCAAGATTCGAAGTATGAAGTCGCTGCCAAATATCGGTCCGAGAGAGGTCTCAAATCGTGAAGCGACTTATGCCAATATATGAACTTTAAGAGGTCCCGAGAAGCAGTTTTAAAAGATTTTGTCCTTTAGCTAACTATTGATTAAAACGTCCCACTTTATTTTCGGCCTAAATAAACTATCGAAATAAGTCAAACAATGTATCCTCGTGATCATTCAAGACAAAATTAAAATATAAGAGATACATCTAGGAATAAAGGAGTCTAAGTAAATAATTGGGCCACATGGGTTCGTGTTAGTTTGCTAACTTATAATAACAATGATGTCGTTTTTAAGCTTGGTATGGGGAACGTGAAACTTGAGGATGATAAACATTCATGACAACCAAAACCCCAATGTAAGTCTTCGATTTCTTTACTTATTTTGTACATATTTCTATCTTTTTAATTTCCTTAAAGTTTAGTATTTAATAAAGGCCAAGGTGGGTTATTTATGATGAGAAATGTAATATGTGCTTTGAAATTAATGCATTGCATGAGGGCATTGCAATGGTCAAGTGTAGGGGATTTAATAAGTGTGAAAACACTCATCCTTTTACCACTTATTTCTAATAATAACAAGACCAAAACGTGTATTTTATGTTGTAAAAGTCGGAATTATGTGTGGTTTGTGTTTTTATTGTGTTTCACGATAAAAATATGAAAAAGGAAGAAAACACGGGCTATCACGGGCTTTTATCAAAGAAACCGAGAAAAGACGAAGTCAAAAGATCAAGAGTGTAAAAAGAACGGAAGTCCAGGGCCTATTCTGAAGATTTATCATCTAAAGACGGAAGTTTAATGAAGTCGAAGAACTCAAGTCTAATAGAAGAAGGAAATTATAAGACAAGTTCAATTTATATCCACAAATCCCAAGACGACGTCGAGAAAGACAAAGAATTTAAATCAAGTCGAGACGAGAAGAAAGAAAGAAGGAAGCAACACATGCACTCCCCACCTCCTATATATACCCTCCTAATGACACAATAGGAGGGTGTTAGTTAATTTAGCTAGTTTATTTTCCTTTCTTTAGTTTTATTTTTAGAGAGAGAAAGTTTTTAACTTTCTCTCACTAGAACTTCATCTTTTCTTTCCTTTCATGTTTAAGCTTTGATTTAATCTTGTATTTTGGAATCATTAATCTACAATTTCAAGTTTAAGCTTTTCATCTTTAATCTTCTTCTACCTTTCTTGATTTTTATTTGTTTTTTATTCGTGATAATCGTGATCTCGTTTCATCGTGATGTTTTTGAGATCAAAAAGTTTATCTTTTGGTGTCTATCTAAGTTTTATACGGATTAAGCTTTGAGCTCAGCATGCTTATTGGTTTATTTTATGTTTAGCTTATTTACTTTTGAGTTTTCTCAAAAGTTTGGTCTTTTTAAAGTTTGATTCATAAAGTTTGCTTATTTCGTGTCTTAAAAGATTTTCAATTTATACTTGTTTTCATTTGGTTGAGATTTAAATAAGTGCTTATTCGTCTTGCTTATTTGTGCTATTTCATTTTTGCTTATTCTGTTTTTGAATCCCATCGTAACAGCTATTTACCCAATCCGATCGAGTGAGTGTCATAGCATAAACCCCTAGGGTTTCTACTGATCCATTGTTGCGATCAAAGCCTAGATCACTTGACAACCATCACTTGGGTGCGATCACTCATTGCGATCCCTGGTCACGATCACATATTGCGATCGCTGACCACGATCACTTGAGTGCGATCACTTGGTTGTGATCTGGGCCACGTTCCTAATTTCCATCGCATTGAGTGCGATCTCTTGACCACGATCTAGGCTACGATCGATTGTTACGATCGTAGGCTACGATCACTTGGTGCTATCACCAAGTACGATCCAAAAGTGCGATCCCTCATTTCTTGAGTGCGATCCACCACTGCGATCTGAGTTACGATCGTTGATTGTGGTAAAATTACCCCTTTAGGAAAAGGAAGGTAATTAGGGAAAGTATGCACGAGTAGTTTAGGAAAACCACAAGTTATGACCCAAAAATGAAGTGAGTTCGTTCTCGAGGAGGCAAGTGCGTTGTGTTAAGAGATGATTTTTGATTTGTGATTATATGATTCAAAAGAAAGAAAGAAATGAGATTAGAAAAGAAAGACGGTTACGAAGACGGATCGAGCTAAGACGAAAGGATCGTTCACGTAAAACCGTAAAAACTACAAAATTAAAAATTTTAAACCTAAAAATTAATTAAAAGCTAAAAGTCCTCTAAAATAATATAAATAAGAATAAAAATCCAATAAAAATATTTTAAAACCTTTTATTAATTAAATATTCAATTTTAAATGCTATAAAGCCCTAAAATTAAATATAATTAATCCAAATGTCCAAAATATTATTTTATTGAACAAATAACTTACTTATATTATCTAAAGACTAAAAAGTATTTTTCTTAAATTTTAAAAACTATTTTTCTATTTTTTAAAACACTTAAAACTATTCTTAAACTAAAATAATTATAAAAAATAATAAAATAATGCCAAAATTAATTGAACAATTTTAAAAATCCTAAATTACTCTAATGAACAGTAGAAAAATGAAAAAGTTTGAAAAATATAAAATTTACCACTAAAAGACAAAAACAGTTTAATATAAAACCATAATTAACTTAAATTAATTATAAAAAATAATTTAAAAGTGAACAGTAAAAACTTTTTATACTAAAACTCTTAAAATCTTTTTCTTAATCTATAAAAAATGTTAAAACTGAAAAATAAGTATTTTTGGCACTAAATGCCAAAAACAGAAACTTAAAAAGTATTAAAAATAGCTATTTATCCTAGAAAATAGTAAATGAACAGTAATAAAATTTTTACTTAAACATAAAAATCAGAAAATAAATAAGAAAATTAATGCAACAAGTTTGAAACCCTAACTCCTAATTTAAGGCACTAAAGACAAAAAAACTAAGAAAGCTGATAGTGACACCTTGCTGGTTTTGTCTGCTAGTTGAGCAGTGCTAACAATTGCACAAACAGGGGGAATGATGTTCCCACTGCTAGTGTAAATTTAAGGTCTGGTGACCTTTTGAGCTTAGGAAAGCTCTTGGATTGGTTTCTTTTGGAACAAAAGGCACCCCTATACTCAGTTGAGTATAGGGAGTCAAATGAATCACAAAAACAACAAGCTTACTTCACAAAATCAAGCACAAAATGCCCTAACAAGTTACTGATGAATGGTAAGTCTTTACTGATGAATGCTAACTATTCTACTTGCACAAATACGAATTTCAAAGCCTCTTAACTTGCATACAAGTGTACCAAATGACTTATAAGTTATGACAAACCCTGCTTGAACCTAGTATCTAACAATCAACAAGATTTGATGAACAAATTTCAATGAAAACTGGCAGAAATGAGGCTTTGCTGATTTTAGCTAGTGAACACCATTTTTTTTATATGCAAACTTGTTTAAACTCTACCCAAACTGAAACTTAAACACTTATACCACCTAATAATATACTAATGAGTGTGTCAAATAGATTTTTAAGCAAGATTTGTACCTATTAACCCAACTTAATCCCTGATCCAAACACCCCTTAAAATTTCAGAAACTCTTTTTTTCACACCAAATTCAAACAAATTCAAACCAAATTTATCCCAATCAATCTAAACATGCATAATAACTTCAAATAAGCAATATCAAACCAGATTAACAACACATAAACAATTTTCACACAAAATCACATAAGACTGAAATATTTGAAAACTGAAACAAAGTACAAGGTGACTACCTTGTGGGACCCACATCCAGGCCCCACAATGGCTGCTTTGCCATCTCCAAACAGACTCGGGTCTGTGCAGACTTTTCTTTGCTGTTTGAAATGAAGATGATGATGATATTTGTCCTTGTTTTGAACCTGCCAAAAACAGACAACCAAGAACAAAGATAACTGGTACAAGAGCTATAGGCTTATAGGATTGACTTATTGACAAGTTAATCTATAGCTTATGGCTTTTAAAAATAAAGCAGAAATATAAAAAAACTGACTTTTTCTTCACTGAAAATTTTGAAAATTTAGGAAAACTGAAAACCTTTTGAAACAAGTAAAACAACAACAAAAATCAACAAAACTTCAAACAACATAAGTAAATTGGCTCTTTGTTTCTCATCACCAAACTTTAAACCATTTTTCATTCATAAAAAGTGGATTTACAAAGTTGTGATCAAAAGAGAAAAAACAAGGAACAAAAGGGTATGCACAGCTCGCATCCTCCTTTTATAGACAAAGATAGAACTATCCAGATACTAAACCCTAATTAACTGAATATCCTATAATGCCCTTGAGTCTTCTTGTTTTGAATTTGGTCAAAACTAGCATGTGAATGATTCTTGTTGTCTAGTGATGGCCAGCTGTGTTTGAGTGATCTAAGACGTTCAACAAGCCTTTGGGGCCAAGGAAATCAATCCATCCGTTGGTTTTGTCTGCTCCTTGGGTTTGAGGTGAAAGAGACGGGGCATGGGAGGTCCCACAAGACACATGGGTGTGTCTTGGTCACGGTTTTTGTGTGGGTTGTAGTGAGGATGAGGTGAATTAATGATCTGGATAATTAGGGATTAAAACCCTTTGTTTTGCTCATTGTTCATCCTGGGAAATTTAGGGTTTATTGGGTGATTAAGGAAGTGTTTAATCTGTTTTGGGGGGGGGGGGGGGTTAAGATTTAAAAAATGTGTTTGGAGGGAAGTAATTAAATAACTGATTAATCAGTTATTTAAAAGGTAGTGGAAGGTGACGTGGGAGAGGAGGTTAGGTGGTGGGATGTGATTGGTGGATGGGAGTGATGTGGCTACTTGATTGGCCGGGAAGAGTTGGAGTGTTTGACAGTTTTGGCCCCCAAGGTTTCTTCCTTTGTTTAACTTGTAATAAACAGCTCATGACTCCATTTCCCTTTATAATCATCTTTGTAAACTTGTCATTTTTGGCACAACAAGTTTTTAAACTTGTTTCAAGGACTAAACATGCAAATTTATGATATTTGAAGGACTGATTTTGGCATTTTCTTCATTCTTCAAGGTTTGACTTGTTTGTTGACTTCTTGGAGGACCAATATTGACAAATTAGTTTTGTTGAGGGACTAAATTTGCCAATTCTTCAAAGTTAAGGGTCCTTTTTGTAATTTTGACAAACTTTAGGGACCAAACTTGTAATTATGAAGATACAAGGGTATAAAGTGTCAATTCTTCCATATTGGAGGACCCTTCTTCATAATTCTTCAAATCTTCAAGGGTTTTCTTGGAAAATTCTTCATTAGGGCTTGGTCCATTGTGTGGCTTCGTTTCCCGTGTTCGTTTTTGACTGATTCTTGTGATCTTTTGTCATTTTCTCAATATCCGTACCTAAAATACACAAGCAACAAACACAAGCATATATTTGGGTATTTTGATGATATTTAATGCATTTTAAGCCCTATTTGGAAGATGAGACTAGGTATAAAAGTAGTCTCATCACTCCCCCATACTAAACCATTGTCGTGCCCTCACGCAATGCTAGAAAGTATCATAGCATAGATTTTTTGGCCTTGTGGGGCTTCAAATTGTTTGCTAGATTTAGGTGAGCACTTGAAATCTTATTATTGGGTGAAGCTTTCGATTATTCGGGTGCCAATACTTCAAAACCGTGACGCTGGCGATACCTTAATGTCTTCCCAATTTAATTACACGGAAGCTACTAGAAAAGACTAGGAACCCAACAATCCTAACTAAACCGCTAAGTCAATATTTATTAAGCAAAAAATATTTACATGCGAAGGGAGAATAAGCAAACAACGAGAACACATGAGTTTTTGAAAGAATACGAGTACTCTACGTTTAGCATAGTAACTTATAATTAACTCTATCATTTCTCGTCCTCATTTAAGAGACTTAGCTTAATGTGTAGTTAAGGAATCAAAGCTAAGTGCTCAACACGCACGGTCGAGTCAAAAATTACTCTTATTCTCGCCATCGGAAAACCTACATTCGTGTCTTCAAACACTTATAAAACATGAGAAAAAATTTAAAATTTGGCCATTTTTAGCCTTATTTTGCAACAAAGACGATAAACAAAAAGATAAACTTTGAAAAGCGTGAAGGTTTGGCAAGGCAAGTATCTATTCACCCCCCCATACTAAAGTTAAACATTGTCCTTAATGTTTCGAGTCTAGGGGTGCAAACACCCCCATACTAGAGACGTAGTCGAATGCTTAATCTAGAATGGAAAGGGTGTAACCAATAAATTAATAGCCGTTTATGAAGTGTGCTAATAACCTAAGGTTAGAACATCAAAAGGATATATCATGGATATTGAGAAAGTCTTCAAAGCAAACGATCGAGTGCTCCCATAAAACGAACACGAGAGGCTCCAATCGTGAAGATCATGATCATCTAAAGTTCACAATTCACAAACAACCACGGAACAAAGGTTGGAAGGGCACAAATCCCCACACGTAAACTACATTAGAAAACGATAATATGTACATAGGATAAGCATGGGACTCCCCCACGAGGCACCTCATTTTTTATTATCGAGTCATGAGCTCGACTCGATCCCCTCAATACTAATTATCATTGGGGAAGGTGACTTGGTCGAGGTAGTTCAAGGATGGAACTTCCCCGCCAAAGTAGTGCTTCAACCTATGTCCATTCACCTTGAAGTTAGGACCATCATCTTGAGCTAGCTCGATGGTCCCATACGGAAACACTTGAGTCACGGTGAATGGACCGGACCAACGGGATTTCAACTTACCGGAAAAGATTTTTAATCTTGAATTAAAAAGCAAAACTTGATCCCCAATGTTAAAAACCCGGTTTTTAATTTTAGAATCATGCAACTTTTTAGTTTTTTCTTAATAAATCAATGATTTTTCATAAGCAATGTCTCTCAATTCATCCAATTCATTTAATTGCATTTTCCGGTGTTTTCCTGCGGTCTCCATATCATCATTACAATGCTTTAGGGCCCAATAAGCCTTGTGTTCTAACTCGATAGGCAAATGACAATTCTTTCCATACACAAGCTTATAGGGAGTGCACCCAATGGGCGTCTTATGAGCGGTCCTAAAGGCCCATAAAGCATCGTCCAACTTATCCGACCAAGTTTGTCGATTTTCCCCAACGGATCTCTCCAAGATCCTCTTCAACGCTCGGTTTGAAACCTCGACTTGCCCACTCGTTTGTGGGTGATAAGCCGTAGAAAGCTGATGTGTAACCCCATATTTCCTTAGGACCCTTTCGAATTGGTCGTTACAAAAATGGGTTCCACGATCGCTTATGATCGCACGAGGGGTTCCAAACCGAGAAAACAAGCTTTTCAAAAACTTGACTACCACACGAGCATCATTGATGGGCAAGGCCTTGGCCTCCACCCACTTAGATAGGTAGTCAACCGCAACAAGGATGTACTTATTACCACGAGATGATGGGAACAGCCCCATAAAGTCTATACCCCAAATGTCAAAGATCTCACACACTTGGATGATATTTTGTGGCATTTCATCTTTTTGTGAGGCTTTTCCTTGTCGTTGGCATGCATCACACGACTTCACAAGATCTTGTGCATCTCGGTAAATAGTAGGCCAAAAGAATCCGGCATCAAACACCTTTTTAGCTGTGAGATTAGCATCGCGGTGACCACCCGTGGGTCCCTCATGGAATGCTCTAAGGATGTTAGAAGCTTCGGTGCCAAATACACAACGTCGGATGATTTGATCCGCACAAGTTCGAAACAAGTAAGGGTCGTTCCAAAAGTAGAACTTGACGTCGCGAAAGAATTTACGTTTTTCTTGAGTCGTCATACCCTTAATGATGAAGTTACCCGCATGGTAATTTGCAAAATCCGCAAACCATGGGGTAGAAGAATCAAGCTTAGAATTCACTACACCAAGTGTCTCGAGCGGAAATGTTTCGGTGATTTCCTTGGGCTCGTAAACACTTTGGTGAGGATCTTCCAAACGAGAAAGATGATCGACCGCTAGATTCTCGGCTCCTTTTTTGTCAACGATGGTGTGATCAAATTCTTGAAGGAGGAGAATCCAACGAAGTAATCTAGGCTTAGCATATTGCTTTGCCATGAGATACTTAATAGCCGAATGGTCCGTATACACTATGCATTTCGTCAAGACGAGGTAAGGTCGGAACTTCTCAAATGCATACACCACGGCAAGGAACTCCTTTTCCGTTGTAGTGTATTTTAGTTGAGCCTCGGTCATAGTCTTGCTAGAATAGTGAATAGGCAAGAAGTGCTTATCATGACGTTGCCCCAATACGGCCCCAATAGCGTAATCACTAGCATCACACATGAGCTGAAAGGGGAGGTTCCAATTGGGAGCAACAAGAATGGGAGCTTCGGTAAGTTTCCTCTTAAGGATCTCAAAGGCTCGTACACAATCTTCGTCAAAGACAAAACGTGCCTCTTTTTCAAGAAGATGTGTAATAGGTCGAGAAATCTTTGAAAAATCCTTGATGAATCGACGATAAAAGCCCGCGTGGCCTAGCAAACTCCTAACTCCCTTAACGGTTTTGGGATGAGGTAATTTGGTGATGACGTCCACCTTAGCTTGATCTACCTCAATCCCCGCTTTAGAGACCTTGTGCCCTAAGACGATTCCACTCTTAACCATAAAATGACATTTCTCCCAATTGAGCACAAGGTTGGTTTCCTCACAACGTTTTAACATTCTCTCTAGATTCGACAAACACGAAGTGAACGAATTACCAAACACGGAAAAGTCATCCATGAAGACTTCCATCGTCTTCTCGATCATGTCATGAAAAATAGCCATCATGCACCTTTGAAAGGTTCCCGGTGCATTTCAAAGTCCGAATGGCATTCTACGATAGGCAAACGTTCCATATAGACACGTAAACGTAGTTTTTTCTTGATCACAAGGATCGATGGGAATTTGGAAGTAACCGGAAAAACCATCTAAAAAGCAATAGAAATCGTTTCCCGCAAGTCGCTCCAACATTTGGTCCATGAATGGCAAGGGAAAATGGTCTTTTCGAGTGGCTTCATTCAACTTTCGATAGTCAATGCACACTCTCCATCCGGTCACGAGTCTAGTGGGAATGAACTCGTTGGCATCGTTTGGCACAACGGTCATCCCTCCTTTTTAGGGACACAATGAATAGGACTCACCCAAGGGCTATCGGAAATAGGGTAAATCATTCCCGCGTCAAGGAGTTTTAGGACCTCCTTTTTGATGACGTCGTGAATTTTGGGGTTCACCCTCCTTTGACTTTGGATTGTGGGCTTGAAATCCTCCTCCATCAAGATTTTGTGGGTACAAAATTTGGGATCGATTCCCTTAATGTCGGATAACTTCCACGCAATCGCCCCTTTGTGATCCTTTAGAACATCGACAAGTGCGGTTTTTTCATCATTCGAAAGTTCCTTCGCAATAATAACCGGCAACTTGTCGTCCTCCTCCAAATAGACATATTCGAGGTGAGGAGGTAAATCTTTCAACTCAAGGATAGGTGGTTCCTCAAGTGAAGATTTGGGCTCGATACTCATAACCTCCTCGGGTGGAGGAAATGGGAAATCGTTAAGAAAATCCTTGATAATCGAGAAGTCCTCATCGTTGTCGAGGTCTTCGTCACAAGTACGTGGAACATTGCATTCTTCCAACGTAAAACCACCACCTTCAAATGGAGTGAAGGTTGGTGTCGAATTATCAAGAATTGGATCTAACATAGTGGGATTGCCACTAGTTTCTTCATCACCAAACCCTAGAACTTCTTGTGAAAATTCCTCGCAAACCACGTCGATCATATCAACGAGGTTTATGGTAGCAACAGAATAAACATGAGAAAGTTGAGAATTTTGAGTTGCGTTTATAACAAGTTCCTCGTCGTTGAAACGTAAGGTGATCTTTCTAGCATGAACATCAATTAAAGCCATAGACGTATCTAAAAACGAACGACCTAAAATAAGAGTAACTTGAGGATCCGTGGGGATATCAATGACGATAAAGTCTACGGGATAGTAGAAGTTCCCCACTTTCACAAAAACGTCTTCCGCCAAACCACATGCATGAATCGTGGAATGGTCGGCCATCTCGATAGACATTAGTGAAGGAGTAAGATTAGGAAGATTGAGCGACTTGAAGATTGCAAGTGGCATCAAATTAATGCTAGCACCAAGATCGGCCAAGGCATAGCATTCTTCCGTATCTTGAATTACACAAGGGATCAAAAATTTACCGGGATCGCCGACTTTTTGAGGTATGCGATTAAGATAAACCGACGAACAACTAGACAATTGGTGCAATTTCTCCTTGTTGTTCAACATACTTTTAAAGTTAGCGGCAAATCGAGGCATCATGACCAAAGCATCGGCGAAACTCACATTAAGGTGCAACTCACGAAACATTTTCATAAAAAGCTCAAATTGATAGTTGTCGCGCTCTTGTCGTTTCTCCTTCCTAAGTCTCGATGGGTAAGGCAAGGGTGGTGTGGGTTGGGGCATAGGCATAGCCTTTGGAATCTCGGGTTCCAATGTTTGTAAAGGGTCGACCGTAGGTGTGGCATGAGCGGTACTTTGTGGGCTTGAGATATGCTCCTTTTCGACCACCACCTCGGGTTCTTCCTCAATTTCCTCCACCGTTGGAGTAATTGGTTGAGGAGTCAGTTCTTTAAGTGCCTTACCACTTCGTATGGTAATCACTTTCATCTCCCCCTTCGGGTTTGATACGGTGTTACTAGGCAAACTTCCCGAAGTAGAGGCTTTGTTCCCCATGACGGCTTCTAAAATGGCATTAAGCTTAACATCTTGACTAGCGGCTTTTTGGTCAATTCTTTGTTCAAGCCTAGCATGACTTTGTTCAATTTTATTGTTTTGACCTCTAATTTGATTAGCAAAATCATTTTTCAACTCATTTCTCATGTTAAGATTTTCCTTCACAAAATTAGCTAACTCCTTGGTGTTTTTAGCCGTGTCCCTAGCTTGACTAGGCAATTGCTCTTGAATGTTTTCCAAAATCTTATCATTTACCGTGGCATAATTCAAAAAGTCCATTGGAAGTTCTTTAGTGTAAACATTTTGAAGACCTTGACTTGTGTTTTGAAAATTACGGTTTTGGTTTTGATTTTGCAATTGGCTACTACTTCCTTGATTCCCATAGTTGTTATTACCCTTGTAATTGTTTCTTTGATTGTTTTGGTAACCAACTTGATTGTTTCGATAATTTTTAGCATTTTGATTTGGTGGAAAACCCGGTGGAGTCAATTGATTAGTGCGGGGAACTTGACCGTTTTGGTTATAAGTTCCCGCGGCCGCGAAGGCACTCGAAGTGTTACCACCGTTGGTAATGCACTCGGAGTAATCGTGAGCTCCACCACAATACATACAAGAAACCTCAACCGCTTTAGCCGTAGCGGGAGTGGGTTGTTCACCAACTTTAAACTCAATTAACAATCCCTTAAGCTTATCAAAAATCTTGTTCTCCAAATTAGCCTCGATTTGGCAAGCATCAACGGTATGTGACAATGAAGGCGAAGGCGAAGATGAAGTCTTACGAACACTCGACGTGCTACGAGGACTATAGACCTTAGACCTATTCTCTATGATTAACAATGCTTCCTCGACCGTCTTACACAAAAAATTACCACCCGCGGCGGCATTAAGATAATTACGCTCATGATCGTTCAAGCCATTGTAAAACGTGTCAATTTGATGCAAGTCGGAAAAACCATGATGAGGACATTCGTGCAACATTTCCTTAAACCTATTCCAAGCCGTCGAAAAACTCTCATTATACTCTTGTGAAAACTTTGAAATCTCGTTTTTCAAATGCGTAGTCTTAGAGGGCAGAAAAAATTGGTTCACGAATTTTGAAACGAGATCCTTCCACGTCAATATAGAATTGGGTGGCTCTTTCTCTAACCAAATTTTTGTGGGCCCCGCTAAGGAATACGGAAAAAGCATCATCTTAATCGAGTCGTTAGAGACGTCCTTAAACTTGCAAGTGGCGGTGAGACGATTAAATTGGCGAATGTGGTTATGAGGGTTGTCCTTTTCGTCACCTCGAAACTTGTTGTTTTAAATCATGGACAACTAACCCGTCTTAACCTTAATATTCTCCGCAAGGATAGCGGGAATCACAATCGCTTCTCCATAACCCTCGGTGGGTGCTTGAAGCAACTCCATCATAGTTCGATTAGCCATGGGTGCTTCTTTCACTACGATGGGTTCGTCAATAGGAGACTCCTCACTAGAAGGAGTGGTTGATTTGTTTCTTCGTTTACGATCACGTCTTGCTTTGGAGCGAGTTTGCATAAACTCACGTACAAAGAGAGGATGAGCAAAGAAGATTCTTTTTGGTGTTTTTACTTTTTCAATTTTTTTTGGTTGTTTTTGATTGTTTTTACTTTTTTTGGATTTTGTGGAATGTATTAGGTAGACAAAAATCTACAAATCTCCTCCTTAATCAAATTTCTCGATTAAAGAAGCCTCAAGGAATGAAAACGATCACGTGAAGTGAACGCCTTCGATGACTTTAGAACGTTGGTGGAACACCAAATCGTTCAAGAGGGTTTAATCAAATGAAACCAAGAAAATATATATGATATGTAATAATACTTTGGGCGGCAAAACCCTCGATTAGCTCTCAAAATCAAATACGCACAAGCAAGCGGAGGAAACGAGGCGGCACGAAGCACTTAAGAGCCTTTTTCCTTTAGGTCGTGAAATACAACCGCCTTATACCCACCTTATAGTTTGTATTTTTCAAAATCGAGCTTCACGAAAGTATTTATCTATTTTTCCCTTTTTCTTTGGTTTGAGATTCGAATACAATGATTGGGTAATGACCTCTCAAGTCAAGGTTGTGATTTCTCACGTATTTGGAGTACTTGTGAATTTATTGTTCTACGTATACAATATAGTAATAGTATTCACAAAAAACGAAAAACAAATAATACGTATTAGTAGAGTGCTACTAATACAATTAGCTATTATGGCTATATATAAAAACAACAATGTTCAAATCAAAACACAACACGCCTCCCCGGCAGCGGCGCCAAAATGATTGTGGTAAAATTACCCCTTTAGGAAAAGGAAGGTAATTAGGGCAAGTATGCACGAGTAGTTTAGGAAAACCACAAGTTATGACCCAAAAATGAAGTGAGTTCGTTCTCGAGGAGGCAAGTGCGTTGGGTTAAGAGATGATTTTTGATTTGTGATTATATGATTGAAAAGAAAGAAAGAAATGAGATTAGAAAAGGAAGAAGGTTACGAAGACGGATCGAGCTAAGACGAAAGGATCGTTCACGTAAAACCGTAAAAACTACAAAATTAAAAATTTTAAACCTAAAAATTAATTAAAAGCTAAAAGTCGTCTAAAATAATATAAATAAGAATAAAAATCCAATAAAAATATTTTAAAACCTTTTATTAATTAAATATTCAATTTTAAATGCTAATTAAAGCCCTAAAATTAAATATAATTAATCCAAATGTCCAAAATATTATTTTATTGAACAAATAACTTACTTATATTATCTAAAGACTAAAAAGTATTTTTCTTAAATTTTAAAAACTATTTTTCTATTTTTTGAAACACTTAAAACTATTCTTAAACTAAAATAATTATAAAAAATAATAAAATAATGCCAAAATTAATTGAACAATTTTAAAAATACTAAATTACTTTAATGAACAGTAGAAAAATGAAAAAGTTTGAAAAATATAAAATTTACCACTAAAAGACAAAAACAGTTTAATATAAAACCCTAATTAACTTAAATTAATTCTAAAAAATAATTTAAAAGTGAACAGTAAAAACTTTTTATACCAAAACTCTTAAAATCTTTTTCTTAATCTATAAAAAATGTTAAAACTGAAAAATAAGTATTTTTGGCACTAAATGCCAAAAATAGAAACTTAAAAAGTATTAAAAATAGCTATTTATCCTAGAAAATAGTAAATGAACAGTAATAAAAATTTTACTTAAACAGAAAAATCAGAAATTAAATAAGAAAAATAATGCAACAAGTTTGAAACCCTAACTCCTAATTTAAGGCACTAAAGACAAAAAACTAAGAAAGCTGATAGTGACACCTTGCTGGTTTTGTCTGCTAGTTGAGCAGTGCTAACAATTGCACAAACAGGGGAAATGATGTTCCCATTGCTAGTGTAAATTCAAGGTCTGGTGACCTTTTGAGCTTAGGAAAGCTCTTGGATTGGTTTCTTTTGGAACAAAAGGCACCCCTATACTCAGTTGAGTATAGGGAGTCAAATGAATCACAAAAACAACAAGCTTACTTCACAAAATCAAGCACAAAATGCCCTAACAAGTTACTGATGAATGGTAAGTCTTTACTGATGAATGCTAACTATTCTACTTGCACAAATACGAATTTCAAAGCCTCTTAACTTGCATACAAGTGTACCAAATGACTTATAAGTTATGACAAACCCTGCTTGAACCTAGTATCTAACAATCAACAAGATTTGATGAACAAATTTCAATGAAAACTGGCAGAAATGAGGCTTTGCTGATTTTAGCTAGTGAACACCATTTTTTTTACATGCAAACTTGTTTAAACTCTACCCAAACTGAAACTTAAACACTTATACCACCTAATAATATACTAATGAGTGGTCAAATAGATTTTTAAGCAAGATTTGTACCTATTAACCCAACTTAATCCCTGATCCAAACACCCTTAAAATTTCAGAAACTCTTTTTTTTCACACCAAATTCAAACAAATTCAAACCAAATTTATCCCAATCAATCTAAACATGCATAATAACTTCAAATAAGCAATATAAAACCAGATTAACAACACATAAACAATTTTCATACAAAATCACATAAGACTGAAATATTTGAAAACTGAAACAAAGTACAAGGTGACTACCTTGTGGGACCCACATCCAGGCCCCACAATGGCTGCTTTGCCATCTCCAAACAGACTCGGGTCTGTGCAGACTTTTCTTTGTTGTTTGAAATGAAGATGATGATGATATTTGTCCTTGTTTTGAACCTGCCAAAAACAGACAACCAAGAACAATGATAAAGCAGAAAGATACAAGAGCTTATAGGCTTATAGAATTGACTTATTGACAAGTTAATCTATAGCTTATGGCTTTTAAAAATAAAGCAGAAATATTAAAAAAACTGACTTTTTCTACACTGAAAATTTTGAAAATTTAGGAAAACTGAAAACATTTTGAAACAAGTAATACAACAACAAAAATCAACAAAACTTCAAACAACATAAGTAAATTGGCTCTTTGTTTCTCATCACCAAACTTTAAACCAGTTTTCATTCATAAAAAGTGGATTTACAAAGTTGTGATCAAAAGAGAAAAAACAAGGAACAAAAGGGTATGCACAGCTTGCATCCTCCTTTTATAGACAAAGATAGAACTATCTAGATACTAAAACCTAATTAACTGAAAATCCTATAATGCCCTTGAGTCTTCTTGTTTTGAATTTGGTCAAAACTAGCATGTGAATGATTCTTGTTGTCTAGTGATGGCCAGCTGTGTTTGAGTGATCTAAGACGTTCAACAAGCCTTTGGGGCCAAGGAAATCAATCCATCCGTTGGTTTTGTCTGCTCCTTGGGTTTGAGGTGAAAGAGACGGGACAGGGGAGGTCCCACAAGACACATGGGTGTGTCTTGGTCACGGTTTTTATGTGGGTTGTTGTGAGGATGAGGTGAATTAATGATCTGGATAATTAGGGATTAAAACCCTTTGTTTTGCTCATTGTTCATCCTGGGAAATTTAGGGTTTATTGGGTGATTAAGGAAGTGTTTAATCTGTTTTGGGGGGGTTAAGATTTAAAAAATGTGTTTGGAGGGAAGTAATTAAATAACTGATTAATCAGTTATTTAAAAGGTAGTGGAAGGTGACGTGGGAGAGGAGGTGAGGTGGTGGGATGTGATTGGTGGATTGGAGTGATGTGGCTACTTGATTGGCTGGGAAGAGTTAGAGTGTTTGACAGTTTTGGCCCCCAAGGTTTCTTCCTTTGTTTAACATGTAATAAACAGCTCATGACTCCATTTCCCTTTATAATCATCTTTGTAAACTTGTCATTTTTGGCACAACAAGTTTTTAAACTTGTTTCAAGGACTAAACATGCAAATTTATGATATTTGAAGGACTAATTTTGACATTTTCTTCATTCTTCAAGGTTTGACTTGTTTGTTGACTTCTTGGAGGACCAATATTGATAATTTAGTTTGTTGAGGGACTAAATTTGCCAATTCTTCAAAGTTAAGGGTCCTTTTTGTAATTTTCACAAACTTTAGGGACCAAACTTGTAATTATGAAGATACAAGGGTATAAAGTGTCAATTCTTCCATATTGGAGGACCCTTCTTCATAATTCTTCAAATCTTCAAGGGTTTTCTTGGAAAATTCTTCATTAGGGCTTGGTTCATTGTGCGGCTTCGTTTCCCGTGTTCGTTTTTGACTGATTCTTGTGATCTTTTATCATTTTCTCAATATCCGTACCTAAAATACACAAGCAACAAACACAAGCATATATTTGGGTATTTTGATGATATTTAATGCATTTTAAGCCCTATTTGGAAGATGAGACTAGGTATAAAAGCAGTCTCATCAATCGTATTACGATCTAACTTCAGTTTTTGTTTTATTTATCTTAGTTTTCAAATTTAATCTTTCCCGCATTTTTACTTAATATTATTTTAAACGAGTTTTGTCTTAGTTTATTTTTACAAAGTTTTAAGTTTTAAATCCACTTTAAGTTTTTGACCATTTATTTTTAACTTGTCATTTTTAGTTTAAGTTTTAAAGCTTTTATTTTTACTCAACGACACTTTCATTTTGCTATTAGTTTAAAATAGATAACCACTTCCATTTTATTTTCCACCAAGAACGACTGAGTCGCACTTTCAACTTGTAATCAATTCGAAAAGACTAGAATCAACGAACTTTCATACGAGGTAATCTCTGATATCAGTGTATATCCTATATTTTAGGATAAATCACAATCCCAATGGGGCTGTGATTCTGTCTAACCCTGTACCGGTCGTGCCGTGCCGTGGGCCGCACACATCTATGCGGCCACTATTCATTCGAAGCCCATAAGCTTAAATGACATTAATCCAACCCATCCGTGATGGGCCGGATGCGGGTAGTACCCGTGGGTCGGGTCAATGACCCGGTTGGGGATTATACGTCATCATGTCCCCCCACTCTAGTTGTTACAGCCGTAGGCGTAACCTCTAGACTAACCAATGTCCCTTATTATTTCGTTACGAAAAATGGTCACACAAACAATACTGTTTGACCCGGACAACATTAATGAATGCATTAATGGTAGACGAGGTCGAGAGGACGGTTCAGATATATCTATGTAAAAGTGCACCTGAAGGGCCCACCCTCGAGCTACGCAAAACTGTTTAAGAAGGGACCCGTGGGCCCCTCTGACGTTTCAACTGTGTCAGTAACCCCATCCGTTAGATGGGCGTAGTGGATTACACGTGGAAATCATCCAGGCCACCTCGTAAACTGAGGCAACATTATAAAAAGCATGTGTGTGTGACTGTGCACACAAACAGTTCACACCTTCTTCCACCATTGTTGCACTTTCTTTCATTCCTTCATTCCTTCTACTTACTTTCCACGGAAATCCGGCGTACCAGGTTAGATCACCGCACCCTTCTTCTTATATTTATAAATCATGGTGAAAGACAACCCCACAATGACGACCGTACTCAATGTGATGTCAGCGGAGAAATTTCTAGATTTACTGTCTGACTATTACATTCCTGAAAGCGTACACCCCACCTATCCGGGTGACGGGGAAGTAATATTTCGTTTTTTAAATATCGTTTCGTCTCGGTATCTAATCGAATTGATATAGCAATATCAAGTTTGACTTTATTGTTCTTGGTTATAAAAGCTTGTTTGGTTTTTAAGTTGCTTGTACACAAAGCATGTAAAAAGATGAAAATATTCTATAATACTACGTATACGTACTAACTAAAAACACATTGCACTTACCACAATTAAATGCACAAACTGTAAAATATGTAAAATGCAAAATGTACATTTATTCTACAAATGTAAAATACACATTACAAAATTAAAACTACAAAGTAAAAATACAATTTATAAAACATAAAAAAATGAAACTCATTTCTCTCAAATGAATTTGAACTAAATCTGATATTGCTTTAAACGTACTAGCCCAATTACAATTCACAGGCCCAAATCTATAACAAAATTATCCACTATCACTAACTAGCTTAACTGTTACTAATCCTAACAACTTGGACTAACGGTGGACTGTGAGTGAGAACTAAACACTCAAGATGAAGGACTATAATTGTCTATCAATCAAAATTTCTCAATTCCATTTGTATACAATCACAGTCACGTTTCTATTCTTACTGATTTCCATCCAAAACCTTTAAAAGCTAAATTTGTATTTAATCAACTAAGCTTTAAATTGTTTAAGCTAAAAACAGACTAATCCTTCCAAACCAAGCACTTTACTCTACTAACTGAATTACACTAGTTCTATTCCAACCATATTAAACCAAACACTAGATTACAAAATGAAGCGAACTAAAATTGGAGGAAGATTATGAAGTTGCTATGATCGAAACCAAACTTTATATACAACTCACACTAATTAAAGCAGGGCATAGCAAGAGTAAAGCATCACAAAACAGAACTAGTAAAACAAATTGCAGTTAAAATCTAAAGGCCAAACATCAGTTAAGATCAAAAATTCAGAAACATAAAGTGCATATTGCTAGTTCATGAAATATAACCCAAAACTCGTAAAAAACACTACAAGCAGATTTATAAAAGCGATTAGCAGTCAATCATTTAAGCTAGATCAACTAAAGCAGATACTCAATATAACTTTCCTAAAAACTAAAATGAGTTTAACCAAGAAATGTCAAGGCCACCGTTGAGGCGAAGCGGAGCGCTAAGCTCGCTTAAATCCCGAACACACCTCCACTTTGGACTCCAACAGATCTGAACTAGACTGCTGAATGTAATCCTGCAAAACTGAATATCCAAACAAAGAAAACTCGAAATCGACAAATACAATCTTACAAATCTTTGGAATATTTCTAAACAGAAACTCTTCAACCTATCACTAATCAATAACAGAAAACCTGTAATTTCAGCTCATGAAACCTCACTGTTTATATTTCAATAAGCTAAATCAATGGACTAAATGTATCTATCAACTGATTTTCAGAAAAATGTATTTAAACAAAATCACAAAATTTGATTTAAATCTTTAACTAACTAGAATCAAACAAAAAATTAAATACTTTTGAAAATTTCTCATAAGCTCTTATGAGCTTGTGAGCTTATTACCTAAAAAGCTTGAAACCAAATTCCACAAAATTCTACTCAAAGTTTTACTCACTGAATTCTCAACAAAAAACTAACAAATACTTTCTGAAAATCTATGAATCCTACGTGAACAGTAACTCGAAATCACAATGACTCGTAAAACCTTGCGAGTAAACAGTAGACAAAAATAAGAAAAATGTATCTAAATAAGATATTAGTACAAGATCATCAACAAATCATAACAGAATATAGATGAGATTAACAGAAAAGATTTATGTATTTCATTAGTGTAGAAAAGCTTTATCTTTCATTAACGGAAGTAAAAAGAATTCGGTTACAAAGAAACTAATTCAGTTACAAAAGTTTAACAAGAAATATGAAAGAAAATTAAAACTACTAACTAACTCTAATCTATCTATGAGTAACTACTCCTAAGCTAACCATCTCCAAAATGAGGTCTTCATCTTGTATTTATAGACGTTTGAAGAAGAGTAGTAGAGGTGTTGATGACGTGTGGCATCCAATCCAGTGAAGCCACGTGTATAATATGAGGTTAGGGTTCTTCACATCAAATTGGGTGTTTCTTCGTTTTCCACTCTTGATCCAATTAATTGGTATCATCTTGAAGAGGAGATGATAAGGAGCATTTTTGTAGTTTTGATCTTCGGTTGAATTCAATTTAAACTCTTTAAGCACATTTATTTTCATCCTTTGTCTTTATAAAAACCGCAACTTAAGACCTCGATATTGGTCAATAATGGCAAGTAAGGTCCTTGAAAGCTTCTTTCGTCTTTTTCTTCGTCTTTTTCTTCGTCTTTTTGTCAAATAAATCCTTGAAAACGCGTGTTTGCTCAAAAATGCATCTTGTTTACCTGAAAACAAAAAAACACAAATACCCACGTAATTCTGATATTTTTCAGTTAAATATAATGTATTTGACTGTGTTTTGAGTGGTTTTGGGTCATAATTGATGAGTGTTTTCACACTTATCAACTCCCCTCCACTTGACCATTGCCATGGCCTCATGCAATGCAGCATTTCAAAGCTTTAGAGTGCACTTTTCTCATAATTAATCCACCTTGGCCATTTTATGATTTAATAAACTAAACTATACTACATGATGAATGATTTTGAATATTTACAATGCAATACAAAGAAAGCAATTTTATTTATATATTTTTTATTTTCTTGAAATGTTTTTGATGGAAATAACTCATAAAGAAATCAAATACTTAGATTAGGGCTTTCGGTACCATGAACACTTATCACCCTCAAGTTTCACATTCCCCATACCAAGCTTAAAAATGGGATCATTGCATTCACAAGTAAAAAGTGCATCAACTTATTCATGAAAATTAAATGTGGAACCGGTTATTATTTGAGCAAATTGCGTAAGAGCAAATTTGTCATTATTTAAAGCGTGAAATATAAGAAATGTAAAATCTCAAAATAAGGAAGCACGGTTTTAATCCTAAGTAATCCTCTCATCCATTACTTGAAAACAGCCCACAATTAATATAAGTCCGACTCAAGAATAATAAGTCATTCGCCTTATGTGTAAGATCCTTATTTCATGCATTAATAAGTAGCTACACACTCGCTAAGAAAAGAAAAATAAAACTCACGCAATAATTTACATCTGCCGCCTTTTTGAGACTTTGGATCTTCAATCCCGCAACCCGTCACGGTAATATTGGATTGGAGCAACTATTAAATCCCCGAAACCCTTGTGAGAGTGATATTGGAATTCAATAGCTACTATAATTAACACTTCACTGTCCCTCTTGGGAGTCTTGTATAATTATTTTTTCCTTTTTTTTTCTAACCACTCATTTTTTTTCAAGCCGCTCTTATTTTTCTTTATTCCTCATAAAGAAAGTTGAAAAGAATAAAAGGAAAAACACCCGATAAGTATTAAGCATGACACAAGTCAAATATACATAAAATGTTCTAACTTAGAATCTTAAGACGTACTTATACCAACCATGAATGATTAGTCAAAAATGCATAAGAGACTACAAACCAATTAAAACCGTTCTTGATTATTTATTAACATATACATGCGAAGAAATTAGAGGCAAAAAGGAGAAGGATTTAGCCACAAATAATTGTCATGAAGTTTATCTAGCCCTTTTATACTTGCTTCAACTCTATCATCTCCCATTCTCCACAAATTTAAAATCTCAAATAATGAGAGTCGGGGATGCTTAGCCTAATAGACCAATAAAGGACTACATGGTTAAAGATACTAGCTAGAGTGATCTTAGATAAGCAAATTCAGGTTGAGTCAAAGTAACCATGGCGGGCCTAATATGTCTAAGAAGTCTAAACTTGTTAAACCATAACCTTTATTATATTTTTTCCTTTTATATATTTTTTTATGAAAAATAAAAGAAGAAATATATATACAATGCAAATGTGTTATGCAAATGAGAAATGTTTAATGCAAAAATTATGAATGCATATTGTTGGTGGCCAAAGTAGATTAAAAATTTGAAAAATATTTGAAAAATTAATTTCCAAGTTATCATGAATTCAAGGGCAATGGTCTAGGTAAGGTCACTTAGATAGAAGTCTCCCCTACACTTAAGATAAACATTGTCCTCAATGTTTAAGAGTATTGGAGTAAACTCCCTTACACTTATGACACTGCGTACTTTGTTTAACTAAAGCTAATGAAGAAACAACTAAAGGGTATTCATTTTAAGCACAAGTGTTAAATATCACAATAGCAAAAACTAATCGAAGTGAACCGGATACACGGAGCTCCTCCATAAGCTCTAAGAATGAAATGAGAGAGAGCAACCCTTGAAACAAACACCAAAAGACGAACAAAGGCCACCCTTCCACTTCAACTCTACTATAACACCCTTTTATTAAACCTAACCTATTTATATCTACTCTACGTTTTCTAACCTAGTTATTCAAGCTTGATTTTTTTAACCCTAAGTCGATAGTTCGACTCGGCCCCGAATTAGGTTGTCTTTGGGAAACCATCATAGAGAATAAAGGATATCACTTTGAATCACATCTCACATGATACACTCAAACTTAGCACGTTGCCATTTACTATAAGATTTACAATATCTGCCTCGATAAATGGAACGATCCAACGTATCTCAAGTTTGTCCAACATATGAAATCTCTCAAATATGAAGCACCCCAGGATCAAATACATAGTTTCCATCTCTACAAGTGAACAACTCAAAAGTAGGTAGCATCACCAAAGTAAGCTCATATGAGAAGCCAATATCAATCAAAATCACACTCATAAGTTGTGACAACCGGGAATTTTCTAGACTTTAAATAATAATAAATTATATTATTTATTAATCGAAATTCGTTTTCGAGAGATATCAAAGTTATTTGATTCGAAAACGGGAGTTTATTTTACATACAGTAAAAGACTGCGCAAAATCTGAGAACTGACGCGATACAAATTAAATTATATTTAATTATTCAGAAATATTTGATAAAAGGTTTATTAAGTTATCTGATACCTCTCTTTTAGTTTTAATAATGTATGTTGAAATCGAGAGCATTCAAGTTGAATTTTTTTCTTTGAACGCAACTATCCGAGTTAACCGATAAATAATAACTATTTTAAATAAAGATGTAAATGATTACGAGAAATTGGTCGAGTAAATACACCACTTTATTGGAAAAACTATTTTAAAACCAACGACGCAAATCTCGTAAATCAAGTTAAATTTTATCAAATGCTAACGAGTCCTGAGCCATTTATTTACAAAAGATATAAGAGATTTTCATTTTAGTCCCTGCATTATTAGGAACATTTCATTATGTTTTTACAATTTTTTAGTAGCACCTATATATTGAAAAATTAGGGTTTCCTTTCATTTATTAAAACCCTAACCCTAAATAGAAAAACACACACACTCCTCTCTTCTTTTCAGCCGTCACTTTTCCGGTGACCTAATCCGACAATATTTTCCGGCAGCCGCCACCCCTACACCACAACCACTATCCAAAAATCTGTTAGCCATCACACTTCACCATAATCTTTTTGTGGTTTTCAACCACGGTCTACAACGTCATGACCCCCACTGGAATCCGGCCGCCGCTCAACCTCCATCACCTCTATATTTCACCATCATTCCCATTAAACCACCACCGTTGTCTGTTTTCATCTCATCACCACTCCATTATCATCATCATCTCCGGCCCTCACCTCCGTCGAGACCCACCAGCCACAACACCACCATATTCGCCCCCACTTTCGATATAAACAACAACCACCATAATATTACTCCCCCCGCAACCTGCACATCCACAACGAAGCTACCATCACCACCCAAACGAACCACATCACCATCGTCTTCTACCAGCCACCCCGCCACAGCAACTCAGCCGTCGCCATCACCTCGGCCAGATCTGCTGTTAAACCACCTCCACCACGATGGTGGTGTTTGTTTCGTGTTGTACAACGATTGGTGTTTATTTTTGGTTATATTTAGATGCTAGGAGTGTTTACATATCTTATCCGCGTTCTAGCAGCCCCACAGGCGTCCGTGTGTTTTGATTTTAGCAGCGAACGAGATGAAGGGGTGCATTTGGGTTCAGATGTAACAACAGGGGTGTTTGAATTCGGGTTAAAAACACCATGAGAGGAGTTTGTTTTTGGTTGTAACCCAAGGGTGGGTTCGGTTTTCTCGATAACACCACAAGGGTGTGTTCGGATCAGCTTGAGGGTGCGTTTAATGCGGGCAGGAAGGAACACAACAGGGACGTTTGGTTCGTTGTTTAACTGCAGCAAGGGGGTGTTTGGTTCGCTGATTTACAGCATGCCACAAGGGTGTTTCTTACTGATTTCAGCAGAGATAAAGGTGCTTTGGTTTGGCAGCATCACACAAAGCGGCGTTCGGGATTAGTTACTGCAGTTAGGGTGCGTTTGGCGCTGGTAGAAAGGGATACAACAAGGGTTACGGGAGCGTTGGGATTGCGGCATAAAGTGTAAGGGTGCGTTTGGTTCTGCGGTCAGTGTATTACGGGGCGTTTGGGGACTGCAGATACGCGATAGGAGTGCGTTTGGGTTCGCAGAAAGTCATAAAAGGACGTTTGGGTTGCTGGTTATTAGTCTTGATCGTGTTTGGACGTGACACGTCAAGGGTTTAGAAGTGCCGGCGTGATTTTAGCTCATGGTTTGTTGTGGCTTAGGAATCGGCTAAAAAGTATCTAACTTTATTATTAATTAAAGACGGATTTAACGGTTGTATACAAATATAAGTATATATAAGCGACTAAATAAATATGTCGAATACTATTACTATCACGAGAACTATAAAATTTTTATACGTTTAAATATGTATTTAAATAGCTCACATCGAGCGTTTGGTTTTTAAATTATAACACATTGGTTGTGTTTGGTTCTATTTAATTATGGTGATTAAATAGTCTAGTTTAGATATATGTTAAAACGTGATTTGCATAGCGTATATTGTCTGGATAATTGGAGAATAGATTAATATGGAAAAGGTTGTATAAACGAAAAGGTCATGTCGAAATTTTTATAAAATTCTATACTTTATATTTTGTTAGGTACAAACTACTATTATATTGGTAAATCGATAAATAAATAAATACTATTATATTTGTAAGCGATAAAAATAAATGGATTCTATTATATTGATAAACCGATAAAAGTTATATTTTTACTTAAAACTGACAATTATTAACAAAGTGATGATTTTTTTTATGTGTCGAACTATCTAATTATTTTTATCACGATCTTTATACTGTAAGTATAAAATAAATATATACTTTAATTTATTTTGTAACATTGTTGTCTCTATTATATAATTCAACATAGGAAACTATGTTATTCAAAATAAATATATACTTTGGATATACGTAATGTGTACGTAATACATTAAATTTTTGGTGTGAGCCTATGTTATTCATTTTATTTAACCAGCCACCAAACTACTATAACTTGGAACTTAAATATTTTATCAACGGGTCATGTTGATGTACATATTTATCGAGAACTCAAATATACATTTTTAAGTTATTAGATTTAGCCGATCAGTTAAACCACAACACCATGACCGAGCCGTATCGATTTCTGTTTGGGCGTAGCGTATTATTAGCATCACTATTGTTCGCGCTACTACGTCGAGGTGAGTTCATACCCCACATTTTCTTGTTTTTAAATCGAATTATAAATGTTTTATAATTGCTCTTTGGGGGAGGTACATGCTTGGTCAGAAACTACTTATAAACTTGTTTGGTTGTCAATAACTGCTTATCTGTATATAAACGTCTTGATTGTCATAAGATAATTTTAAGCTTATTTGGTTGGTCATAAACTATCTTTAGACTGATTTAACTGTTACGTGCTGAGTGGTCAACTCCATTAATTGTTATACGTAGTACTTATGAATGTTGATACCAAAATTTCTATTGGGGGTTTCGTAGCCCAAAACTTTAACTGCTTTTTCACTGGTTCTCGGGTAGAGACAATGGTTGCAAGAATGAACACAAGTGCATATACTCGTTTATGTATTGGTCTAACTCCCGCTTTAACCCAAATTACTTTGGCCCATTGTCATGAACCGTTAATTTTGGCCGGATGACCGGACGAAAGCGCGAATGTTATGGATAGATCTATCGGGGTTGACGCCCCTGTCTGGCTTGGTCCAACAGAGGACAAGCGGGCACAGTTTCATTTGAGTCTGAGGACGGATGTCGTGGGTTAGGCATCCGTAGGGGCTGCATTATATGATTATAGTACCGGTGTTGTTAACGCTTCGGTGTCATGAGCTTAGACAATAATAAATGCCTTTTTGTGACTTTGTATTTGTTATATTGTCACCAATGGTTGGAAAATCTTATGGTTCATCAAACACTTCTTTATTATCAAGAATCTTATTTGTTAACTGGAATATCTGTTATGATCAGGGAATTCAATTATTAATGAAAACATCTATTATTATCGGTAAACTCTGCTTATATAAATAAACTATGTTTTTATCCGTAAACTTTGTATTTATTATTTAACTATGTTTTTATCATAACCTCTGGTATTATTAATAAATTCTGTTTTTCATAAAGAAACACATTTTATTAAGAAACTATCATTTTAAACTCTTATATATTTACTGCAGGCGCAGTGGTCGATATAAACTCTAGTTTTTCATAAACACCTTAAAACAAAACTTATGAACTCAACAACTTTATGTTGACATTTTTAAGCATGTATTTCAGGTACATAACTATGTGGATTATTTGGAGTCTTCTTTGTGGTTTTTGGCATGTAGAGGTCGTTCTCGGATCAAGCTCACGAATACTCATGAAGTCACAAGTCCCCAAAGCAAGTCTTCCGCTGTAGTGAATTTGGGGGTGTGACAGATTGGTATCAGAGCCTTGGTTATAGAGAACTAGGTTGCATTAGTAACTCTAGACTATAACCGGCTCTCAGTTTTATCTAGTAGTAACACTCATCACATCATACTTATTCTGCTGCTATATGAATAATTTACAATGCATGGTTGCTATTGCTTCGTTTCTTGTCATGTTATTACTTGTTACATGAGATCGATTGATTGATTAATGCACTCAGACATATAATATATTTTTATATATGCACACTAGAACACTTATTGGGCATTGGAGTTATAAAATGGTCCTGCAGATCTTTTTATAATCAAACCTAGGGACATATGTGATTTTTAGTTGACGATTGGTCATGAGTAATCCCTAGGTTCGAGCTAATTCATTCAAAAATGTTGAGAGGTGTAACAATACTTAAATATGCCTCAGTGGGCCTCATGTTTGATTGAGTGCGAGATGGAATTAAGTATGAGACGTTACAGAACCTATGATTTTTGATGAATTACCTCGGGGTGGGTAAGACTCGTAGTCTTACGTGTTAATGTGGAATGTGTTGTATTTTCAGAGTCGAGCTGAGTCATCGAAAGGTTGAGATGTGTAATAATTCATAACAAAACCCGAGCCATTCTTTGTGAGTGAGTTTCGAGGTTGGGTTATGATAAGTTATTACTCAGCTTAGTATTTGATGAGTTTTCCTCGATGATGGGAAAGAATTGTGTTATTGGATAATTGCTTATTTGGAACTGACTACTATATAATTATCCTACTTATAACCGTGAGTTCCATTACTTGATATACGTCTACAACTGCTTTATCGCCTATCGACACTTATGTTCTTCGATCCGGTACGTTCGAAACGTCTACTTACGGAAGACGACTTATTTTCAACTCATACTCTTTGCTTTTTGTAATTTTGGATAATATCGTTGAGAGATTCTAACGATTTAGAATTGGGTATTTTGCCGGTGACACTTAAGTAGGATGATTTATGAAGTCTTTATTCAAATGGATTGGGACGCCTTTGCATTTGAATTATGAAATCATAAATCACCGAATCATAAGTTTATAATGACATATTTGCATAGATTAGGACGCTTTTGTATGCAAATATGTGATTATAAATGAGTGGGCTTAAGGATATCCGACGTGACCCTTTATATTTATGGTATTGATTTAGTATTCCAGTTTGGGGTGTATTTCTTTTGTCAAGATTCGTCCATACAAATTTACCGTATTTCGTCTTGTTATCGTATCATTACGACGTTTTGACGAGTGATTCTTTAAGCTTCGTCTGATTCGCGAATTGTTACGAGAATCTTTTCTGAATATATACTGATCGACGTGAACGTAATGGGATGGTGGTGGTGAGCCCTTAGAGACTTTTAAGAACTAACGATTTTTCTAAACTCTTCGTTTCGAATTTTATCATTCTATGAACGACGACCGATTTGTCAGATTGACATGTAGAACCGCGTAGGTTAATCCACTTATACCTATTTCTTATCTAAGTAACTATTGGTGGGCAGTACGATTTTAAAAGTTCGGACAGAATTATCTGTGAGCAGATCTAAGTATATTTGATATAACACTGCGGTAGAACCTAAAATCCCTTTCTCTACACTTTTAATTGGGTGACAATGATTAAGTTCGAGGACGAACTCCAAATAACACGGATGTACTGTGATTCGAAAACGGGAGTTTATTAATCGAAATTCGTTTTCAAGAGATATCAAAGTTATTTGATTCGAAAACGGGAGTTTATTTTACATACTGTAAAAGACTGTGCAAAATCTGAGAACTGACGCGATACAAATTAAATTATATTTAATTATTCAGAAATATTTGATAAAAGGTTTATTAAGTTATCTGATACCTCTCTTTTAGTTTTAATAATGTATGTTGAAATCGAGAGCATTCAAGTTGAATTTTTTTTCTTTGAACGCAACTATCCGAGTTAACCAATAAATAATAACTATTTTAAATAAAGATGTAAATGATTACGAGAAATTGGTCGAGTAAATACACCACTTTATTGGAAAAACTATTTTAAAACCAACGACGCAAATCTCGTAAATCAAGTTATATTTTATCAAATGCTAACGAGTCCCGAGCCATTTATTTACAAAAGATATAAGAGATTTTCATTTTAGTCCCTGCATTATTAGGAACATTTTATTATGTTTTTACAAGTTTTGAGTAGCACCTATATATTGAAAAATTAAGGTTTCCTTTCATTTATTAAAACCCTAACCCTAAATAGAAAAACACACACACTTCTCTCTTCTTTTCAGCCGTCACTTTTCCGGTGACCTAATCCGACAATATTTTCCGGCAGCCGCCACCCCTACACCACAACCAACATCCAAAATTCTGTTAGCCATCACACTTCACCACAATCTTTTCGTGGGTTTCAACCACTGTCTACAACGTCATGACCCCCACTGGATTCCGGCCGCCGCTCAACCTCCATCACCTCTATATTTCACCATCATTCCCATTAAACCACCACCGTTGTCTGTTTTCATCTCATCACCACTCCATTATCATCATCATCTCCGGCCCTCACCTCCGTCGAGACCCACCAGCCGCAACACCACCATATACGCCCCCACTTTCGATATAAACAACAACCACCATAATATTACTCCCCACAACCTGCACATCCACAACGAAGCTACCATCACCACCCAAACGAACCACATCACCATCGTCTTCTACCAGCCACCCCGCCACAGCAACTCAGCCGTCGCCATCACCTCGACCAGATCTGCTATTAAACCACCTCCACCACGATGGTGGTGTTTGTTTCGTGTTGTACAACGATTGGTGTTTATTTTTGGTTATATTTAGATGCTAGGAGTGTTTACATATCTTATCCGCGTTCTAGCAGCCCTACAGGCGTCCGTGTGTTTTGATTTTAGCAGCGAACGAGATGAAGGGGTGCATTTGGGTTCAGATGTAACAACAGGGGTGTTTGGATTCGGGTTAAAAACACCACGAGAGGAGTTTGTTTTTGGTTGTAACCCAAGGGTGGGTTCGGTTTTCTCGATAACACCACAAGGGTGCGTTCGGATCAGCTTGAGGGTGCGTTTAATGCGGGCAGGAAGGAACACAACAGGGACGTTTGGTTCGCTGTTTAACTGCAGCAAGGGGGTGTTTGGTTCGCTGATTTACAGCATGCCACAAGGGTGTTTCTTGCTGATTTCAGCAGAGATAAAGGTGCTTTGGTTTGGCAGCATCACACAAAGCGGCGTTCGGGATTAGTTACTACAGTTAGAGTGCGTTTGGCGCTGGCAGAAAGGGATACAACAAGGGTTACGGGAGCGTTGGGATTGCGGCAGAAAGTGTAAGGGTGCGTTTGGTTCTGCGGTCTACATATATTACGGGGCGTTTGGGGACTGCAGATACGCGATAGGAGTGCGTTTGGGTTCACAGAAAGTCATAAAAAGACGTTTGGGTTGCTGGTTATTAGTCTTGATCGTGTTTGGACGTGACATGTCAAGGGTTTAGAAGTGCCGGCGTGATTTTAGCTCATGGTTTGTTGTGGCTTAGGAATCGGCTAAAAAGTATCTAACTTTATTATTTAATTAAAGACGGATTTAACGGTTGTATACAAATATAAGTATATATAAGCGACTAAATAAATATGTCGAATACTATTACTATCACGAGAACTATAAAATGTTTATACGTTTAAATATGTGTTTAAATAGCTCACATCGAGCGTTTGGTTTTTAAATTATAACACATTGGTCGTGTTTGGTTCTATTTAATTATGGTGATTAAATAGTCTAGTTTAGATATATGTTAAAACGTGATTTGCATAGCGTATATTGTCCGGATAATTGGAGAATAGATTAATATGGAAAAGGTTGTATAAACGAAAAGGTCATGTCGAAATTTTTATAAAATTCTATACTTTATATTTTGTTAGGTACAAACTACTATTATATTGGTAAATCGATAAATAAATAAATACTATTATATTTGTAAGCGATAAAAATAAATGGATTCTATTATATTGATAAACCGATAAAAGTTATATTTTTACTTAAAACTGACAATTATTAACAAAGTGATGATTTTTTTTATGTGTCGAACTATCTAATTATTTTTATCACGATCTTTATACTGTAAGTACAAAATAAATATATATTTTAATTTATTTTGTAACATTGTTGTCTCTATTATATAATTCAACATAAGAAACTATGTTATTCAAAATAAATATATACTTTGGATATACGTAATGTGTACGTAATACATTAAATTTTTGGTGTGAGCCTATGTTATTCATTTTATTTAACCAGCCACCAAACTACTATAACTTGGAACTTAAATATTTTATCAACGGGTCATGTTGATGTAAATATTTATCGAGAACTCAAATATACATTTTTAAGTTATTAGATTTAGCCGATCAGTTAAACCACAACACCATGACTGAGCCGTATCGATTTCCGTTTGGGCAGAGCGTATTATTAGCATCACTATTGTTCGCGCTACTACATAGAGGTGAGTTCATACCCCACATTTTCTTGTTTTTAAATCGAATTATAAATGTTTTATAATTGCTCTTTGGGGGAGGTACATGCTTGGTCATAAACTACTTATAAACTTGTTTGGTTGTCAATAACTGCTTATCTGTTTATAAACGTCTTGATTGTCATAAGATAATTTTAAGCTTATTTGGTTGGTCATGAACTATCTTTAGACTGATTTAACTGTTACGTGCTGAGTGGTCAACTCCATTAATTGTTATACGTAGTACTTATGAATGTTGATACCAAAATTTCTATTAGGGGTTTCGTAGCCCAAAACTTTAACTGCTTTTTCACTGGTTCTCGGGTAGAGACAATGGTTGCAAGAATGAACATAAGTGCATATACTCGTTTATGTATTGGTCTAAGTCCCGCTTTAACCCAAATTACTTTGGCCCATTGTCATGAACCGTTAATTTTGGCTGGATGACCGGACGAAAGAGCGAATGTTATGGATAGATCTATCGGGGTTGACGCCCCTGTCTGGCTTGGTCCAACAGAGGACAAGCGGGCACAGTTTCATTTGAGTCTGAGGACGGATGTCGTGGGTTAGGCATCCGTAGGGGCTGCATTATATGATTATACTACCGGTGTTGTTAACGCTTCGGTGTCATGAGCTTAGACAATAATAAATGCCTTTTTGTGACTTTGTATTTGTTATATTGTCACCAATGGTTGGAAAATCTTGTGGTTCATCAAACACTTCTTTATTATCAAGAATCTTATTTGTTAACTGGAATATCTGTTATGATCAGGGAATTCAATTATTAACGAAAACATCTATTATTATCGGTAAACTCTGCTTATATAAATAAACTATGTTTTTATCCGTAAACTTTGTCTTTATTATTTAACTATGTTTTTATCATAACCTATGGTATTATTAATAAATTCTGTTTTACATCAAGAAACACATTTTATTAAGAAACTATGATTTTAAACTCTTATATATTTACTGCAGGCGCAGTGGTCGATATAAACTCTAGTTTTTCATAAACACCTTAAAACAAAACTTATGAACTCACCAACTTTATGTTGACATTTTTAAGCATGTATTTCAAGTACATAACTATGTGGATTATTTGGAGTCTTCTTTGTGATTTTTGGCATGTAGAGGTCGTTCTTGGATCAAGCTCTCGAATACTCATGAAGTCACAAGTCCCCAAAGCAAGTCTTCTGCTGTAGTGAATTTGGGGGTGTGACATAAGTGGAGTGGATGAAAGGTGTCTCAAATTTATGTATCCCAGGGTAAAAAACCTTTCCCTTCATGGGAAAATAAGGAGATGAACTCGTATCAACCATATAAGATTCCCCCTTAGTGATCAAATCATCATGAGACAATGAAGGTGTAGGAATCAAAACATTCATAACTATTATGTCCATGTTGGGCTCCTCATCATCATCAAAAGGTGGGTAATCTTCCATAGAAGGCATAGTGAAAGGAGGATCAAGATTAATAGTATCTTATGAAGGAGGTGTAGGCTCTATGGTCCCAAAAAGCATGTTCTCACTACGACAAATCTCCTCTTCCCAACTAGAATCACTATCATCAACCTCAATATCAGTATTAGCAAGATAAGCCTCTATGGTGGCATCAATAACCATATGAGAATCCATATCAATGGTTTTGGGTTCTAAAGGTGCCTTAGGTGAAAAAGGATCAATCTCTAAGAGTATAGGATCTTCATCAGTATCCAACTTCAAGGGTGGGAGGGTGGGAATATAAGGCTCAAAATATGGTGTATTAATGAAAGAATCACTCAAAAGGATGATATAATCATGAAAATCAATAGGTTCAACCTCAAAAACCAGTGAAGAAATATCAATGAAAGGTTCTTCTTCGATGGAATCATCATTATGGTTTTCATTCAATGCTTCAATCGAGGACATAAGATTATAAACGTTTGATAAAACCTCACGAATATGAACATCTTCCACTTCTTCTATAGGAGCAGCATGTTCATCCAAATTAGGAATGTCATCTTGACATGAAAAGTCATCGGTGGATAAATCATAAGATGCCTCACTAGAATCACAATCATCATCCTCTATTTGTGGAAAGTCTTGCAAAAATTCTTCCTCAATCTCATTATCCCTTTCTTTAAACAATTCATCCAGATCGAAACCACCAAAATCACTAGTAGTAGATTGAAGGTCAACATGTGATGAAATCTCAATGTGATCATGAGGAGAAGAGGTATCAATACAAAGCTCATCACATGGTTCATTGGAAACACCCTCAAGCTCATTTTGGATTGGGAAGTGGTTAATTCATCCGAATCGGTGTTTGTATTAGTGCTAAGAGGCTCGTCCCCCATGGTTAAAGAGTCAGTGGGTCTCATGTAAGGTAAAGGTGATGAAGGTGTGTATGGCTCAAGTATAGTCGGTGGAGATATGGAAGGGTCCACAATAGGAACATCACTAAGTGTATCATCCTCAACATCTACTCTCAAAGAAGGCTCATCATCAGGTAAAGCATCGTCAGGTCTTATGAGTTGCAAGACGTGTGTTCGCAAGCCTAAGATGTTCGGATCAGTTTCCCTTTTCATTTGCTCAAGTGCTTTCATTATAAGTTTAAAATCGTCTTCACTCAAGAAATTATAAATGCCTTGATTTTGAAAGGTTGTTTGATTATGACCTTGAAAATTTCCGTCATTTTGAAAATCGTCTTGATTTAAAAATTCTTGATTTTGAAAATCCTCATTAAACCCTTGATCATAATCGCTCGCGTGTAGAAGAAAATTATTGTCACCATGCGGTCCTCCACAAGTCGCACAAGGCCCATACACAGCTCGATAATGCTTCGTCTTGTAATATCTCCAAAATAGGACGATTATCCATGTGTGGCAAAATGGTCGAATGTATATACAAGTGAAATGACGTTTAAAAGCTTCCTCGGGGAAGGAAGTAATACACCAAAGGTGGTATGGTTACAAGTGTGCGAGTACACGTGTAAGTAACCTCGAGGAGTAAGAGATAAGCTCTCGGTCGACTTTTGAAGGAGAAGATATTATCTCCCTCGAGGTGCAATAATTAATATCCACAAGAAAATATAATATATATAAGTAATACTTGGGTGGCACACCACTCACCACTATCACTCTTGAAAGACCCACAAGGAAGCGGAGAAACGAGGCGGCGCGTAGCACTTAAGAGCCTGCTTCTTTAAAATGTGTAATACACTCGCCTTATACCCCCCACACAGTGGCCTCTTTCTCAACATCAAGAAGATTATGATATTTATCTATTGTGCCTTAATTAAGTTTGATCGATACACGTGTCAAGGACCGGAACACTCCCAAACACGGTGTATTGCAAAAGCAATACTTATGGAAGTATGTGTATTAAATGTTCGTATCTACGTATATGTATTTACATATAATAATATATCAAAAATATTTTTGTATTTGTTTGGTTATTAAAGAAAATACTATATGTACGTAAAAACCGATGAAAACCAATAATATATATTTTTGGTGTAATCTATTTGGAAAAAGATTACTTTTGGGATTTTTTTAATTTTTTTGGTTCAATTCTTTAGGAAAAGAATTGATTTTGTGATTTTCTTTTTTATATTTTTATCTTTTTGATTTTTTTTATGTTTTTGATTTATAATACGTAAAAATAACGTTCACAAAGTGAACGGGTCCCTAAATCCAATCGTCTCACTTGAAACCGTTAATCTTCACGAAAAAAAACCGGCAGCGGCGCCATTTAATATTTCGTTTTTTAAGTATCGTTTCGTCTCGGTATCTAATCGAATTGATATAACAATCTCAAGTTTGACTTTGTTGTTCTTGGTTATAAAAGCTTGTTTGGTTTTTAAGCTACTTGTACACAAAGCATGTAAAAAGATAAAAATATTCTATAATACTACGTATACGTACTAACTAAAAACACACTGCACTTACCACAATTAAATGCACAAAATGTAAAATACGTAAAATGAAAAATGTACATTTATTCTACAAATGTAAAATACACATTAAAAAATTAAAACTACAAAGTAAAAATACAATTTATAAAACATAAAAAAAATGAAACTCATTTCTCTCAAACGAATTTGAACTAAATCTGATATTGCTTTAAACGTACTAGCCCAATTACAATTGACAGGCCCAAATCTATAACAAAATTATCCACTATCACTAACTAGACTAACTGTTACTAATCCTAACAACTTGGACTAACGGTGGACTGTGAGTGAGAACTAAACACTCAAGATGAATGACTATAATTGTCTATCAATCAAAATCACTCAATTCCATTTGTATACAATCACAGTCACGTTTCTATGCTTACTGATTTCCATTCAAAACCTTTAAAAGCTAAATTTGTATTTAATCAACTAAGCTTTAAATTTTTTAAGCTAAAAACAGATCTATCCTTCCAAACCAGGCACTTTACTCTACTAACTGAATTACACTAGTTCTATTCCAACCATATTAAACCAAACACTAGCTTACAAAATGAAGCGAACTAAAATTGGAGGAAGATTATGAAGTTGCTATGATCGAAACCAAACTTTATATACAACTAACACACTAATTAAATTAGGGCATAACAAGAGTAAAGCATCACAAAACAGAACTAGTAGAACAAATTGCAGTCAAAATCTAAACGCCAAACATCAGTTAAGATCAAAAAATCAGAAACACAAAGTGCAGATTGCTAGTTCATGAAATATAACCCACAAACTCGTAACTAACACTACAAGCAGATTTATAAAAGCGATAAACACTCAATCATTTAAGCTAGATCAACTAAAGCAAACTACTCAATATAACTTGCCGAAAAAATAAAATGAGCTTAACCAAGAAATGTCAAGGCCACCATTGAGGCGAAGCGGAGCGCTGAGCTCGCTTAAATCCTGAATACACCTCCACTTTGGACTCCAACAGATCTGAACTAGATTGCTGAATGTAATTCTGCAAAACTGAATATCCAAACAAAGAAAACTCGAAATCGACAAATACAATCTTACAAATCTTTGGAATACTTTCTAAACAGAAACTCTTCAACCTATCACTAATCAATAACAGAAAACCTGTTATTTTAGCTCATGAAACCTCACTGTTTATATTTCAATATGCTAAATCAATGGACTAAATCCATCTATCAACTGATTTTCAGAAAAATGTATTTAAACAAACTTACAAAATTTGATTTAAAGCTTCAACTAACAAGAATCAAACCAAAAAATAACAAGTTGGAATACTTTTAAAAATTTCTCATAAGCTCTTATGAGCTTGTGAGCTTATTATCTAAAAAGCTTAAAACCGAATTCCACAAAATTCTACTCAAAGTTTTACTCACTGAATTCTCAACAAAAAAACTAACAAATACTTTCTTAAAATCTATGAATCCTACGTGAACAGTAACTCGAAATCATAATGACTCGTAAAACATTGCGAGTAAACAGTAGACAAAAATAAGAAAACTATATCTAAATAAGATATTAGTACAAGATCATCAACAAATAATAACAAAATATAGATGAGATTAATAGAAAAGATTTATGTATTTCATGAGTGTAGAAAAGGTTTATCTTTCATTAATGGAAGTAAAAAGATTTCGGTTACAAAGAAACTAATTCAGTTACAAAAGTTTAACAAGAAAGATGAAAGAAAATTAAAACTACTAACTAACTCTTACCTATCTATGAGTAACTACTCCTAAGCTAACCATCTCCAAAATGAGGTCTTCATCTTGTATTTATAGACGGTTGAAGAAGAGGAGTAGAGGTGTTGATGATGTTTTTCATCCAATCCAGTGAATCCACGTGTAAAATACGAGGTTAGGGTTCTTAATATCAAATTGGGCGTTTTGTTCGTTTTACACTCTTGATCCAATTAATTGGTATCATCTTAAAGAGGAGATGATAAGGAGAATTTTGTAGTTTTGATCTGCTGTTGAATCATCGTGTATCATCCTTGATTTGCATTTGCAGGTTTGTGGTGGGGAAGAGTTGAAACCGACTGATGTTTCTTTTCTTTCTCTCTCTTCTTTGGTAAAGAAGGACACGTTTATGAGTTTGACTTGGTCCTTTGACCAAGTAACATATATAAGCAAAATTTGACCAAGTAAAGTATATAAATTTCTCCATTTTTTCCTATGTAGTCCCTTCATTTTTAATATTTATCTAAATGCAATCTAAACTCTTTAAGAACATTTATTTTTATCCTTTGTCTTTATAGAAATCGCAACTTAAGCCCTCGATCTTGGTCAATAATGGCAAGTAAGGTCCTTGAAACCTTCTTTCGTCTTTTCGTCAAATAAATCCTTGAAAACGCGTGTTTGCTCAAAAATGCATCTTGTTTACCTGAAAACACAAAAACACAAATACCCATGTAATTCTGATATTTTTTAGTTAAATATAATGTATTTGACTGTGTTTTGAGTGGTTTTGGGTCATAATTGATGAGTGTTTTCACACTTATCAACTCCCCTCCATTTGACCATTGCCATGGCCTCATGCAATGCAGCATTTCAAAGCTTTAGAGTGCACTTTTCTCATAATTAATCCACCTTGGTCATTTTATGATTTAATAAACTAAACTATACTACATGATGAATGATTTTGAATATTTACAATGCAATGCAAAGAAAGCAATTTTATTTATATATTTTTAATTTTCTTAAAATGGTTTTGATGGAAATAACTCATAAGAAATCAAAGACTTAGATTAGGGCTTTCGGTACCATGAACACTTATCACCCTCAAGTTTCACTGTCCCCATACCAAGCTTAAAAATGGGATCATTGCATTCACACTTATCAGGAAGCGATCACGGATGCTCTGGCGGGGAAGATAGGTGTGTATACACGCTTATTTGACACAACCAGCTACCGTAATCCCTTATCTAGGTTCCTTGTAGATGTTCTAATCTATTTTGATTTTCACATAACCCAACTACACTGCATAGGGGCGTGTAAGATTAATCAGTTTGATATCACATGTCATACTTGTGAGGTAGCCCCCACCATGAGTTTTTTTAGGGTTTTATACGCCCCCAAATGGTAAATGGGTGGTTTTCATTCAAAAAACGATATGCGAATGCCCCCATGTGTTATAGGAAAGCTCTAGACTCGCTCAAGAATTGGTATGACCATTATTTCTTTGTAGATGCCAAACTCTTCCCCACAACTTTTGTCCTTAAAACCAGGGTGCGACAAGATTATCCACCCCCAACCAGTGAATATAAAAGTCGGGACGTTAGAACGTTAGACACCAACCGCACGACTTTCATAGGGATTAGCCGTAGAATTTCCTATGCTTAGTAGGGATTAGCCGTAACTACTTTGGTAGGGAGAACAGATATCCGTGCTTCCTAAACGACCGTAGACAGGGTGGGTATACTTAACAAACATAGTTGTATGCATATTTGAATAAGCTTTGTATGTAACTAACGCCCTTGTATTCATGTATCCACGGAGATGAGGCTATTTGGATTGCTACGCCAAGAGGACCCAAAGAAGGTTGCCGAAGGTTCATGATGTAGTGGTTTTACTACCATTTAGAAAAAGAGAGTAAATAGGGCAAGTATTAAGTGTCGGTTTAGGAAAACCAAGCACTAATGACCAATTAAGTTCAAGTTCGTTTCCCAAGGAGGCAAGTGTGTGGTAGGAAATGATTAATCATGTGATTATGATTTATGAGAAAAGAAAAGAAGAAAAGAGATTAGAAGAGATTGACAGTTACGATTATGAATTAAACTAAGACGATAAGTCGTGCACGTAAAACCGTAAAAAGTGACCAAAATTAAAAATTACCCTAAAAATTCCTAGAAAATTGCAATAAATCCTACAAAATGTAATTAGAGTTTACAAAAAAAATCGTTAATCACTAAAACCTTTTGTTTAATTAAATAATAGTTTTTTAATTTTAATTAAAGCCTAAAAAATCAATTTAATTAACAAAAAGCCCAAAATGAGATTTTTTAACTTGTAAACCTCTAAAATGACTTAACTAAATTTAAAACTATTTTTGGGAATTTTAAGGTTAATTAAAACTATTTAAAAACAATTAAAAACTATTAAAACTTAAAATAATTCTAAAAATTAATCTTATGACAATAAAATTGTTCTAAAAATTGTAAAATTCCTAACTTAATGTATCTGAACTAAGAAAAATGAAAAACTTGTAAAAGTCTAAATTTTAATTTTTAATAAGAAAATAATAATAAAATATTAATAAAAATCCAAAATTTATAAAAATTCTAAAAAGTTGCAAACTAGTATATTTTAACCTGAATAAATAGAAATGCACTTTAAATTACCAAAATACCCCTATTGGGCCTTAAATGGGCCAAAAGTCCAAACAGACCCCTTAATGGGCTTTTTATGGCCCAATAAGAAAAATGTTGTCCAAATAAGCCCAAAACTTCCTATCTGACTTAAAATTTGATTTTAAGAACAAAACTCTAAGGCCCAAAAGCTGAAAATGTGTTTAAGCTAGCTTATTTCAAAGCAGCTTATTCTTAATGGGCTTTTTGGCCCATTAAGCTATAAGGTGATGCCATAAGCTAAAATTTGACACACAAGCTTCTTTTGAGTTACCAAAGAGATATGTAAAAAGAAAACTTGAAAAAGCACAAGAAATAAGCCTGAAATAAGTCAAGACTCTCTTCACAAAACGACAAAAATAGTCGTTTTTGAGTTCTAGACCACCTCAAGTGCTGATTCAAGTTTCAAAAGGCTTTAAATGACTTAATTAAGAAAAATAATCAAAAAGTTTTCCAATAAGCACAAGCAATAAGCCAGAATAAGCAATTAAGCACTTATGTAAAAGTCAACTTGATAAGTTTTCTAGTCAAACTTAAAAGTCAAACCCTAATAAGCTCCAGATCATATCAATCGGTCAAATAAGGAAGATCTATCAAAAAATAAGTTGTTACAAGTCTGGATAAGCCAAAATGGCTTATGAATAAGCTGTTTGATGTTTAACACTAGCAGGGGCTAGTTTTGAAGGTTCAGAAGTGGGAAAAGTTTCCACTGCTTGACCAAATTGACTTTTTGTCTTTTGTTACTTTTTTGTGGAATCAGGTTACAAACAAGGCACCCTTGTAATCAGTGGATCACAAGAAGTCAGAAACAACAAAGATATCACAAATTCACCAAGCCAATTAGTGCAGTTAATTCAAAACATCACCAGATATGTATATGATATAAACATTAAGCAGTTTTCACTCAATAAGCACTTTTAGCAAGAATAAGCCAACCAAACTTCACCAAATACATACACAAGCTATAATTAATTCAAATGAACAAATATAAACAGGTGTTATTCATTGATTCAAAGTCTAGATCCAGATTCAAGCTTATGAATGTTACTAATGAACACTAAACAAGCAGTTATGATACTTAGCTGATATACTTGACCACAAATCCAATTTCAAACACTCAAATCTTCTTAACAGGTTACATAAACTTTGATTTAACACTTGTTAGCCCTAAACATGCATACACTCTAGGTGCCTCCAAAATCTTAGGTCAAAATAAGCAAAATCAAGTGAGTTATAGCACAATCTTAGATTTGATGTTTTAAGTCTGAAAACTTGCCGATATTAGCATACAACCAAGTGTCAGGTAGGTACAAACTCAAATAAACAACAAACAATAACTCAATTCCAACTTATGCACTTAAACAGGTTAACCCAAACACCCCTTATCTTTTTCAAATCCAAATTTAACAAAGTATAAGTGTGATTTAGTGTTACCCAAGCCCAATCAAACACAATAACAAGTATATTATGTAGTATCAAGCAAGATTAAGCCATAAAAACAGCAAGAACAATAGCATAACACAAAATCACAAAATTCAAGTATTTTGAAAGATTTTTGGGTTCAAGAACTCAAACCTCATGAATGTACATCCACACTCACGAATTTTTGAGCTGATGTGCCTAGCAAAACAAGGCACAAGCTTCCACAAACAAGCTGCTAAGATTCAACAAGGGTTAGAACAAAAATATGAAAATCAGAAAAGTGACAAAGCTTGATTGATGCAACCTTTGTGCCCACTCTTTGATTATCCCCAAACCACAACCCTCACAACACCTTGATAACTCTTTATCAAGGTGCTATGATCAACTTGTAGCCCAAGAATTCTAATGGTGTACCAAAGACTTAGCAAGAAGTAAATAAGATTTCAGAAACAGGTTTTAAGATTTCAGAAACTCGAACATATATCAATAACAAGAAGTAAATAAGATTGGCACTTGGGTTTTCTTCAAAATTCAAACACTTCTCATTAAACATGAATGAGGATTTACAGAAAAGTGAACAAAGGAAAAACCAAGAGCAATCTAAAATGAAGCAGGTTCTATGCCTTATATAGGCTACAAGAGTTCTATGAAAGCTGAAAAATACATAAACCCTAATGTGTAAAGTTCCCAATGTGCCCTTGTCAATTTTGAACTTGCTTGAATCATGTGAAGGAATGTTGGCAGTTTGTATGAGATGTCAAAGGTGGAATTGCATCAAAGGCTCACAAGGAGCTTAAGTTTCAAGCTAAAATCTTGGACGTTGGATGGCTGGCAGCTTTTGGCATTTTCTTCAACCTTTGTAGCAGGGGAATCATGTGTGGGGCTTTTGGTTGATGAGGAGTCAAGTTTAGGAGTTGGGTTAGGGTTAGGAGACCCTTAATCATAAATCTGGATAATATTGGGGTCTAATTACAAGTAATTAGGGAAAACCCAATTGTGTTCATCACGTGAATAGTAGAGGTTTTAATCTTGTTTTGGTTTTAAAAAGGTGTTAAATGCGTTTTTCAAACTCAATTAATTAAGTTTGTTAAACTGGTTGTGACTGGAAGGCTGAGGTGGAGGAAGGGTGGGTTTTGATTGGTTGTGGGAGGTGAGGGGGGCACGTGGCAGCTTGCCACTAGTCTAGGTAAGTTTGTTGTCGTCGATGTTTAATCCCTCCTTTCTTCTTTCTTTGTCATTTGAAGTTTGAAACTTGATAAATCCGATTTCCTTTGTTGTTGAAGTTTCTTTTTTCACACTTTTGCCCCAAATACTTTTCCAAAGTATTTTCAGGGGTATTTCTTGCCAATTCATGATTCTTGAAGGGTTGTTTTGGCATTTTCTTCAAAGTTTATGGTCTTGAATTGTATTGTTGATTTCTTGGAGGACTAATAATGACAAGTCTTCATTTTTGAGGGACCATTCTTGCCAATTATTCAAAGTAGAGGGCCCTTTTTATAAATTTGACAAACTTTCAGGACCAATCTTGTAATTATGAATAAACAAGGGTTTAAAGTGTCAATTCTTCTGTTGATCCCCAACCTTAGATCTATTTAGCTTTATGTATACGAGATTAGATCAAGTAATACACTTAGAGAAACCTTTGTATATGTATATGATAATCTAAGTGTTATGCAGAATTAACACTTAAAGAAGAACACACAATATATAAACAAACTTTCACTTTGATTAATGATATCAAACTTGCTTACAATAAAAGTGTTTAACATATGAAAAATTATATTGAACAATAACCTAAAGGTCTTATTTTATAGACATAAGAAGCCTTGTATAATAAACTACGTATCAACTATCCTAGGTAAAGATAAATATAGAAAATTCATTGTTGTTCCTATCTTTACTAGAAGTAATCTAGAATACAATAAACGCGCAGAGTATATCCTTCCATCAGTGCTTGTCTTCAATGTATCAACGCTTGACTTTGTCTTGTCAACGCTTGATCTGTCAGCGTTTGTTTTACTCCTGTCAACGCTTGTTTTACTCTTGTCAGCGCTCAAGTAGACTGGCTATAATTTATTCCCAACAATCCTCCCCTAAACTTGATATCTACTCTAGTAATCAAGTTTCTGAATAAACATTAAGGACTAGGAGGAATCTTACAAGCCTTCTCATATTGGTAATAAATAAATCTGATCAAGTCTTTGGCCACGTCACTTGAATAATAAATTTCCAGCTGTGTATTCTTCATCTTCTCCAAGACTTCCTTGGACATGAAATACTAACCATCTACAAGTAGATACTCAACAAACTTTGTAGAACTCAAATAATAAACACCAGCAGCTGAATACAATCTCCATTGAAGACCACTGAGGTCATCTTCAAGATCCTTCCAAATAGCAGGATCTTCATCTCTTGGTCTACACATTCTCTTGAATGTGAACCACAGTTTTATTCCATTGACTGAAGTGGGAGCTTCAGTCTCATACTTGGCCTCTAACAACCTCCATAGGTCTACCAAGTCTTCTCTATCAAAACTTGCAAACAAAGATATAAGGGTGGTAAAAGTGTGAACCTCTTTTCCAGACCTGCCTATCTTCCAAAACCCACATTCATCTTCTTTATAGCTTACAATAGGGTTTCTGGAATCAAGTGGTAACACTTGTACCATGTCTGAAGCTTCTAATGGTGAGATCTTGAGGCTCTTTCTTATAATAGCTTCATTTGGATGTAATGGATCCATATCTTTGGGAAACTAAAGAGGGACTCCCTTTTTCACTGGTCTGGGAACAAACAGTGCCTTCTTAAGCTCTATTTCCTCTGCAAGTTCTTCTTTTCTTTCATCAGAAAGAAGTCTTAGAGTGTTTTCTTCCTGCACTCTAACCCAAATGGGATAAGCTCTGCACTCGAACTCTTCAAATGTCAACCCAATCAGTTTCTTATAAGTCCACCCTGTTCCATGACATCTGAGCAACATGAAGTACAACTCCTTTCTATCCCTTTTCAAATTTGAGAGAACATTGCTTGCTTTGTGTTTCAGAATGACCTTGCAATCCTTTTGTACTCTGAGAAGAATCTCCAAACCCCATATCTGATCTGAAATGGTCAAATGTGGATTCTCCATACACCTATCTTCCCAAGCATGGTACATCTGAACCACCTCTGGCATATCAAAATCAACCTACAATTTCAACTCATTCAATTTCTCCTTGGCCAGCTCATCACCATACTCAAGTCTTTCTGTTTGATCTATGATCATAACACTTGAGTCTGAACTAGCTTCATCACTTCCTTTTTGCTCTTCTGAAGTGACAACTAAAGGTGATTCATCCACCTTCTTTCTTTCTTGTTCCACAATTTGTACAACCAACTTTCTATCAAACGCAATTTATGCTGCATTCTTTGGAACAACTTCTTCTACCATAATACCTTTACCCTTATCTAATGGATCAACTGTTGGTAAGGTAGATGGTAATACCTGTGAAGAAACCTCTTTGATGATGGATGATGACTGGAATACATCAACCTCATTTGCAGGTCTGTCAACGCCCAATTCTGCTTTGTCAACGCCCAAGATACTCATGTCAGCGTTCAAATTCTGCTTGTCAACGCTCAAATTAACTGTCTTAGCGCCTCTTGCAATTTCCTCCAACATGGTTGTAAATGACAAATTTAAGTTTGTAGGAGAGACTAGAGACGTATCAAAACCTGTCTGTTTCTTCAAACCAGTAAGGGTTTCAGCAACACCCAAAGATTCGTCATCATATGAACATTTTCCACTATTAACAAATGGTTTGGTAGCAGCTTCATGTGAGCCTTTATCACTCAAATTAACAGGCTCTGTAGCAGCTTCCTCCCCTTTGTAAGAATCCTCCCTAGATAAAAGGACCCTTGCTTGCTTTCTCCTTGACTCAGCTGTTTCCAAAATAACAATCCTCTCCCTCAATTGCTTGAGTTCAAGGCCTTGTGTGCTGACAACTTGTACCAAGTCTGCATTTTGCTTTTGCAAGCTCATGCAGACAGCCGTCATTTCCATTAGGGTCATTGGTTCCAATCTGCCCTCTTCTAAAATAGGTATTTGACCTCCCAAGTTAGATTCATTGGGCATGGATGAGGTCTTAATGATGGTAGGACTGTCTTGGCCAGCTTCTAAGCCAGAACCAATAGTCCCAGCCTCATCCATTGCACCAACCACACTTATGGTGGTGGTTCTCTCTGCTACATGGCTAGGACCACTAGAGGAGAACACTCCAGTAGTCCTTTGGCGTTTTTGTAACCTATATTGTGTTGGGGGAGAAGAAGATGTGGATTGGGTGGATGTGGGTTGGTTAAGGGATGTTTGGGTCTGTGAAGGATTGGTGTCAACGTTTGAAATAGGCACATCAACGCCAACATTTAATGTGTCAGCGACGAAGGGTTCTTGGTCAATTTGCATCTGTTATGGTGAAGGTAAAGGTTCATGTATTAGGTCAATTTGGGGTTGGGGGTCTGGCTGGGGTTGTGCTGCTTCAATGACAGCAATCATAGCAGGGGTCAGAGGTAGGTCACGATGTGGGGGTGAGTTCATCTTCATAAAAATTGCTTTCTTTTGCACAGGGATCTCATAAAAATCTTCATGATCCCTTGTGCAGTAACCTTAGACCTCAAAAACCATTTGTAAAAATCTGGGATAAGCTAAAGTTATTTTGTTCCCTTTATTTTTACACATGCCCTCAAAAATCATTTTGAAATAATTAAACTTTTGCCCAGTAGCAATACACACAATAGCACTTGCAATAGATCTATTGATCTCATTGTGTGCTGTAGACTTGGGACTCAAACATTGCAAGAGGACATGTATTAGGTACTTCCAGGCTGGGGGAAATTCCTGTTTATGATATTTATTTAAAGTTCCTTCAGCAGGAAAAGGATAACCCAAAGCCCTTAGTCCTTGTTCTATTTCACGAATGGGAAGGGTGGTTATACCATCAACATCATCAGGATGCAAAGCTTGGCGTACCAAAGCTTCAGTAACCACCCATGTGCGCCCATGAACAATAGAAGATAATGTAGTCACTTCATTAACTGTTGAGGAACTGACATTGTTCCAAATCTGTTTAATATGTGTGACAGGAATGAGTGGAGCATGAGAGAGAGCATACCTAAAGGGGGATGCGTTCAAATACGCCACCATTTGTATGTATTGGGGATACAAAGTATCATCAGCTTCAAGATACGCTACCATGTTGTGTTGACTTCTGAACCCCAATTCCAAATCACGTGGTTTAAATTTTGGTGCCATTGTTGAAAGCTGTGATGAATGATTGATAAAGATGAAGTTATAGGAGAAAAATTGTGTTAGATAAGAATAATAGGTACCCTGTTTAAAATAGAAGCCAAATATATAGGAGAAGAAAATGCATACGATTGGCCCAAAAAGAGGCAAGTATTTTCAAAATGCAATCATGAAAATATTGAAAAAGAATAATTTTATCTCATGCATTAAATGAGAGTTATCTGCTCCCAAAATTACAGCCCAAAAATATGTCAAAAAGTAACAACTGGGTAGGTCCCATTGAGTGTCAACGGTCAAAAATAACCCATCAACGCCCAACGGCTATATTCTTGTCAACGTTTGACAAAGCCATGTCAGCGTCTAAATTGGTCATAACAACGCTTGGAAAAATACTTGTCAGTGTCCAAAAATAAAAAATGTTTAAAAATAAAAAATGACCTTAACAAAGTAATTTATCCTAGAGAAGATAACCAAAAAGTTGATAATTATTATAGGGCGGCAAGCACTGTCCAGTTATGCACACTTGCTTATGCAAGATAGACATAACAGTCCTCTAGTGTCCCTTGCTAACCAAAATTCTTAACAACTAAGTTACCTTATAAAATCCCTTGTTATTCCCAGGTAAAACCCATGACAAAGTCATTCCCATGTCTCCCAACAGACCACAACCAATTCTAGGCCAAAAATGTCTTGGCAGCATGCATAGTATATCAACTTTGCATGCTACAGTGCCTCATGAATTAGTAAAACTAACTCATACTCACCTGTGGACACAATCTAGAATTGTGATAAGAGTATCATATGGATACCCAAACATCCTAAAGGTTCCTAAAACCTCCCCTTAAACTGTGATACATATGTTGCTAAAAATATGCATGAACATAAAAAAATTATGTCAAGATAGGAATTAAAAATTCCAACCATCATCCATAAATAAAAACATGTCCAAATGCTTCTCCAATGATTCATAAGCAACTCTGTATCCAATGGTATACTGCTAACACCACCTGCACATTTAGATTGAAAACCACAAAACTAACATTGTTGCTGACAACGCCCCGATAACACTTATCAGCGTTAAGAAAAGCTTTGTCAGTGTTAGACAAATATATTGCTGACAACGTCACAAAAACACTTATCAACGTTCAAGCAACCTTTGTCAGTGTTAGAAAAATATAGTGGAAAATCTAAATCCTCAAAAAGACCAATAACAATGCATTATCCTGTACATACTTTCACAAAAAGACTCCAAAACACATATTATGTGAGATTGATCATTCCAATACTTGTTACCAAGTATTGAAACCTCCCAGCATCAAAAGGTTTAGTTAGTAAATCTGACACATTCTCTTTTGTGTCAACCCTATCTGGTTGTATTAAACCCTTTTCAAAACAATCTCCTATATAATGGTGTCTAATTTCTATGTGTTTAGTTTTAGAATGATGTACATGATTCTTAATAATGCATAAAGTGTTGTTATTGTCAAAAAATATCTTGGTATGCATGAAATTATACCCATAGTCCAACAGCTGGTTCTGAATCCACAAAACTTGTCCACAACAAGCAGCTGCAGCCACATACTCTGCTTCATTTGTAGAATTAGCCACCACCGTTTGTTTCTTGCATTTCCAAGATATTAACCTGCTCCCAAGAAACTGACATCCACCAGTTGTGGATTTTCTATCAAACTTATCACCTCCATAGTCACTGTCTGAATATGCAATCAGCTCCAATGGTGAATCCTTTGGGTACCAAAAGCCAAGACTAGGATAGCATCTTAGGTACCTAAATATCCTCTTGACTGCATAAAGGTGACATTCTTTGGGAGTCACTTGATGGCGTGCACAAGCACACACAGTAAACATGATGTCATGTCTAGAGGCTGTGAGATACATCAATGAACCAATCATTAATATATAGTACCTGACATCAACATCCTTTCCATCTCCAATCTTTCCCCAAGGGTGTTCTCTATCCATAGGAGTAGTAGCCCTCTTCTCATGTGGAGAAAAGCCAAACTTCTTCAAGATCTCTACCACATATTTATCCTGGGAGATGAAGATACCATATTCTTTCTGCTGAACTTGTAAACCAAGAAAGAAGTTCATCTCCCCCATAGCACTCATCTTAAATTTGTCTGTCATAAGCTTGGAGAAATCCTTACTCATCTTTGGATCTGTGGATCCAAAAATGATGTCATCAACATAGACCTGAACAAGTAAAACATCCTTACCCTTCTTCTTTGTAAACAATGTCTGATCTATGGTGCCCCTCTTGAATCTATTGTCCACCAAATAGGTAGACAAAGTACCATACCATGCTCTTGGGGCTTGATGAAGTCCATACATAGCCTTCTTGACTCTATGCACCTTGTCTGGATTCTCTAGATCCTCAAAACCAGGAGGCTGCATCACATATACCTCCTAAACAATTGTTCCATAGAGGAAGGCACTCTTGACATCCATTTGATAGACAGTGAACCCCATGCATGATGCATAGGCTAAAAAGATCCTAATAGCTTCAATCCTTGCAACTGGTGCAAAAACCTCCTCATAGTCTATTCCATCCTCTTGTGTATATCCCTGAGCCACTAATCTTGCCTTGTTTCTGACCACAATACCACTTTCATCTCTCTTGTTTCTTAGAACCCATCTTGTCCCTATAGGTCTGACATATCTGGGACAATCAACCAGGTCCCACCCATCCTGAATTGCAAATTGGTGAAGCTCATCCTGCATTGCTTCCACCTAACTTGGTTCTTTGAGAGCATCAAATATCTTCTTGGGTTCCTGTTGTGACAGAAAACAGGCAAACAAACATGCTTACACAAGAGGGGTATCAACCTTCTTGTGAAAAATTGGCAATAAATCCACCAAGACCTTGATGAGATCTTCTAGTCTGAACAGAGTCATAATATCACCAATGATTTGAGAAGTTGGGTGATTCTTCATAGTAGAAGTGAGAACTCCTCCTTCAAAAATTCTGGTGTCTTCAATCTCATTATCCATGTTGCCAATATCTTCTTCTTCAGACTCTCTTTCATCAATATGAGGATGAACCTCTTCATATAAATTAGAAGGTTCACCTTGTTCAAAAGTAGAAGAGAAAAGATGTGCAAAAGTGTTGTCAACGCCTGAACCTTGGTTGGCAGCGTTTGGGCTAACAACGCTTGAACTGTTGTTGTCAACATTTGAGTCATCAACGTCTGAATTGGTCTTGTCAGCGCTAGATTTGCCTTTGTCAGCGCCTGAAGGACCATGCATGTTGTTATCTGGTGGTACTTGGGGACCACCATTATCTTTCCCAGCAGCAGCAGCAGCAACAGCAAAAGCATCTGTCCATATGGGAATTGTGACATACTCTAGTATAGGAGATGACTTTTCTGCTTGTGATCCAACCTTTTCATGAACCTGTGTACCTGAAACATCAATAACTTGTTCTTCCACAACATTTGAAGTTACCTTCACAATGTCTGGATTAGTGACAGGCATATAATTTAAAGTTCTAGATAAAGGTTCCAAGTCAAACAACCAATTTGGACCACTTTCTGGATCACTAGGTTTACTCTCTAAAAACCTAACATGTACTCTTTCAAGTATATGTTTTTCCTTTTTAAGATAAACCCTATATCCCTTGCTCTGCACTGAATACCCCATGAAATAGCCTTCATCACCTTTTGCACTAAATTTACCTAAGGCATCACTAGTATCTAAAACAACTACATGACAACCAAAAGGTCTAAGAAAACCAATATTAGGTTTTCTTCCCCAAAGTAACTCATAAGGTGTTTTGTTCTGTATTTTGTTGACCAATGATCTATTTTGAACATAGCAAGCTGTATTAACAGCCTCAGCCCAGAAAGCTATAGGGAAATGAGCATCAGCCAACATAGTCCTGGCTGCTTCAATTAGGGTTCTATTTTTCCTCTCAGCAACCCCATTTTGCTGTGGGGTTCTGGCAACACTAAATTGCCTAGTAATTCCTTTCCTGGGACAAAAATCATCTAACACTTTATTCCTAAATTCACCACCATTATCACTCCTAAGCATTTTAACTTCATTACCAGTCTTCTTCTCAATCTGAGTGATAAAATCAATTAAAGTGTCAGCTCTATCACTCTTCATAGCTAAAAAGAAAGTCCAAGTAAACCTAGAAAAGTCATCTGTGATGACAAAGCAGTATGATTTACCATTCAAACTCTCTATATTGGTTGGACCAAATAGGTCCTTTGAAGCAAGTGAAGAGGTCTAGTACTAGAGTGCACCTGTTTGGACTTGAATGAGACCTTGTGCTGCTTGCCTTTAAGACATGGAACACAAGAGTGGTCATTGTGGAAGGACTTTTCAGGCAAACCATCAACCAAGCCAAGTCTCAAAAGCCTGTTTATATTCTTAAAGTTTATGTGCCCTAGTCTTCTGTGCCATAGATTACTTTCATCTACTGAAGCTTTAGCATAAAAACATGACATATTGCTATTCATTCTAATCCCATTCAGATTCACATTATATATGTCTTTATGTCTAGGTGTTCTATAGTCAATATATTTCTCATCAAGGATCTTATAATCCTTGCTTAACACCAAACATTCAGTATCAGTAAACATAACTTTATTTTTGTTATCACAAACTTGTGATACACTAAAAAGATTGTAATCAAGTTCCTTTACCAATAATACGTTCTCAAAACGCAAGTTCTTGGTGAGAAGTGTTCCTTTGCCTGTGATAGTACCATATCCGCCTCTAAAGTAAACCTTATCACCATCCTTAATGGGAGTGAAGTTAGTTAGATAATCTTCCTTTCCTGTCATGTGCCTTGAGCATCCACTGTCCCAATATCCATAATCATTGACCTGTTTTTGAATGCCCTGCACATAAAGAAAACAAGTTAGTTTTCTTTGGGAACCCAAGCCTTAGCAGACTTGGATTCATCTGGTTGTTCAACAAGAACAGACTTAGTTCTCATAACAACCCCTTGTTCATCTCTCTTTGGATGAAATACCCAGTTAACCCCAGTAGGTTTTGTAATGACCTTTGAAATGTAATTAAATCTATTGCAGGTAATTGAAATCCTATTATCATTAGGGTTTTGATCTTTCTTTGGTCTCCATGTCAAGCTTGAAGAAGCCTTTGACCCCTTACCCTGTGGTTGCAAATATTTAGGTCTGGTCACGTTTCTGTCAACGTTGGATTTGGTCTTGTCAACGCTGAAATTACCCTTGTCAGCGTTGAACCTAGGGTTTGCTACAGAAACGCATTGCCTATTAGACCAAGTATTTGTCTTTTGAAATGGTCTTTGTCCATGAGTGTTAGACCCTCTAGTGAAGAATGGGGCAGGTCTAACAACTTGTGGACTTTGCTGCACACAAGGTTTGGGTCTGACAACGTTTGACTTTCTAATAACGTTGACTTTGGAAGAGTTGACACACTTATATGCTAAATGTGAAAAGCTACCACAAGTGTAACAGGCTTTTCTAGACACAACCCTGGGTCTAGAAGAGAAGAATCCTGTTCCATCATTGCTAACTTGGCTCTTAGGTGACCTAGTATTCCTATACATCCCTGCATACTTAATGCTAGTTTTCTAACAGTGTTTGAGCCAAGGTCAACAGCCTTACCAGTGATTGGGTTTGTAACTTTAATGGGGGTTGACTCATTAGGACTTTCACATAATAATCCACCCTTAACAAATAAGGTAGGGTTGGCTTTCTTCCATTCATTTAAGTCAGTCAACTTTTGTTGATACTCTTCAACTGGAGTAACAACTCTTGGTGGAGGAATGAATTCCTCCTCTTGGAGTTCTGGTAAACCAGTCCAAGATAGGTCCTTTTGTTGGACACCATAGAAGTCACCAACTGGTGGTGGAAGCACATAGTAGTCTTTCATCCCAATCCCAGTCATGTCCTTGGGATCCCTTTGTTTATTAACGCATTCTCCTAGGGTTTGTGTGGCCTTATCAAATCTCTAAATTTTAAGGCCAACATTATCTTTATTCTTAATGGCCTCATCTAACTTAGCCTGTAATTCACTATTAACCCTTTCCATGATGTTCCTAACATCATTACTAGCCTCTAACTCATGTTTTAAGATATTTATTTTATCCTATAAATCAAATTCAGTTTTCTTATATTCAGAAACTATTTTCTCAGTTTGAGTGAGAGCTAATTGATAGTTAGACAGTTTGCATCTCTCAGTACTCACATCATCTAACAACCTTACCACCTCTTTGTTAAGTTTCTCAGTATTTAACCTACAACCCTTACTACAAAAAACATCATCGTGTACCTCATTATCTGATGAAGAGGAGGAGTGTGCCATGAGAGCATATTGAACATGCTCTTCTTCTTCAATTTCAGCAACCAAAGCTTTATCCTCTTCCACATCCTTAGCCAAATAGCTCTAGTCCCATCCCATACCATCAATTCCTTGAACTGCAACCATGGCCTTAGGATCCTGAGCCTTAACAATTTGGCTTGAGGGTTTACCAGCATCAGATCTTCTAGGAGATCTGCATTCCCTCATGAAGTGCACTATACGATGACAGTTGTAGCACTCAACTTTGGATTTATCAAATCCAACTGTGTTCTTTGCATTGAAGGTCATCTTCTTCTTAAACCTTCTATTCCACCTGTTTGCTCTTATACTAGCAAGATCCATGTTCCACTTGGTATCCATCTCTTCCAAGTTCTCATCACTTATCTGCTCAAGGTCCTCATATGTAATCACTGAACCATTGGGCAAAGAGGCAATATAAGCACATACAATATCTAGGTCCAAACCAGCAGATCTAACTCTTGGTGAGTCACTTTTGTATGTGTAAGCGTCTGAATAGGAGGTGTTGACAGGACATGTTCCAGCGTTAACACATAATGATCCAGTAACTGGATGCATGTAAGAGTCCTTCTGATCAAATTGGCCTTCACTATGTGAGAAGAAAGCCATGTTACTATTAGTAGACTTACTTCCATGCTCCAAAAGGGTTTCATTCTCCAACAGCCTTAGTTTGTTGTAGATATCATCAAAAGTATAACTTTTGTGAGTGTTGATGGCAAGTATAGATCTTGCCTCAATCTTCCACGCTTCACCAAGACTTTTAAGAAAAGTGGCATTAATGTCAACATCACCAAGTTGTGTCCCCATGAAGGACAATTTGCTTGTAATGTCAAGAAATCTGCTTCTCACACTACTAAGCTTCTCATTAGGTTGGGCTTTGAAAACAACATAATCATGCATGATTTGCTTCTTCTTTTCTTCCCTAGTATCTTCATTGCCACCATATGCAACTTTGAGTTGCCCAAAGATCTTTAGCAGAATCATAACCTCTGTATTTATGCTGGTTCTCTTGTCCCAAAGAGACTTTCAGAATATTTAGGGTTTTCATATCAACCCTTCTCTTTGCTATGTCTTCAGCAGACACAGCTCTACCATCACCAGGTTTTTCTTTCATATCTGCTTCTGGACATCCAGCAACAATAGTTCTTGTAGCAATAACAGCAGCAACCTTTTCAGCTCTATTGAATGTGTTTCCATACTCAATGATCTCCTAGAGAGTGTAGTCATAGATCCCTAGATATTGCTCAAAGTTGAATTTCCACAATTCAAAGTTGGTTGCATCAAGCATGGGAATCTTGATGTTTGGCAAAGGTGAGGAGGAAGAGGTTATTTCTGGATTTGACATGATGTTGTTTAGGGTTTTGAGAAAATTAGGGTTTTGGTGATTTTAGGGTTCTTGTGTTCTTTAAGATCAAAAGTTGCTAAACAAGCCCTGATACCACTTGTTGATCCCCAACCTTAGATCGATTTAGCTTTATGTATACGCGATTAGATCAAGTAATACACTTAGAGAAACCTTTGTATATGTATATGATAATCTAAGTGTTATGCGGAATTAACACTTAAACAAGAACACACAAGATATAAACAAACTTTCACTTTGATTAATGATATCAAACTTGCTTACAATAGAAGTGTTTAACATATGAAAACTTATATTCAACAATAACCTAAAGGTCTTCTTTTATAGACATAATAAGCCTTGTACAATAATCTACGTATCAACTATTCTAGGTAAAGATAAATATAGAAAATACATTGTTGTTCCTATCTTTACTAGAAGTAATCTAGAATACAACAAACGCGTAGAGTATATCCTTCCATCAGTGCTTGTCTTTAATGTATCATTGCTTGACTTTGTCTTGTCAACGCTTGATCTGTCAGCGTTTGTTTTACTCCTGTCAACGCTTGTTTTACTCTTGCCAGCACTCAAGTAGACTACTCTATAATTTATTCCCAACATCTTCAATATTGGAGGACCCTTCTTGTACAATCTTCAAATCTTCAAGGGTATTTCTTGGAAAATCAACACTAGGGCTTAGTTCATTGTGCGGCTTCGTTTCTCGTGTTCGTTTTTGCTTGTTCTTTGTGAGCTTTTGTCATTTTCTCAATATCCGTACCTAAAATACACAAGTAACAAACACAAGCATATATTTGGCATTTTTCATGATATTTTATGCATTTAAAGCCCGTTTTGGACGATGAGACTATGTATAAAAGCAGTCTCATCACTCCCCCATACTAAACCATTGTCGTGCCCTCACGCAATGCTAGAATAAAGTATCGTAGCATCTCCAAAATTCATTTTTATTCACTTTTATTGAATGATAAACTAGCTACACTACTACTATTACTACTACTTGAGTTTTAGACATAATGTATGATTTTCATCGCAAAATACGACGTTTAGGTTCATAGAATAAGAACACGTGAATGCTTCGTTAGAAATAATTTAATCGTCCTCCATTTTCACCCCAATTCCATGCTAAGCGTGCAACGAGATCATTGTCATTATAAGTTAGTAATGCTAACACTACTCATATGCCCTAATCACGTACTTATCCTCCTATTTTCCTAAGTTGTATCTCTTATATTTTATTTTGTCTTGAGTGTTTCACGAGGATACATTGTTTGACTTATGCAATGATAGAGATTTAGGTCTACAAATAGAGTCATAACGGTGTAACCAAGACCATCGAATTAATATCCCCTCCTAACAGACAACGATGTCAAAAAATTAAGTCAACAATAAGGATCGATAAACACGGTTTTATAATGGTTTTGAACATGAGACTTATTACCAAGACTTTTATACGCCCCCTACCGGATGGGCCTTATTATCATAGGTTTACCTCCATCTTTTATTCAACTTCGCCATGAAGCTTTTATTATGACTTAGGTCTTGCCTTGCCTTTTATTTAACCTCGCCATGAGGTGTTTATTATGGCCAAAGACGTATATCCTCACGCTAAAAGCAAATTTTGGATCTTTAAAGCTTCAAAGATTAAGGCTTGATTCACCTTCAATTTCGTATAGATTTTTCGGCCTTTGAGCTTCAAATTATTTGCTTGATTTAGGTGATCACTTGAAATCTTATTATTAGGTGAAGCTTTCGATTATTCGGGTTTCCAGTACTTCAAAACCGTGACGCTGGCGATACCTTATTGGCTTCCCCATTTAATTACATGGAAGCTACTAGAAAAGACTAGAAACCAACAATCAAGACTTAACCGCTAAGTCAATATTTATTTAGCAAAAATATTTACAAGCGAAGGGAGAATAAGCAAAGAACGAGAACACATGAGTTTTTGAAAGAATACGAGTACTCTACGTTTAGCATAGTAACTTATAATTAACTCTATCATTTCTCGTCCTCATTTAAGAAAATTAGCCTAATATAATTTAAAGGAGTCAAAGCTAAGTGCTCAACACGCACGGTCGAGTCAAAAATTACTCTTATTCTCGCCATCAGAAAATCTACATTCGTGTCTTCAAACACTTATAAAACATGAGAAAAATTTTAAAAATTTTGGCCATTTTTAGCCTTATTTTGCAACAAAACGATAAACAAAAATATGAACTTTCGAAAGCGTGAATTTTTGGCAAGGCAAGTATCTATTCACCCCCCATACTAAAGTTAAACATTGTCCTCAATGTTTTGAGTCTAAGGGTTGGAAACCCCCATACTAGAGACGTAGTCGAATGCATAATCTAGCATGGAAATGGTGTAACCATTAAATTTAAAGCCGTTTATGAAGTGTGCTATAAACCTATGGTTAGAACATCAAAGGATATATCATGTGGATATTGGGAAATTCTTCAAAGCAAACGAGCGAGTGCTCCCATAAAACGAACACGAGAGGCTCCAATCGTGAAGATCATGATCATCTAAAAACAATATATCACAAAAAACCATGGAACAAAGGTTGGAAGGGCATAAATCCCCTCACATTACTACATTAGAAAGTGATAATATGTACATAGGATAAGCATGGGACTCCCCCGCGAGGCACCTCGTTTTTTATTACCGAGTCATGAGCTCGACTAGATCCCCTCAATACTAATTATCATTGGGGAAGGTGATTTGGTCGAGGTAGTTCAAGGATGGAACTTCGCCGCCAAAGTATTGCTTCAACCTATGTCCATTCACATTGAAATTGGGGCCATCATTTTGAGCTAGCTCGATGGTCCCATAAGGAAAAACTTGAGTCACGGTGAATGGACCGGACCAACGGGATTTCAACTTGTCGGAAAATATTTTCAAACGAGAGTTAAAAGCAACACTTGATATCAAATGTTAAAAAACCGGTTTTTAATTTTTGAATCATGAAACTTTTTAGTTTTTTCTTTATAAATCAATGAATTTTCATAAGCAGTGTCTCTCAATTCATCCAATTCATTTAGTTGCATTTTCTGGTATTTTCCTGCGGTCTCCATATCATCATTACAATGCTTAAAGGCCCAATAAACTTTATGTTCGAGTTCAATTGGAAAGTGACAATTCTTCCCATACACAAGCTTATATGGAGTGCACCTGATGGGCGTCTTATGAACGGTCTGAAAGGCCCATAAAGCATCGTCCAACTTATTCGACCATGATTGTCTGTTTTCCCCAATCGATCTTTCCAAGATCCTCTTCAACTCTCGGTTTGAAAACTTGACTTGCCCACTCGTTTGTGGGTGATAAGCCGTAGAAAGCCGATGTGTAACTCCATATTTCCTTAAGACCCTTTCGAATTGGTCGTTACAAAAATGGGTTCCATAATCGCTTATGATCGCACAAGGGGTTCCAAACCGAGAAAACAAGCTTTTCAAAAACTTGACTACCACACGAGCATCGTTCGTGGGCAAAGCCTTAGCTTCCACCCACTTAGATAGGTAGTCAACGGCAACAAGGATGTACTTATTACCACGAGATGATGGGAACGACCCCATAAAGTCAATGCCCCAAACGTCAAAGATCTCACACACTTGGATGATATTTTGTGGCATTTCATCGTTTTGTGAGGCTTTTCCTTGTCGTTGGCATGAGTCACATGACTTCACAAGTGCATGTGCATCTCGGTAAATAGTAGGCAAAAAGAAACCAGCATTAAAGACCTTCTTAGCCGTGAGATTAGCACCGTGGTGACCACCCGTGGGTCCCTCGTGACAAGCTCTAAGGATGTAAGAAGCTTCGGTACCAAATACACAACGTCGAATAATTTGATCCACACAAGTTCGAAACAAGCAAGGGTCGTTCCAAAAATAGAACTTGACGTCACGAAAGAATTTTCGTTTGTTGAGTCGTCATACCCTTAATGATGAAGTTCCCCGCATGGTAATTTGCGATGTCCGCAAACCATGGGGTAGATGAATCAGGCTTAGAATTCACTACACCAAGTGTTTCGAGAGGAAATGTTTCGGTGATTTCCTTTGGCTCGTAAACACTTTGGTTAGGATCTTCTAAGCGAGAAAGATGATCGGCCGCTACATTCTCGGCTCCTTTTTTGTCAAGTTTTTTGTGATCAAATTCTTGTAGGAGGAGAATCCAACGAATTAATCTCGGCTTTGCATCTTGTTTAGCCATAAGATACTTGATATACGAATGATCCGTATACAGTATGCATTTAGTCAAGACGAGATAAGGTCGAAATTTCTCAAATGCATACACCACGGCAAGGAATTCCTTCTCCGTTGTAGTGTATTTTAATTGAGCCTCGGTCGTCGTCTTTATTGCATAGTGGATAGGCAAGAAGTGTTTTTCATGACGTTGCCCCAAAACGGCCCCAAAAGCGTAGTCACTAGCATCACACATGAGCTCAAAGGGGAGATTCCAATTGGGAGCAACAAGAATGGGAGCTTCGGTAAGTTTCCTCTTAAGGATTTCAAAGGCTCGTACACAATCTTCGTTAAGACAAAAGGTGCATCTTTTTCGAGGAGATGTGTAATAGGTCGAGAAATCTTTGAAAAATCCTTGATGAATCGACGATAAAAGCCCGCGTGGCCTAAGAAAATCCAAACTCCCTTAACGATTTTGGGATGAGTTAATTTGGCGATGACGTCTACCTTAGCTTGGTCTACCTCAATCCCCGCTTTCGAAACCTTGTGCCCTAACACGATCTCACTTTTCACCATAAAATGACATTTTTCCCAATTAAGCACAAGGTTGGTTTCCTCACAATGTTTCAACATTCTCTCAAGATTCGACAAACACGAAGTGAACGAACAACCAAACACGGAAAAGACATCCATGAAGACTTCCATCATCTTCTTGATCATATCATGAAAAATAGCCATCATGCACCTTCGAAAGGTTCCCGGTGCATTGCAAAGTCCGAATGGCATTCTACAATAGGCAAACGTTCCATAAGGACACGTAAACATAGTTTTTTCTTGATCACGAGGATCGATGGGGATTTGTAAGTAACCAGAAAAACCATCTAAAAACCAATAGAAATAGTTTCCCGCAAGACGCTCCAACATTTGATCCATGAAGGGCAAGGGAAAATGGTCTTTACGAGTGACGTCATTCAACTTACGATAGTCACTGCATACTCTCCATCCGGTCACGAGTCGAGTTGGAATTAACTCGTTGGCATCGTTTGGCACAACGACCATCCTCCCTTATTAGGGACAAAATGATAGGACTCACCCAAGGGCTATCGGAAATAAGGTAAATCATTCCCGCGTCAAGGAGTTTTAGGACTTCCTTTTTGATGACGTCGTGAATTTTGGGGTTCACCCTCCTTTGACATTGGATTGTGGGTTTGTAATCCTCCTCCATTAAGATTTTGTGGGTACAAAATTTGGGATCGACCCCTTAATGTCGGATAACTTCCACGAAATTGCACCTTTGTGATCCTTTAGAACATCGACAAGTGCGGTTTTTTCATCATTCGAAAGATCTTTCGCAATGATAACCGGAAATTTTTCGTCCCCCTCCAAAAATACATATTCAAGATGAGGAGGTAAATATTTCAACTCGAGGATAGGTGGTTCCTCAATTGAAGATTTGGGCTCGATACTCATAACCTCCTCGGGTGGAGGAAATGGGAAATCGTTAAGAAAATCCTTGATAATCGAGAAGTCCTCATCAATGTCGAGGTCTTCGTCACAAGTACGTGGAACATTGAATTCTTCCAACGTAAAACCACCACCTTAAAATGGAGCGAAGGTTGGTGTCGAGTTATCAAGAATGGGATCAAGCATAATGGGATTGCCACTATTTTCATCATCACCAAAACCTAAAACTTCTTGTGAAAATTCCTCGCAAACAACGTCGATCATATCAACGAGGTTTATGGTCGCGACATAATAAACATGACAAATTGGAGAATTTTGAGTTGCGTTTATAACAAGCTCGTCATCGTTGAAACGTAAGGTGATCTTTCTAGCATGCACATCAATTAAAGCCATATATGTATCTAAAAGCGAACGACCTAAAATGAGAGGAACTTGAGGATCCGTGGGAATATCGACAATGATAAAGTCTACCAGATAATAGAACATTCCCACTTTCACAAAAACGTCTTCCACCAATCCACATGCGGGAATCGTGGAATGATCGTCCAACTCGATAGACATTAGTGAAGGAGTATGTAAAACCCGCATGCTTTTACCATGAATAGTGCCCTTAAGATCGTACGTTCTAGATTAAAACTTACCTCATGTAGTATTGATCACATTCATGTGCTAAGATCATCTCCGTACTGTACTACAGATTCTTCGTCAGAAGCAGCTGTATGCGAAATTCTCCAAGTGTGAGTTCTGGTTAAACAAGGTGGCATTCTTAGGTCACATTGTATCAGCAGAAGGGATCACTATGGACCCAGCAAAGGTTGAGGCTATCACTAAATGGCCAAGACCAACATCAGCGACAGAAGTCCGCAGTTTCTTAGGCTTAGCTGGATATTATCGAAGATTCGTGGAGAACTTTTCTCGGCTGGCATTGCCTCTCACCAAACTGATGCGAAAAGGAGAGAAATTCGTCTGGACGGAAGATCGAGAGAAGAGCTTCGAAGACCTAAAGCAGAAGTTAGTATCTGCACCTATTCTTACTCTCCCATCTGGTACAGGTGGATTTCAGATCTATAGCGATGCATCGGGGAAGGGACTGGGCTGTGTTCTCATGCAACATGGGAAAGTGATCGCGTATGCTTTACGGCAGCTTAAGCCCTATGAAGAAAACTACCCTACGCATGACCTGGAACTTGCTGCAGTAGTGTTCGCATTAAAGATATGGAGGCATTACTTATACGGAGAATCATGCGACATTTTCACAGATCACAAGAGCTTGAAGTATATCTTCACACAGCGAGAATTGAACATGAGACAAAGGAGATGGTTGGAACTGTTGAAGGATTATGATATTAACCTACAGTATCATCCCGGGAAAGCTAATGTAGTAGCAGATGCACTCAGCAGAAAGTCCGGAATGATAAATGGCATTGAGATCAAGGAACAAAACATAAGAGACTTGGAGCGGCTTGACATTGAAATCTTGGTACGTGGGCAGCACGGATACTGGGCGAATCTTACAGTAGAACCTGAGTTACTGACTAGGATTAAGGAAGCGCAGAAGGATGATGGAGAGATTTGGGCGATAATTCAGAATTTGGAGAAGCAGACAGAATTAAGAATGGACGCAGACGGTATCATTTGGCAGGGCACGAGACTTTGTGTTCCTGACAACCAAGAACTCCGGGAAGCATTGTTAGCTGAAGCTCACAGCTCCCCATTTTCTATACATCCTGGGTCGACAAAAATGTACCATGACATCAGACAGCACTTTTGGTGGAGTGGTATGAAACAGGATGTAGCCACGTATGTCTCCAAATGTCTTACCTGTCAGCAGGTTAAGATTGAACATCAGCGATCTGGCGGTCTCCTTCAACCGTTGGATATTCCAGAGTGGAAGTGGGACAAAATCACCATGGATTTTGTTACCGGTCTTCCGCCTACCAAGAAGAAGCACGATGCTATTTGGGTCATCGTTGATCGACTCACCAAATCAGCTCATTTCTTACCGATACGCAAGGAAGATCCGGTAAGTAAACTCGCAGATACGTACAGAAGGGAGATCATGAGACTCCACGGCACTCCCTCCAGCATCGTCTCAGACAAAGATCCTCGTTTCACGTCGCGATTCTGGAAAGGTCTGCAAAAAGCTTGGGGTACACAACTTAAGCTGAGCACAGCCTTTCATCCTCAAACGGACGGACAATCGGAGCGAACAATTCAGACATTGGAAGATATGTTAAGGTCGTGTGCGTTGGAATGGACAGGTGATTGGGACGATTACATCTGTTTAGTCGAGTTTGCATACAACAACAGCTGGCACGCAAGTATCAAATGTGCTCCTTTCGAAATGTTGTATGGCAGAAAGTGTCGCGCTCCAACTTGCTGGGATCAAGTGGGAGAGCGAACACTCGAAGGACCAGAGATTATAGAAATGACCAATGAGAAAATTGAGGTAGCTAAACAGAAACTGCAGGAAGCGCGTTCACGTCAAAAGAGTTACGCCGATAAGCATCGTAGGGACATACATTTTAGTGTGGGAGATCACGTCTTCCTCAAGGTTTCGCCGGCACGTGGTGTTAAACGCTTCGGGATCAAAGGAAAACTTAGTCCTAGGTTCATCGGACCATTTGATATCGTTGAACGAATCGGCGAAGTATCTTACCGATTGGCGTTACCTCCTCAGCTTTCGCACGTGCATAACGTGTTCCATGTGTCCTTACTCAGAGGGTACAATTATCATCCCCTTCACATGGTTCAGTATCCACTGGAACAGATACGTGAAGATCTCACGTTTATAGAAGAACCCGAACGAGTACTCGACAGGCAAGAACGAGTCATGAGAAGGAAGACGATTCCTTTCGTCAAAATCCTTTGGAGGGACCATACCGAGCGGGAAGCCACTTGGGAAACAGAGGAGTCTATCCGGGCTTCTTACCCTCACTTCATATTTTGAGTTCGGGTATGTCACTTCTATTCAGCTTACTTTATCTATAATTCGGGGACGAATTATTCTTTTTAGGGGGGAAGAATTGTAAAACCCGCATGCTTTTACCATGAATAGTGCCCTTAAGATCGTACGTTCTAGATTAAAACTTACCTCATGTAGTATTGATCACATTCATGTGCTAATAATCAAGCAAGTGCATACGTGTATGTCATGACAAGTATCGATTACGTACGACCCCATGATAAACATTTAATAATATATCACGTGAACATAATTAAATCATGAACACCATTTAAAATACTAACTAAAATAATTACGTAAATACTTATAATATATTTACGAGCGTTAAGTTTACGATAAACGACACGTTAAAAGAAACAGAAACACGTTAAACACGAGCACGTTTAACCACGAACGAACACGAAACATCGGGACACGAGAAAGGTACGGGTACCCCATGTGGGGCCCCCATACCCACGGCACACATGCATGAAATGGGCTTAGCCCATGGACTTTTCAAGTTAAGGGGGGTAAAAGTAAAAACATGTTTTCATTTTCATTTTTCAAGAAATAAACATAAAACCCTAAAAAGAGTTTTCTCCTCTCCTTTTTCTCCTCATTGTGCCGCCACCCTTACACCACCATAAGTGGGTGTTTGATTGATTTTGATCTTAAAAACAAGTGTTAGAATACGTGTTTGTTCATCCTTTTTCCAAGCTACATAGTGGTATACCTTTCTAACCCTTCTTTTTAATTCTTTTTAATTCTTTTGATCTTTGATTATTTTCATGAACATGTTATTATTTTTCTTATGAAAACAAGATAATTAATCATTGATCTAACATGTTTTGGTATTAAATAAAATCAAGGAATGATTTAAAGGGGTGTTTGTTTCTAGCCGCCTAGCAAAACAAACCCGAGGGGGGTTGGGTTTGCTATTGCCGCCACCACCAAGACCACAATTGGTCTTGGTTGGCTCATGTGGGACCCACGGCAGCAAGGGGACACGTGTGCCCCGGGTTTGGCCCGGGGTACGGTGTCGAATTCATACCCGGTTCACGGTTCGTTGGTTAAAATCATGATCTATGTTACATGTAATTTTTATGAATCATGAACTTAGGATATAATTAATTAATAACATGAAATATTAATTAAATCATGACTTAGGTTATTTTAATTATTAGTTTATCATGACATTAAATTAACCTAAGTATTTTATGTTATAAGTTATAATTAATTAATTATTAAAACATGCCTATAATTAATTAATTTAGACATGACTTAGGTTATATCATTATTAATAATAATACACATTTTAACCTAAGTATTTCATTTCATTTTAATTAATACATGTTACACTTTAATTAAAATGCTTAACCTATAGTTTAATTAAAATACATGAAATAATAATTAAACTATACACTATATCATATGACTTAAGTAGTAAGCTTATGACACTTAGACTTATATGTTAGCTTATGAAATCAGCTTAATTCTAATTATGGAAACTTCTATTTATAGAAACTTAATTAAATAAGGCAACTAATCTAATTATGGAAACCTTCTATATATGGAAATCAATCTATTTCAGGCAGCTAATCTAATTATGGAAACCTTCTATATATGGAAACTTATTTAATTAAGGCAGCTGATCTATTTTTTGGAAACTTTCTATTTTTAGAAACTAATCTATTTTAGGCAGTAAATTCTATTTTTGGAAACTTCCTATTTTTGGAAACTTTCTATTTTTGGAAACTTTCTATTTTTGGAAACTTTCTATTTTTGGTAACTTTCTATTTTTGGAAACTTTCTATTTTTGGAAACTTTCTATTTTTGGAAACTTTCTATTTTTGGAAACCTGCTATTTTTGGAAAGTTACTTATTATTATACAGTAAGTATATTAATACATGAAACACCAGTAATACTTAATCAGATAAACCAGAAATACAAGATAAACACAGTTTAAGGCTTTAAACAGTGAACCATGACCTAAAACATACCAAATCAGCTATAACAAGACACAGAACCCAGTACGTAATCAGTGAATCGATACTTATACACGTGTGTATTCATGTAGCGTTAGTGATCCAGAAGTAGGAGTCTTTCTTCCGTTCATTTCACTGGACTTGAGGTACGGATTCCCGTCCTTTCAGTATGGACATTCCTTCCTTATTAGGATTTCCCCGTATGCAGCCAACTGTTTTCCCCAGCATTTGTTTTATTGTTTTGAATTGCTTATGTTAATTTAGCATAAACTATAGCCATATACAAGCATGACCAGTTTCACCTAGTTATGGAGGTACCATAACCATAGCATTGGAGGCACCGATGTTATGACTTCCCCACGGCGGAGTGATTGCTCGTGGCGTCCCTTTTCAGTTTGGCCATATTATTATATCAGTCGGGGCGTATGGGTGCATCCTAGTTACATGTTTTATTCAATTTATCATGGTGAATGTGGTGTGTGCCTTGCACCCTTCACAAGGAGCTGATCCCTCCTACCCAAACCAGTATATTGATTAGAGGCATCCCCTCTAATCAGCATGATGAGGTCACCCCTCCAAGTATTCATGCACGTGACCTTTTCATGACCTATATGGGCTATGGTATATATATATGTTAAAACAGTTTTCACAGGTTAAACATAAGGCTTTTCAAACTATAAAACCAGTTTTCATGATACTTAACCAGTACTCAGTACTTAGTCTTCCGCTGTTATATGTTACATGCTTATCCTATATCATGCTTTATTGTACATCCGTGCACTGAGCGTCTTGCTCAGCCGTTTTCCTTTTCATGTTCCCAAAACGGCAGGTACTCAAGGACGCTCGTAGATCTCAAACGTAGGTGCATATGGATTGGAAGCTTTACTGTCTTTCTTTACTTAATGCATTTCCTTTACTTTGATACAGTTGCTTTGGACATTGTTTCGTCCTTCCTTTTACAGTATTTATGTTTGTGTGTGATGAGCTTTACTTTGGGATACCGATGTTTGATTCCGGTATTTCCTTTTATGGTTGAATAATGCTTAGACATTTATCCTTGTATGCTTTGATGACACGCCATGATATGCGTAATATTTCATTTCCAAAATCGGGTGTTACAATTATGGTATCAGAGCCAAGGCTTCGACCTGTAGGCTCTCAAATATGACCTGTGATTAGTGGGTAGTCACTACGGTCTTCCTAGAACTGACAGTTGTTTTCATGCATTCATCATTTTAAGCATACATATACATGTCATTGTTACAGGGTTTTTGACTAAGTAATGGTTGGTACAGGACTGGCCCTATTTAGTCGCATGTGTTTTATCGAAACTTTTAGATTTGGGACCGACCCATAGGCGTCCCCTCGATATGTCTTTTATTTTGAGTGAACTGACCTTAGGCGTTCACTCTCGAGCATCAAAAGTTTTCATAAAACTGCATCATGCATTCATACAAAGATTTTCTTGCATAAAATTTTTCTCGTGAAATTTTGGCATAAAAATTTTTCTTTTATATATTTTATGTTTGAACTGTTAATCATATGTTTTATGTTATACTGTCAGATGGTTCTCACACGCGAGCAAGAGCAGCTCAATGCTGCGATTCAGGCTGCCATGCAAGCCCTACTTCCTCAACTGAGGAATGACATTCGTGCTAAAGTCCAAGCTGCGAATAATCAGCAGCCGCAGAATCAGGCACCTCCTCCTCCTCCTCCCCCAGTGACTCTAGCGGTATGGTTGGAACGATTTAACAAGCTCCGTCCTAGAGCTTTTGAAAAGACTGATAGCCCCAGCGATGCTGAAAGCTGGCTGACTCACATTGAGAAAATCTTCAATGCTATGGGATGTGACCCCGCCTTCAAGGCAAGATTGGCGTGCTACAGGTTTGAAGGCGATGTACTCAACTGGTGGCTAGCTTTGACACAGTCAGAAGGAGGTGATGAATGGGTCGCTGGTTTGACATGGGCCCAATTCAAGGAGAGAGTGATGGAACAGTTCTTTCCTAAGGCAGAGCAGGACAAACTCAAGCGTGAATACCACGGGATACGTCAGAGACAGGGTGAGAATAGCAATGAATTCATGCAGCGCTTTCTTCGCCTTGCTGGTTTTCTAGGAGCAGCGGCTGGTACTCCTAAGGAGCAGGCACACCATTTCAGGTGGGCACTTCGCACCTCGGTTGCGAACAATCTAGTATGTGCTACGTTCAATACGGTAGCACAAGTGGCTGACGCAGCAAGAAAGCTTGAGATGTTGCAGGAACGTGATGAGTTCGGGGAAGCAGAAAGACCCGACAAGAGGTAAAACATTTCATGTTCTAGCGTTAACCAGACCGCATCCTATCGTTATATGTTCTATAATCATCTCTTAAACTGTATCTTCCAGGCAAAAAACTGGGGACCGGTCTCAGCCGGCTACTCAGCAGCAGCCCAGTCAGCCCAAAGGAAACGGTCACTCTAACGACCGTTCTGTTGTGGAAAGGCGCAGCGGTAATGACAATTACCGTAACAATGCGGGACAGTCCAACAACAGCAGGTCCTACTATTTACGCATCTTCTTATGATTTCATGTTATATCTCTCATGCTGACACTATGTTAATCTCTACCAGGAACCACGGTAACGGAAGGGACCAGAACCACAGGGGTTCTCAGCCCAACCGTTCAGCTAACACTGGTAAGCATCTTACGACGTTTACGTCCTATACTCGTGCATATACCTTATTCTTAACACGTTCTGTCATCAGCAGGCCCTCAGCAAGCAAGGACTCCTGCTGGAGGATTCACTCATCCTCTTTGCAGCACCTGCCATCGCAGACACCCTGGCCCATGTCGTCGTGACTCCGACGCGTGCTACAAGTGCGGCCTCCCTGGCCATCGTATGAGAGATTGCCGTAAGGGTGAAATGGAGGGTACTTCGGGTCATGCTGATACTAAACCGCCTCCTACCACTGGGCGTGTCTACACGACATCGCGCGATCAGGCAAACAAATCTACAGGTACCATTACTGGAATTTTGTATATGTACGGCCAGGCTGCATGTGTTCTTTTCGACACGGGTGCCACTCATTCAGCTGTTTCCACTACTTATGCTAAGAACATCAGGACTCTTCCCTTGCCATTAGAAACTAAGCTTACCATTTCCACGCCTCTGAGGGACTCTGTATTAATAACTCATGTATACAAGAGTCTTCCTTTAGAGTTTGACGATAAAGTTCGTGCAGTAGATGCACTTCCTCTAGACATGATTGAGTTTGATATGATTCTCGGCATGGATTGGCTATCCAAGCACCATGCTACCATAGACTGCCACTCATATAGAGTGATCTTCGGCGACATTAATGCACCAGAGTACATCCATAACGGGTTCATACCCGGACGGTCTGTACAAGTCATATCTACCTTGCAAGCACGTGCATTACTGTCACATGGCTGCGAAGGTTATCTCGCTACGGTTCATGACATGGATGCTGAATCCCCATCGATTCAGGATCAACCAGTAGTTTCAGAATTTCAAGACGTCTTCCCAGATGAACTCCCAGGCATACCACCTGCAAGAGAAGTGGAGTTCAATATCGACCTTGTTCCAGGAGCTGAACCAATCTCTAAGGCTCCGTATCGTATGGCTCCCATAGAGCTAAAAGAACTAAAGGACCAATTACAGGAACTTCTTGAACGAGGGTTCATTAGACCGAGCGCATCTCCATGGGGCGCACCGGTCTTGTTCGTTAAGAAGAAGGACGACAGCATGCGACTTTGCATTGACTACCGTGAACTTAATAAAATTACCATCCGCAACAGATATCCACTGCCACGTATAGACGATCTGTTTGACCAACTTCAAGGAGCCAAACATTTCTCAAAGATCGATCTAAGGTCAGGCTACCATCAGCTAAGGGTTAAAGAGCAGGATATTGCCAAGACTGCTTTTCGTACCCGCTATGGCCATTATGAGTTTGTAGTCATGCCATTCGGCCTGACTAACGCTCCAGCAGTATTCATGGATCTGATGAACAGAATCTTCCATGAATTCCTTGATAAATTTGTCATTGTATTCATCGATGACATCTTGATATTCTCAAAGTCCACGGAGGAACACGAAGATCATCTCCGTACTGTACTATAGATTCTTCGTCAGAAGCAGCTGTATGCGAAATTCTCCAAGTGTGAGTTCTGGTTAAACAAGGTGGCATTCTTAGGTCACATTGTATCAGCAGAAGGGATCACTATGGACCCAGCAAAGGTTGAGGCTATCACTAAATGGCCAAGACTAACATCAGCGACAGAAGTCCGCAGTTTCTTAGGCTTAGCTGGATATTATCGAAGATTCGTGGAGAACTTTTCTCGGCTGGCATTGCCTCTCACCAAACTGATGCGAAAAGGAGAGAAATTCGTCTGGACGGACGATCGAGAGAAGAGCTTCGAAGACCTAAAGCAGAAGTTAGTATCTGCACCTATTCTTACTCTCCCATCTGGTACAGGTGGATTTCAGATCTATAGCGATGCATCGGGGAAGGGACTGGGCTGTGTTCTCATGCAACATGGGAAAGTGATCGCGTATGCTTCACGGCAGCTTAAGCCCTATGAAGAAAACTACCCTACGCATGACCTGGAACTTGCTGCAGTGGTGTTCGCATTAAAGATATGGAGGCATTACTTATACGGAGAATCATGCGACATTTTCACAGATCACAAGAGCTTGAAGTATATCTTCACACAACGAGAATTGAACATGAGACAAAGGAGATGGTTGGAACTGTTGAAGGATTATGATATTAACCTACAGTATCATCCCGGGAAAGCTAATGTAGTAGCAGATGCACTCAGCAGAAAGTCCGGAATGATAAATGGCATTGAGATCAAGGAACAAAATATAAGAGACTTGGAGCGGCTTGACATTGAAATCTTGGTACGTGGGCAGCACGAATACTGGGCGAATCTTACAGTAGAACCTGAGTTACTGACTAGGATTAAGGAAGCGCAGAAGGATGATGGAGAGATTTGGGCGATAATTCAGAATTTGGAGAAGCAGACAGAATTCAGAATGGACGCCGGTATCATTTGGCAGGGCACGAGACTTTGTGTTCCTGACAACCAAGAACTCCGGGAAGCATTGTTAGCTGAAGCTCACAGCTCCCCATTTTCTATACATCCTGGGTCGACAAAAATGTACCATGACATCAGACAGCACTTTTGGTGGAGTGGTATGAAACAGGATGTAGCCACGTATGTCTCCAAATGTCTTACCTGTCAGCAGGTTAAGATTGAACATCAGCGATCTGGCGGTCTCCTTCAACCGTTGGATATTCCAGAGTGGAAGTGGGACAAAATCACCATGGATTTTGTTACCGGTCTTCCGCCTACCAAGAAGAAGCACGATGCTATTTGGGTCATCGTTGATCGACTCACCAAATCAGCTCATTTCTTACCGATACGCAAGGAAGATCCGGTAAGTAAACTCGCAGATACGTACAGAAGGGAGATCATGAGACTCCACGGCACTCCCTCCAGCATCGTCTCAGACAGAGATCCTCGTTTCACGTCGCGATTCTGGAAAGGTCTGCAAAAAGCTTGGGGTACACAACTTAAGCTGAGCACAGCCTTTCATCCTCAAACGGACGGACAATCGGAGCGAACAATTCAGACATTGGAAGATATGTTAAGGTCGTGTGCGTTGGAATGGACAGGTGATTGGGACGATTACATCTGTTTAGTCGAGTTTGCATACAACAACAGCTGGCACGCAAGTATCAAATGTGCTCCTTTCGAAATGTTGTATGGCAGAAAGTGTCGCGCTCCAACTTGTTGGGATCAAGTGGGAGAGCGAACACTCGAAGGACCAGAGATTATAGAAATGACCAATGAGAAAATTGAGGTAGCTAAACAGAAACTGCAGGAAGCGCGTTCACGTCAAAAGAGTTACGCCGATAAGCATCGTAGGGACATACATTTTAGTGTGGGAGATCACGTCTTCCTCAAGGTTTCGCCGGCACGTGGTGTTAAATGCTTCGGGATCAAAGGAAAACTTAGTCCTAGGTTCATCGGACCATTTGATATCGTTGAACGAATCGGCGAAGTATCTTACCGATTGGCGTTACCTCCTCAGCTTTCGCACGTGCATAACGTGTTCCATGTGTCCTTACTCAGAGGGTACAATTATCATCCCCTTCACATGGTTCAGTATCCACTGGAACAGATACGTGAAGATCTCACGTTTATAGAAGAACCCGAACGAGTACTCGACAGGCAAGAACGAGTCATGAGAAGGAAGACGATTCCTTTCGTCAAAATCCTTTGGAGGGACCATACCGAGCGGGAAGCCACTTGGGAAACAGAGGAGTCTATCCGGGCTTCTTACCCTCACTTCATATTTTGAGTTCGGGTATGTCACTTCTATTCAGCTTACTTTATCTATAATTCGGGGACGAATTATTCTTTTTAGGGGGGAAGAATTGTAAAACCCGCATGCTTTTACCATGAATAGTGCCCTTAAGATCGTACGTTCTAGATTAAAACTTACCTCATGTAGTATTGATCACATTCATGTGCTAATAATCAAGCAAGTGCATACGTGTATGTCATGACAATTATCGATTACGTACGACCCCATGATAAACAGTTAATAATATATCACGTGAACATAATTAAATCATGAACACCATTTAAAATACTAACTAAAATAATTACGTAAATACTTATAATATATTTACGAGCGTTAAGTTTACGATAAACGACACGTTAAAAGAAACAGAAACACGTTAAACACGAGCACGTTTAACCACGAACGAACACGAAACATCGGGACACGAGAAAGGTACGGGTACCCCATGTGGGGCCCCCATACCCACGGCACACATGCATGAAATGGGCTTAGCCCATGGACTTTTCAAGTTAAGGGGGGTAAAAGTAAAAACATGTTTTCATTTTCATTTTTCAAGAAATAAACATAAAACCCTAAAAAGAGTTTTCTCCTCTCCTTTTTCTCCTCATTGTGCCGCCACCCTTACACCACCATAAGTGGGTGTTTGATTGATTTTGATCTTAAAAACAAGTGTTAGAATACGTGTTTGTTCATCCTTTTTCCAAGCTACATAGTGGTATACCTTTCTAACCCTTCTTTTTAATTCTTTTTAATTCTTTTGATCTTTGATTATTTTCATGAACATGTTATTATTTTTCTTATGAAAACAAGATAATTAATCATTGATCTAACATGTTTTGGTATTAAATAAAATCAAGGAATGATTTAAAGGGGTGTTTGTTTCTAGCCGCCTAGCAAAACAAACCCGAGGGGGGTTGGGTTTGCTATTGCCGCCACCACCAAGACCACAATTGGTCTTGGTTGGCTCATGTGGGACCCACGGCAGCAAGGGGACACGTGTGCCCCGGGTTTGGCCCGGGGTACGGTGTCGAATTCATACCCGGTTCACGGTTCGTTGGTTAAAATCATGATCTATGTTACATGTAATTTTTATGAATCATGAACTTAGGATATAATTAATTAATAACATGAAATATTAATTAAATCATGACTTAGGTTATTTTAATTATTAGTTTATCATGACATTAAATTAACCTAAGTATTTTATGTTATAAGTTATAATTAATTAATTATTAAAACATGCCTATAATTAATTAATTTAGACATGACTTAGGTTATATCATTATTAATAATAATACACATTTTAACCTAAGTATTTCATTTCATTTTAATTAATACATGTTACACTTTAATTAAAATGCTTAACCTATAGTTTAATTAAAATACATGAAATAATAATTAAACTATACACTATATCATATGACTTAAGTAGTAAGCTTATGACACTTAGACTTATATGTTAGCTTATGAAATCAGCTTAATTCTAATTATGGAAACTTCTATTTATAGAAACTTAATTAAATAAGGCAACTAATCTAATTATGGAAACCTTCTATATATGGAAATCAATCTATTTCAGGCAGCTAATCTAATTATGGAAACCTTCTATATATGGAAACTTATTTAATTAAGGCAGCTGATCTATTTTTTGGAAACTTTCTATTTTTAGAAACTAATCTATTTTAGGCAGTAAATTCTATTTTTGGAAACTTCCTATTTTTGGAAACTTTCTATTTTTGGAAACTTTCTATTTTTGGAAACTTTCTATTTTTGGTAACTTTCTATTTTTGGAAACTTTCTATTTTTGGAAACTTTCTATTTTTGGAAACTTTCTATTTTTGGAAACCTGCTATTTTTGGAAAGTTACTTATTATTATACAGTAAGTATATTAATACATGAAACACCAGTAATACTTAATCAGATAAACCAGAAATACAAGATAAACACAGTTTAAGGCTTTAAACAGTGAACCATGACCTAAAACATACCAAATCAGCTATAACAAGACACAGAACCCAGTACGTAATCAGTGAATCGATACTTATACACGTGTGTATTCATGTAGCGTTAGTGATCCAGAAGTAGGAGTCTTTCTTCCGTTCATTTCACTGGACTTGAGGTACGGATTCCCGTCCTTTCAGTATGGACATTCCTTCCTTATTAGGATTTCCCCGTATGCAGCCAACTGTTTTCCCCAGCATTTGTTTTATTGTTTTGAATTGCTTATGTTAATTTAGCATAAACTATAGCCATATACAAGCATGACCAGTTTCACCTAGTTATGGAGGTACCATAACCATAGCATTGGAGGCACCGATGTTATGACTTCCCCACGGCGGAGTGATTGCTCGTGGAGTCCCTTTTCAGTTTGGCCATATTATTATATCAGTCGGGGCGTATGGGTGCATCCTAGTTACATGTTTTATTCAGTTTATCATGGTGAATGTGGTGTGTGCCTTGCACCCTTCACAAGGAGCTGATCCCTCCTACCCAAACCAGTATATTGATTAGAGGCATCCCCTCTAATCAGCATGATGAGGTCACCCCTCCAAGTATTCATGCACGTGACCTTTTCATGACCTATATGGGCTATGGTATATATATGTTAAAACAGTTTTCACAGGTTAAACATAAGGCTTTTCAAACTATAAAACCAGTTTTCATGATACTTAACCAGTACTCAGTACTTAGTCTTCCGCTGTTATATGTTACATGCTTATCCTATATCATGCTTTATTGTACATCCGTGCACTGAGCGTCTTGCTCAGCCGTTTTCCTTTTCATGTTCCCAAAACGGCAGGTACTCAGGGACGCTCGTAGATCTCAAACGTAGGTGCATATGGATTGGAAGCTTTACTGTCTTTCTTTACTTAATGCATTTCCTTTACTTTGATACAGTTGCTTTGGACATTGTTTCGTCCTTCCTTTTACAGTATTTATGTTTGTGTGTGATGAGCTTTACTTTGGGATACCGATGTTTGATTCCGGTATTTCCTTTTATGGTTGAATAATGCTTAGACATTTATCCTTGTATGCTTTGATGACACGCCATGATATGCGTAATATTCCATTTCCAAAATCGGGTGTTACAGAGTAAGATTAGGAAGATTGAGCGACTTGAAGATTACAAGTGGCATCAAGTTAATACTAGCACCAAGATCGGCCAAGGTATAACATTCTTCCATATCTTGAATTGCACATGGAATCAAGAATTTACCGGGATCACCGACTTTTTGAGGTATGCGATTAAGATAAATCGATGAACAACTAGACAATTGTTTCAATTTATCCTTGTTGTTCAACATACTCTTAAAGTTAGCGGCAAATCGAGGCATCATGACCAAAGCATCGGCAAAACTCACATTAAAATGAACGTCACGAAAATTTTCATAAAAAGCTCAAAGTAATTGTCACGCTCTTGACGTTTCTCCTTTCTAAGTCTCGATGGATAGGGAAAAAGGTGGTGTGGGTCGAGGCATAGGCATAGACTTTGGAATCTCGGGTTCCAAATGTGGTATGGGTCAACCGTAGGTGTGGCATGAGCGGTACTTCGTGGGACTGGGACATGCTCCTTTTCGACCATCACCTCGGGTTCTTCCTCAATTGCATCCTCCGTAGGAGCAATTGGTTGAGGAGTCGGTTCCTTAAGTGTCTTACCACTTCGTGTGGTAATCACTTTCATCTCTCCGTTAGGGTTTGATATGGTATTACTAGGAAGACTACTCGAAGACGGTTTGCACATTATAGACTCAAACATGGATGAAATTTTATCCTCAAACATAGATTGCCTCTTCTCGGCCTTAATCATCTCTTGTTTTATTTCATGTTGCCCTTGTTACATTTTTTGTTGGTTTTGTTGTAACCTAGTTACATTTCCCTCCATTTTGTTTGTATGGATCTTAAGCTCATTTGCTAACTCATTTTTAAACTCCTTTTTCAAGTCATTCTTAAACTCAGGTCTTAGGCTAATGATCTCTCTTTGAATATTATCAAACCTAACATCGCTTCCATTTGCGTATTTAACAAATTCATTTGGAAGATCATTCAAAGTTTGCAAACCCTCGTTGTTGTTTTGGAAATCATTGTTTTGATTTTTGTTTGAAACTTGATTGTTATTAGCCCCTTGATTCCCACAATTGTTTCCTTTGTAATTGTTTTTGAAACCAACTTGATTGTTTTGATAGTTGTTGTTAGCATTTTGATTGGGAGCAAAACCCGGTAGAGTCAATTGATTAGAGCGGGTAACTTGACCGTTTTGGTTGTACGTTCCCGTGGTCGCGTAGGCACTCGAAGTGTTACCACCGTTGGTAATGCACTCGGAGAAATCATGACCTCCACCACAATACATAAATGAAACCTCAACCGATTTAGCCGTAGCGGGAGCACTTTGTTCACCAACTTTAAATTCAATTAAAAGTCCTTTAAGCTTATCAAAGATTTTGTTTTCCAAGTTCGCCTCAATTTGGCAAGCATCGATGGTATTGGACAAAGAAGCTGAAGCCGAAGACGAAGCCTTACGAACACTCGATGTGTTACGAGGACTATACACCTTAGATATATTCTCAATTATCAACAATGCTTCCTCAACTGTTTTTACACACAAAATTACCGCCCGCGACGACATTAAGATAATCCCTTTCATGATCATTCAAACCATTGTAAAACGTGTCAATTTGATGCAAGTAAGAAAAACCGTGATGAGGACACTCATGTAACATTTCCTTCAACCTATTTCAATCCGTTGAAAAACTATCATTAAATTCTTTTGAAAATTTTGAAATCTCGTTTTTTAAATGCGTAGTCTTAGAGGGCGGGAAAAATTGGTTAACAAACTTAGAAAGGAGATCCTTCCACGTGAATATAGAATTGGGTGGTCTTTCTCTAACCAAATTTAAGCGGGCCCCGCTAAGGAATACGAAAAAAGCATCATCTTAATCGAATCTGTAGAAACTAGAAGGGTGGGGGGTTGAATAGTTTCTTATATTTACTTGTTAAAAGGTGGTTTTCAAAAATCCTTTTTCAAAAAACTTAGGCTTGAGGAAATATGTGAAATCTTCTTATGCACAATATGAACAATGATAGTGTAACTAAACTAATACTAACAAAAATATATGCACAAAGAATAAAGAATGTTGATAACTTGGTTTTACCAGGTTAAAAATTATCGTTCTAGTGTTCCTGTCTAATCGAATTGATCTTAGTTCTCTATGTGACTTCGTTTTATTTTGGTGGAAACAAAGATGTGTCGTTGTAGTGTTTAAAATAAAGTGTGCAAAACAATTAAAGTAAAAGTGCTCTTAAAGTAAATCTAAGTCTAATTAAAGTAAAGTGCAAGTATTTAAAAACGAGGCTGAAATTAAAGGCACTAAAGTAAATGACGGAGACTTAAATCTATCTAAGGCAAACTTAAAGTGCGACTAAAACTAAGGCAAATAATCTAAAAGTGCAATTAAATAAAAGGCAGGAAAAATAAAACTTGAAAATAAAAATCAAAGACAAAAGCTAATAAGAACCTGAATACAGCTCATTCGGAATAAACCTTCGTTTGGAATAATCACTCGTCCTAAATGTCACCTTTGGTTGAAATGATTCTTCTTCACTTGGAATATTACCAAAATCCTTGATCCGGAACAAATTGGTCTGAATATGTCACTTATCCAAAACAATGCTTCGTTCGGAACTTACTGATTCGGAACTTGTAAATTCTGCCTTGATTCGGAAGTATTAGGTCACCCCTTGATTCGGAAGTTTCCGAATGAAGTCCTTTGATTCGGAAGTTTAGAACTTCCGAATGAACCTTTCTTGAGTCGGAAGATGACCTTTGATCCGGAACTTTGGAAGTTCCGAATGAAGCCTTGACTCGGAAGTTTATGACTTCCGAATGAAAAGCCTTGATTCGGAACTTGGTCCTTGATTCGGAACTTTGAGTTGATTCGGAACTTTTGAGAAGTTCCGAATGAAACCCTTGGTTCGGAACTTTGGAGTTCCGAATGAATTCCTTTGGTTCGGAAGTTTTCACTTCGTCCGGAACTTTGAAAGTTCCGGATGAACAAGCTTGGTTCGGAACTTTTGGAGTTCCGGATGAAACCTTGATTCGGAACTTTGGGAGTTCCGAATGAGCTCTTCCCTCCTTCTTGGTTCGGAACTATTCCTGGAAAGATCAGAAACAAGCAAACACCCCCGAAGAACAAGGAGAACAGTAGCAGCAGATATAATCACAAAATAACAAAAATCAAACACACGGATAAATATAAATAGCAACGAATCAACAAATAAGCATCAACAAACAATTAAAAACATGAAATCAAACAACTTTAACCACAATAATCAAAAACCACTTGGATCAAAATAAAAGCATGAACATGAACATAACATAAACACATGAATCAAAGAATAAGAAAGGTAGATAAGATAATGACAAGATAAAATAAAGATTTGACAAGAATTAAAATGAAAACTTACTTGGAATTAAATGGTAATTAAGGTGCATAACATGAATTAAAATTGACAAGTAATGTAAATGACAAGTATTTAAATGGTGGAAGGTCTAATTGTCACCATTAGCCAACAAAATGAAAAATGACTAATCCTAAACTATTTATAGGGGAGGATTAAGGAAGCTTCCTCCCCTCTTTCCTTTTCTCTTAATTGCATAATTAAGTCCCTCCTTTTTTTAATCTTCATTAGTTGCGTACTTAGTCCTTTTCTTCTAATCTTCTTTAATCTTGGACTTAAGGGACTTTTGACTTCGGGATTTCTTTTGAACTCGTCTTTAAATTCTTCAATAAAATAGACTTGAATTCTTCGGCTTTTGATAAACTTCCGTCTTTTGACTTTTTCTTCGATAAATCTTCAGAATTGGTCGTGGACTTCCGTTCTTTTTGCACTCTTGACTTCTTGACTTTGTCTTTCATCCTTTTCTTCAATAAAAGTCCATAAATGCCCGTGAATGTCCGTGTTTTCTCCATTTTTCACCTTTTCATCCTAAATCACAACAAAAACACAAACCACGCATAATTCTGACATAAAAGACATAAAATACACGTTTTGGTCCGGTTATTATTGTAATTAAGTGGTAGAAAAGATGGGTGTTTACACACCTATCAAATCCCCTACACTTGACCATTGCAATGTCCTCATGCAATGCATTAGTTACAAAGCAAGATTACACTTTTCATCATAATCAATCCACATTGGCCTTTATTAAAGAGATAGAAAATTAAAAACATACAAAATAAAGAAATCAAAAGCATACCTTGGGTTTTGAAAATCTTATGAATAATCATCATCCTCAAGTTTTCACTTTCTCCAAACCAAGCTTAAAACAAGATCATTGTTATTATAAGTTAGTAAACTAACACGAACTCATGTGGGCCAATTACTCACTTAGACTCCCTTATTCCTAGGTGTATCTCTTATATTTTATTATTGTCTAGAATGATCACGAGGATGCATTGTTTGACTTATTTCGATAGTTATTTAGTCTGAAAATAAAGTGCACGATTTAATCAATAGTTAGCTAAAGGACCAAATCTTTTAAAACTGCTTCTCGGGACCTCATAAAGTTCATATCTTGGCATAACTCGCTTCGCGATTTGAGACCTTTCTCGGACCGATATTTGGCAGCGACTTCATACTTCAAATCTTGAGAGACGTTCATGAAATAATGGTCTTCTCTTCATATAGTAATTTCTTCACTTGAAGTTTTGAGAGATTCATACTTGGACCACGACTTCTTCATTTTTCTCCAATCTTTATTTTGGACTTTGATATACAACGATCCACCTCCTTTTAAAACTTGGATCTATTTATCCTCATACCTTGTTAGGGTCTTTTCGGATACACTTCTCCATGACTTTTGGGGAGTTTTGCTTTACGTCGTGTGTCTCGATCCTTCATATTGATTTTCGATAAATGATTCTTCACATCACTTTGGATCTTTAGCAACAAAACATAGCCCTCATGCCTTGTTAGGGCCTTTTCGAACTCGCCAATCTTCGCGTCCCGCTTCAATAAGTTATGCCTTGGCTATGAACTCTAATCCATACCGACCAACTTTTAAAGGATCTGGGGCTAGAAGCTAAGTAACTTTTCAAATCGTACAACCTTATTTATTAGCAGATAAATTATTAGCAAGCAATGGGAGAATAGGCTTATAATTAACTCACATAAATTCACGAAAGAATACCGAACTTATAATTGGCTCTATCATCTCTCGTTCTCCACAGTTTAAAATCTCAAGTAATGAGACTCGTGGATTCTTAGCCTATTTGTAACACCCCCAAATTTATACAACTCAGTACAGCGGAAGACTCGTTGGTGTTACGGGATAGCACATTACTCACATCATAAACAACGCATAAAAATCGCGTTGTTTAATAATAAATCATTTCCATTCATAATTATCAAAGTTACATCGGTCCCAAGTCATATTATTTCATACAAAGTTTTACAAAGTATTTGAATGGAAAATATTGTTTAAGTGCGGGCCATGAATTCTTGTCGTCTTCCCGAGAATTACCTTCAAGTACCTGAGACAAAACATGTTAAAAGAAAAGGTCAGCGATAACGCCGAGTGAATTCATAGAGTTTAATAAATTCCATCAATATAATATAGTATAAAATTATTACTGAAAATCATTTTGTACAAATCATTTTAATATGCCATAAAATAACCAAAGTCATTTTATACAAATCCTTATCGAAAATCATAATATAGGCATTTGCCGTAAAAATCATTATACGAGCCAATGTCGTAAAAACATCATACAATACGTCTTATGACATTGTATAAAATCAAATAAAAACCGTTATATGAATATGGTTATGAAACCAAAACACAAACATAATATCAATAGTATGACCCTGTATTGCTAGTCAGGCAATACGTCGTAATTCTGAGCGTCTAGTAGTATTTCGTTAGTTTTGGATTATTACAAGCCGCATGACATTGTTACCTTACTATACCAAAACGGGTAGCTAACCCGATACCAATTTTGCCCATCTAAAGTAGCGTGTCGTCACAAAGGTCACGCTATGGAAATCTTCTCATACATAAATTCGCTTACCAATCAATGTGGCACGACGGGGATCAACCGTCAAGGCGCGAACTGGGGTGATCGTCCCCAAATAGTACTATTAAATGCATAAGCGTCTACCAACTCCCGGTAGTTCACAATTCATGCTAATGGGACTTTTAGTGACATAACCTAACTTTAATAATCCATTTAATTTCATCTATCGGGTCCTTTAATCATTTATCGGGTCATACAATCGGGTCATTCAATCATTCGGGTCCAAATCAATAAACAAACAATCGGGACAAATGGCGTCCTATTTTATAAAAACTAACATGTTATCTCCCTCGCGGGTTTATAAAACATTTATAAAAACATTTAAAAGAGTGCGAGGCTATGAACTCACGTTGATGTGGGAAGGCGGTTTATCGGCAATTCGAATGTACGGTACGTGCTTCAATCACGGAAACCTAGACAAATAATACTCGTCTTAGACTTTTGTCCAATGACTTTATAAAAATAACAATTATGTATACATATGATGATTTTATATATATGATGATCAAGTGGGTTTACATATCCTCATTTACTCATTTTTGTGTTATGTGTCGATAACTTTTATATTAGTTTTCTCGTTTTACCTATTTACGTGTTTTAGGTCCAATAAGCCTATTATAAGTTCTTTAACTTGTTTTAATCCCTTTTATACCTATATTATCAGTATGTATACTTTCCATGTTGGGCCCAAATGGGTTAAGCCCAATAAGTTCTTTATCTTATTTAGTCCAATTATTAGTCCAATATGCTTAATTAGCTCGTAAATGTCCGTATTTCTTATAGTTCGGGTTTTATCGGTTTTTAATTGTATTAGATACTTATATATCAGTATGTGACTTTTATAAACTTTACATTAGACGGGTTTGGTCGTCTAAGTTTTATTTGGCGAAAAACGTTAATTTTACGGCGATAGCCGAAAAAGTCGTAAAAATCAAGTTTATAGTTTTATATCTTATAAGACATAACAAGTTACTATTTTTATAAAATGTCCACTTATTTAACCTTTAACATATTTATATAAATAAAATTCATGAGTTAGTGGGTTTTAACTTTACATTTTATACAATATAATTTTGAGTGCTTATATAATAGTATTATACTTTATTTTTCAAAAATCTGATTTTTATCTTCACTTTCACCAAAACTGCCATATCTTGAGTTCTATATGGAGATAGAAGCTCAAATTTTTATCACATAAACTACATGATATGTGCTACATTTAACTCTCCTATAGCTACTGTTGAATCATCTTCTAAATATTTTCTAAAAATCGTCCAAAACAGTGAACTCAGATGTATACCTTAAACTTGTTTTGATCATATCTCACTCATTACTTTGATTCCATTGCATGACCAACTCTCACATGTGTACAAGACATATAGCTTACTGTAAATGGATTCTACTTCATCATTTTATCAGCCTATGACCTGTTTCTTTACTGTTTTATACAGCCATGTAAATTAATCAAGATTTTAACCTTGTTTCTTATGGTTTTTCACCTTTTTAATCATGTTTATCAACACCAAATCCCCACACAATATTTTTAATCATAATTCATCATCATATACATATACATAAGTGAAAGAAATACAAGATTAAATAATCAAAAATATCAAGAGGATGAGGAGGACAATCTTTATACCACCAAAGTGATGAAATGATGAGTTTTTGGATGAACAAGACATGGTTTTGGGTAACCAATCTTATGAGATATCAACACCACTTCAAGGATCACCAAGTATTTGTAGATTCCTCCAAAAATCAGCCCTTGTTCTTCATGGAAACTCCTTGAGAAATCAGCCCCAAGACACTAACAAAACTTCTCCTTGGATGTTAAAACTTGCACCAATCTTCATCTCTTTGAATGGAGATTAACATATGTTAATCATAACAAATGTTTGTGGTTAAAATTGATCAAATGAGGGTGTTCTTGGTGGAGATGGGACGAATTTTAGAGAGAGGGAGGAGTGTTGTGTGGTTTTTGCATGTAAGAATGGAAGCTAATGGGAAGTTTGAGGTGGTTTTGTTAGGTTAGTGGGAAATGTAGCTTACTTTGTAAGCCTTAAGCAACAAGTGTAAGCTTGTTGCTACAAGCTTGACACATCACAAGTGTGGTGTCACTTGTGTAGCCTTCCCATATAGTGGGGTGGGACAAGTGTATACTTGTCTCATCCCACTAATTTACGGGTATTCCTCGATTCTAGTTTCCTCGATTTGCGTGCCCTCGGGTCGTTTTATGAAAAACGTTTTTATAAATTATGAATCACCGTCACAAAACGAATCTAATAAAAATTGTCTCATCAAAAACGGAGTTCGAAAACGTAAATACGTAATCCTAAGGTTTCCGGTTTAGTCGTAAAGGACGTTAAAATAAAATCGTAAGTCCTAATCTCTTCTCGTAAATTTGTGAGTTTATGAACCAACACAAATTTAAAACTCCAAAATAATATTTATGGACAAATTTATTTTCTGACATGTCGGATTGCCACCAAGGACGGTGTATGTAAACGTAAGCACGTAACGTTGAATCCTCCGGTTTTGACGTAGTCGATGCTACTTCAAGACGTAAATCCAAATTTCTTCCCAAAAATAAGTGAGTTCATAAAATCATATTTTCAAATAAATATTGAGAATAAAATATTGACCATAATTTGACGGATTGTCATAGCATTTACCCCTAAACAGGATCTTTGTCCTCAAAGATCATCTTACCTTACTACTCGCTTCTTATAGAGTTAAAGCCATGTGGATATTTCTTCCACATTCGGTCTTTTCTCACAAGTGTAATCCATTATAATACGCGAGTTTCATCAAACATAACTACGGGAATAAGATCAGGCTAAATGTTGACTTACTTTCTCTATCCATGATGTTCACGGGTTTCTGATGAATGCAACTTTTCGCCGATCTAAGCTCTACTAAGAATAATCAGAATTTCACTTGATAGACATTCCATCAAGTTCGATTTACGAAACATAATTCACGCGGTTCTTGAAGTCCTTGGGTAGATCCAGCTTATATGCCTTTCAATCCCAACTTTTACATCATCTCAATGGTCCCATACAACGGGGACTTATATCCCATGATTTGTCAGATCATGAATTCATTTTTCCAAGGTTAAAAATTGTGGCATAACTTCGCTACCCATTTGGCACTTCAAGATCTACCTTTCATATTCACATAACCTCTTGCCCACTACCGGCAGTCAATAATCAGATCCTAATTTCAACAATCATTTCAGATCTCGCGGGTCAGGTATATTGTAAGGTTAGGTTTGCCATCATAGGGAACCTTAAACTTAAAAGACATGCACAATGGGTGTATGTCGGGTGTCTTCATCTCAACTCCTGCTTACAGATGCTCTAATATTTAGATCCTAACAAGATTCGATCTCAATCCTAATACGATAATTATCAATGATAATCTTTTCAAGGGAAAACGATTATACGGTCTATTACCAAAGGTCAATCAGGCAAACATAAAACAGCATTTATATTACTTTGTATCGTTACTTTACCGCGTCCCTTCGATTGGGGTGGTACATAGTACTCTCATCAAGGTTCGTTCTCAATGATTTCTGAGCAAATCTCTAGAAATTCGATGCGAAGCGAGGATCTTGATAAAGATGTTTGATACAGGCACACTATGTTTACATAACTCTTTTGCATTTATTATTAACGGGAATGATATTAGCAGATTTGGTCAGTCTGTCGACGATGATCCAAATCGAATCAAATTCAGATGATGACCTTTGCAATAGCTAGACCTTTACTAATGTATGAGGCGATGTTTGCCTTCATAATTGTCATTAGTACAACTTCTTCAGACAAAGATACTTTTAGTCATAAATGACATAAATAGAATACTTATACTTACAAATTCCAACATACTATATCTCACAATCTCCATATTTAGGCAACCATAAACGGCCCTTTAAAACATTTAACGCTATCGGCTTCTCAATTCTAATGGTTCACATTAGCCGCGAACCCTTTTTATTATCTATATTATCCGTTTTACAAGTATTGTTTATTTTTATATCGTTTGGCAATTTATTTTGCACCTTCATTAATAAGGAACATGTCCTAACTGGTTCTTTATCTTCTCTACATAATGCATCGGTATCTATATTCACTTCTCATGATGATATAGTTATCATGTCCACAATTCACTCGGATATTCTTTCTATATTATGCGTTAGTAATTACGTTCACTTTCTCCTGATGAAATAAATATCATAACTGTATTTATTCAAAATTCTTTCTTCATATCTTTTATGTTTCAGTTTCGTCTCAACTATCATTTTTATCAGTTTTTTTTCTCAATCCGGCGTCTAAAGCGTCGATAATTATTATATGTAAATTAACAATAATTATTTAATTTTTATGAAACGTAAACGTTAAAAGTTTAAATTTCTTAGTTCGACCAATTATATAAAATGTTCAAAATAAATTTGGATTTAATTAACAAGATTTTTGTTGATTTATCGAAAATATTTAATAAGATTAGTAAATGTTCGAAAAACCTTTGTTTATACTTTGGTCAAAGTTTTCTTAGTTTGAAAAGTAAAAATTATCGTTTCAAATTTCAAGTTATGGTTTAAATGGGTTTCCTCAATCCTTCTTAGGTTATCTTGAGGTATACACAAACATTTACCCCTAAACAGAAGTTTAGTTAAATGGTTTGTGTATAAGGGAATAATCCCTTTAAAAATCCTTTGTTAAAACATTTGTCAAAACATATTTCCATTTCTTTTTGGCAAAATCCAAACTCTTAAAAGGGCTCTTAATTTTTGAAGAGTCTATATGCATACATCTTACCATTATTAATCCAACGGTCATTTTATGTAAAGGATTAAGTCCTTAATCACATGTTAAATATTTAAGGTACATGTTTTCATTGTTCGGCCAGTTCAGGGCAAACTATAAATAGTTATTAACTCATTCTTATTCGTATTAACAAACAAATAGTCCTTAATGATCACGAGCATGAATTTATCTAATTACAGCCTACACACGTGATTCATTATATTTATGAATACTACATGTGTATTAATTAATCCAAACGACATCACGTGAAACTTGTAATGTTCATTACAAGTACCGATTGTAGTGATTGGAATAAATAATCTTTTTCGCAGATGCGATGTTGATGATAACCATGCCGAGGATCAAAAACCTCGTAAATGATCGAACAAATCTTCCATTTCGAGTTATGGATATCGTTTTCGATTGTCAATTTACTCAGTTCACAGTAATCTATAAATATAAGGAATGATAACACCATAGCTCTTCATGATGACAGGCTTGGTATAATGATATCTTTCTCCGACAACTCTTTCAGTTGTACGGTAATTCCTTTAATTCAGATGGTGCTGACATACAGTGCACAAGCCACAGGTGCAGCACCGGGAATAGAATCAATACCAATTTCAACTTGCCTTAGTGGCGAAAGTCTAGGTAATTCATCAACAAATACTTCCTAAGGTTTCAGATAACGGAAACATCTTTTAATAAATACATGTTAGGTTCTTCTAGATTACAATATCTATGACTAATTCACAACCATTCATGGCATAATTTAAAGTCTTAATACAGGATATGGTCATCCATCACGAATTATTTAGATCACTTTTGATAATCAACATCTTATCTTTTAGGGAATTCTACTCGAGTTCCCATCAATTAAGACAATGTCGTCATGTCATAATCAATCAATCCATTCAACTGACATTATCAACTTTCCAGTTTCATTGCCGTCGATAAGATGTGAACTTCTCAAAAGACTAATAATAATTCATAATCCTTCACAAATTCAGGAGACATAACTACCTTAAAAGAGTAAGGTCAACGCATAATCTATGCGAGAGAATTTCAAATCAGACTCGGATGAAAACATTTAACGAATATGAATATATCCCATGTTTTCATAATTTGAGTACGCATTCGAAAGCTCCTCGGATCGTTACCCAGGTCATTCAAATGAAATCAAATCAAAAGAAATGATAAGAACGTCGATACATCCAGTCGGGTATCAACACTCGATAATCACATACTTTTCCTAAGAATCTCACTACGGGAGAATTGGACAAGATAGAATTGTCAATTGTCAAATAAGACAATTTCTACAGATGAGTAAATTCGAATCAGAAGAATAGATGCTACAGGCACATATGTAGGTATCCCTAACACTATGTCCCTATTTTTCACTTCTTGCAGATCTCATAAATTTTAATCTTTCACAATCTATAAAGAAAAGGTAGTGTTTATTCATTAGTTTTATGGTGACTACTAATCAGCCTTGCATGGTCCATTCCAAATTGTATGTAGGCGCGCAACTATATACAATTTCAAGATTAACGATGCAATACTCAGTTCGTCAAAATTTTATCATCATTTTTATAGTAAAATCATTTTCATGCTTAATTCTTAGATAAGAATCAAAATAAATTTACAAAGATTTTCCTTGTTATGAAAACAATTAAGTTTTCCAAGGTGTTTTATAAACAACTTCATTTCGATAACAATCACTTATAAATCTCACTTTGAATAATCTTTATAGTGATGAAAATTCAATTTCCTCATATGATACTGTTTTATCTTATAAAAACAATGAGTGATCTGCAAAGAGTGATGAAGAGTCGTTCACCGAGAACTAACTACAATATGATAGGAAATGAGCTTAGCCAAATAATCATGAGGTTCATGATCTCGATGGCACTCAGAAAAGAATAATTCACAACGTAACTCAAATCAAGATGAGTACTTATTCAATGGTTGCATCACTAATGCGAACATTAGGATGAAGCAATAAAAGATAGATAACATCGACACATGTAGAATTTAGCGATCAAAGGTAATCTTTTCATTAATCACAAACAAGTCAAAATTGTACCGTAACACATTACATGTCACTATGACATACAATTCTCAAAACTCATCCTACCAACTGATATCTCAGTTAAGTTAGGGATTTTTAAAAGATACCACAATGAATACTAATCTACAAGAATCATTAGGTGTTCCACATGTCCCGAAAGATCCATCGGTCCCAATTCAGAAGAAGATTTCTTCGATTTATTTGTTGGACACTGGGCATCCTCGTTAGTGGACAATGGCCTAGGAACAACCCTTAACACGAATCAACAATCAATTAAAACCTTATAATTCAATCATAGAACTTAACGACTTCCTCTTAACAATCTCATATTCCATACAGGTTAAGTTTTACTTTATTCAAGTTTCAACCACTTTTATACTCAATTCGATATCCTACTTCATTCTCTGATACTTACATCCTTATTCTTCGGCCTTGTAAAGGCAATAAAATCTCAATATGAATCAACACTTAATTCCAATCCTATATCTCTTACAACAAAAATTATCAAATGAGTCACTAGTATGAAATGACTTGATCATTCAACTAGATTTCTCGGAAAGGTACTAGTGCCATGAGGCTTTTGGGTAATGGTTCCAATGACAGCCGCAAGTGCAACATTCACCCTTTCGATTTCAATTTAAGAATTGGATGACAACGAATCAGATGACATCTTTCTAGGTGATAACGTTTTGTCAAACTCCACTCTATAAGGAAAGATCGTCATGACATCGATATCAGTCTTAATCTCGTCAATTCTTCTTCAATATCACAATCAACTAATATCTACATTTCTACGAATATCAACCATTTGTTGGGATCATAAATATCCACAACTTGGTTTAGATCTAGGATAGCTAGAATTCCTACGAGAATAGATTCGATTAGTTTACTAGGGGATTTAGGGTTACTTGTGACAATCTACGTCGTATAAATACCTCGTATAAAAATCAAAATAATCATCAAACAATCATGTAATAAAATTACATCATATATATATATATATATAATCCAAGTTATATATATATTAAAATAACACTTCTCAGACTGGCCTTGTCGGTAACTCGGGAATTCTTCGGCACCGTTATAGTCAAAAGATTTTTAGACATTTTTAGAAAAATGTTTATAGTTAAAAGATTTTGAAATGTTTTATTCAAAACCTTGGTTTTAAAAATCTTTCGTTCTCTATAACGAGAGCTCTGATGCCAAACTGTAACACCCCCAAATTTATACAACTCAGTACAGCGGAAGACTCGTTGGTGTTACGGGATAGCACATTACTCACATCATAAACAACGCATAAAAATCGCGTTGTTTAATAATAAATCATTTCCATTCATAATTATCAAAGTTACATCGGTCCCAAGTCATATTATTTCATACAAAGTTTTACAAAGTATTTGAATGGAAAATATTGTTTAAGTGCGGGCCATGAATTCTTGTCGTCTTCCCGAGAATTACCTTCAAGTACCTGAGACAAAACATGTTAAAAGAAAAGGTCAGCGATAACGCCGAGTGAATTCATAGAGTTTAATAAATTCCATCAATATAATATAGTATAAAATTATTACTGAAAATCATTTTGTACAAATCATTTTAATATGCCATAAAATAGCCAAAGTCATTTTATACAAATCCTTATCGAAAATCATAATATAGGCATTTGCCGTAAAAATCATTATACGAGCCAATGTCGTAAAAACATCATACAATACGTCTTATGACATTGTATAAAATCAAATAAAAACCGTTATATGAATATGGTTATGAAACCAAAACACAAACATAATATCAATAGTATGACCCTGTATTGCTAGTCAGGCAATACGTCGTAATTCTGAGCGTCTAGTAGTATTTCGTTAGTTTTGGATTATTACAAGCCGCATGACATTGTTACCTTACTATACCAAAACGGGTAGCTAACCCGATACCAATTTTGCCCATCTAAAGTAGCGTGTCGTCACAAAGGTCACGCTATGGAAATCTTCTCATACATAAATTCGCTTACCAATCAATGTGGCACGACGGGGATCAACCGTCAAGGCGCGAACTGGGGTGATCGTCCCCAAATAGTACTATTAAATGCATAAGCGTCTACCAACTCCCGGTAGTTCACAATTCATGCTAATGGGACTTTTAGTGACATAACCTAACTTTAATAATCCATTTAATTTCATCTATCGGGTCCTTTAATCATTTATCGGGTCATACAATCGGGTCATTCAATCATTCGGGTCCAAATCAATAAACAAACAATCGGGACAAATGGCGTCCTATTTTATAAAAACTAACATGTTATCTCCCTCGCGGGTTTATAAAACATTTATAAAAACATTTAAAAGAGTGCGAGGCTATGAACTCACGTTGATGTGGGAAGGCGGTTTATCGGCAATTCGAATGTACGGTACGTGCTTCAATCACGGAAACCTAGACAAATAATACTCGTCTTAGACTTTTGTCCAATGACTTTATAAAAATAACAATTATGTATACATATGATGATTTTATATATATGATGATCAAGTGGGTTTACATATCCTCATTTACTCATTTTTGTGTTATGTGTCGATAACTTTTATATTAGTTTTCTCGTTTTACCTATTTACGTGTTTTAGGTCCAATAAGCCTATTATAAGTTCTTTAACTTGTTTTAATCCCTTTTATACCTATATTATCAGTATGTATACTTTCCATGTTGGGCCCAAATGGGTTAAGCCCAATAAGTTCTTTATCTTATTTAGTCCAATTATTAGTCCAATATGCTTAATTAGCTCGTAAATGTCCGTATTTCTTATAGTTCGGGTTTTATCGGTTTTTAATTGTATTAGATACTTATATATCAGTATGTGACTTTTATAAACTTTACATTAGACGGGTTTGGTCGTCTAAGTTTTATTTGGCGAAAAACGTTAATTTTACGGCGATAGCCGAAAAAGTCGTAAAAATCAAGTTTATAGTTTTATATCTTATAAGACATAACAAGTTACTATTTTTATAAAATGTCCACTTATTTAACCTTTAACATATTTATATAAATAAAATTCATGAGTTAGTGGGTTTTAACTTTACATTTTATACAATATAATTTTGAGTGCTTATATAATAGTATTATACTTTATTTTTCAAAAATCTGATTTTTATCTTCACTTTCACCAAAACTGCCATATCTTGAGTTCTATATGGAGATAGAAGCTCAAATTTTTATCACATAAACTACATGATATGTGCTACATTTAACTCTCCTATAGCTACTGTTGAATCATCTTCTAAATATTTTCTAAAAATCGTCCAAAACAGTGAACTCAGATGTATACCTTAAACTTGTTTTGATCATATCTCACTCATTACTTTGATTCCATTGCATGACCAACTCTCACATGTGTACAAGACATATAGCTTACTGTAAATGGATTCTACTTCATCATTTTATCAGCCTATGACCTGTTTCTTTACTGTTTTATACAGCCATGTAAATTAATCAAGATTTTAACCTTGTTTCTTATGGTTTTTCACCTTTTTAATCATGTTTATCAACACCAAATCCCCACACAATATTTTTAATCATAATTCATCATCATATACATATACATAAGTGAAAGAAATACAAGATTAAATAATCAAAAATATCAAGAGGATGAGGAGGACAATCTTTATACCACCAAAGTGATGAAATGATGAGTTTTTGGATGAACAAGACATGGTTTTGGGTAACCAATCTTATGAGATATCAACACCACTTCAAGGATCACCAAGTATTTGTAGATTCCTCCAAAAATCAGCCCTTGTTCTTCATGGAAACTCCTTGAGAAATCAGCCCCAAGACACTAACAAAACTTCTCCTTGGATGTTAAAACTTGCACCAATCTTCATCTCTTTGAATGGAGATTAACATATGTTAATCATAACAAATGTTTGTGGTTAAAATTGATCAAATGAGGGTGTTCTTGGTGGAGATGGGACGAATTTTAGAGAGAGGGAGGAGTGTTGTGTGGTTTTTGCATGTAAGAATGGAAGCTAATGGGAAGTTTGAGGTGGTTTTGTTAGGTTAGTGGGAAATGTAGCTTACTTTGTAAGCCTTAAGCAACAAGTGTAAGCTTGTTGCTACAAGCTTGACACATCACAAGTGTGGTGTCACTTGTGTAGCCTTCCCATATAGTGGGGTGGGACAAGTGTATACTTGTCTCATCCCACTAATTTACGGGTATTCCTCGATTCTAGTTTCCTCGATTTGCGTGCCCTCGGGTCGTTTTACGAAAAACGTTTTTATAAATTATGAATCACCGTCACAAAACGAATCTAATAAAAATTGTCTCATCAAAAACGGAGTTCGAAAACGTAAATACGTAATCCTAAGGTTTCCGGTTTAGTCGTAAAGGACGTTAAAATAAAATCGTAAGTCCTAATCTCTTCTCGTAAATTTGTGAGTTTATGAACCAACACAAATTTAAAACTCCAAAATAATATTTATGGACAAATTTATTTTCTGACATGTCGGATTGCCACCAAGGACGGTGTATGTAAACGTAAGCACGTAACGTTGAATCCTCCGGTTTTGACGTAGTCGATGCTACTTCAAGACGTAAATCCAAATTTCTTCCCAAAAATAAGTGAGTTCATAAAATCATATTTTCAAATAAATATTGAGAATAAAATATTGACCATAATTTGACGGATTGTCACACTATTAAATCAAAGTTTTGGGTTTTCGAGTCGCCTATAGGATCTTGCAAACTCTTAGACTTTTTCAAGTTTAGAAATCGCATTTTAAAGTTCCCTTGATAAACGCCTCTCTAGGATCAATTATAGGAACTTGCGAAAAGTTCTTGTTCTTAACCCGTGAGAGTTAAGACTTTCGCGTTTTATAGCTCCCTATATAAAAGCCTAGCAAAACTTGACTTAAACACGTTAATGATACTAGCTAGAGTAAACTCGGGTTGAGTCAAAAGATTCACAACGCTTGAAAACTAAAACCACTTATTCAAAGATTTATTCTAGCAAAGGAAGAAAATAACTATACAAAGATAACAACTAATAGGCCAAAATAGATCAAAAATTTTGAAAAATGTCGAAAAATTGATTTTCCGGTTAAAATGAGGACAAATACAAGGAAAAGACCACTTAACTTCGATAGAAGTCCCCCCTACACTTAAGATAAACATTGTCCTCAATGTTTAAGCATGTGGGAGTAAACTCCCCTACACTTAGGACATTATGCACGTTGTTTAAATCTCGCTAAGGAAAAGACAACTAAAGAGATTCCTATTTTAATATTGAGAAAATATAAAATAGTGAATCGAAAAGCGTTTAGGATAGAACCGGGAAGAAGTAGAACACGGAATCACGGGTCGTCAAGAATCATCAAGAGTGGATCATTGAAGCTCGAATCCCTGATTAAGAAGTGAGGATAGGTAATAGCAAACCAAAGGGTCCCCCCTACACTTATGATATAGAAAGCGGAAAGATAGATGCATGGGTTGCCTCCCAAGAAGCGCTTGGTTTTTGTTAACCGAGTCGTGAGCCTGACTCGACCCTTATCATCAACGGAAGTAGCATGAAACAAATCCACCCGGATCAAAGACATAGTTTTCATCCATCAATAAGCAAGAGCTTAAGGCGAACAAGGCAAGCCAAAAGAGAAGTGGCAAGGTTCCCTTAAGCAGCAATGGAGCATGGTGGAAGCAAGTATGGTGTGGTGCAAGAATGGCTTGAATAGTTCCAAAGATTTTTCCTTTTATTTCATCAGGTGGATACTGAGATGGCTTAAAGACTTCAATACCGGGGTCGAACACCTTTTCCTTTAAGGGAAAATAGCACTCAGGCTCAGCCGAGTGTGAAGAAGATCCGCAAAGAAGCACAACCTCGTCCTCAGAAGTGGGACAAAGAGGTGTCAAATCATAAGTGCAACGGATTTTGGTGTCGACCGGTTTCTTCTCCTTTGACAAAATGCTCTTCAAATCCAAAGTAGGATCAAGGCGATAATCTTCAAAGTCCAAAGGAGGAGCATCACTCTCATGAGGGAAGTATGTGTTGAGAAATTCAGAGAAATCTTCCTCAAATGAATAATCATCCAAAGTAGGATCGAGTGATGGCGGAGGATCTTCATCATGTGAAGAATCGCTCGAGAGAGTATCAGCCTCATCAAAATCATCGAAAGTGGGCAGCTTGGGATACTCAGAAGTACAATCAAAATCATCCGAGTCTGAGCTAGAATCATCATCATCATAAGCATCGAAGACCGGTTGAGAATCATAAATGGGCGAAGCGTCCAAAGTAGGGGGAGAATCATCCACATCATCTTCAAAGAGTGGATTATCAGTGGAAGACTCGAATAAAGGATTGTCATAGACGGTAAAGTCATCGAGCACATTTATCATATTCACTGATTCTCGGCCTCCAAAGGATTTGCCTGTAAGCTTCCCCATTTTAAAAACTTTAGAATCATCCCCGACTCTTAAGATTAACTCACCTTCGGCCACATCTACTAAAGCACGTCCGGTTCCCAAAAATGGCCGACCAAGTATTAAAGGAATACGAGGGTCCATTTCATAATCAACTACGACAAAATCGACCGGGAAAGTAAATGTGCCAACTTTGATAAACACGTCTTCGGCTATACCAACGGGGTAAGCGAGAGTGCGGTTTGCAAGTTCGAGAGTCATCTTTGTTGGAATGAGGTCGGGCAATGATAGTGTTTTCCAAACACTCAGTGGCATCAAATTAATACTAGCCCCGAGATCAGCAAGGGCAGTAAATTCTTCAGTTTTGTTGAACACGCAAGGCAACACAAAACGACCGGGATCTCCAAGCTTTTCCGGAAGTTCTCTAAGAAGGACTGCAGAGCAGTTTTCATTTAATCGTGTGTTGGCGAGTTCAATCAACTTCTCCTTCTTGCTAAGCAATTCCTTGAATGCTTTGACAAATTTCGACATGTGGCAAAGTGCTTCAACAAGGCTAATGTTGATGGTCATTTTAGATAGCATATCCACCTATTTCGATACTTGACAGTCATTCTTGGTTAGCTCGTTGGTCTTACCTATGCGAGAAGGGTTTGGGATTCTAGGTTGATAAGGGTTAGGTGAAGGTGTAGTTGGTGAAGGTTGTGATGTTGAAGGGTCCTTCCGAGATACATCGTCATGACGAGGCGGAGACGGTAATGGTGTACTAGCACTAAGTGTAAGAGGAGTAGGGATATATGGTGGTGGAGGAGGTGTAGATGATGGTGGTGAGTCAGGTGGATTGACAATGGTAATTCCACTACGCGTAGTTATAGCACTCACATTAGCTCGCGGATTGGTGACGGTGTTTGAAGGTAGAGAACCCGAAGAAGAAGAAGGTTGAGCTTCGGGCAAGAAAATAGCCAACAGATTCTTTAATTCAGTTGTTTGAGTGATGAAGGAGGATTGAAGATTATCACGAACCTCGGTTCTGATGTCATTACCTTGCTTCAAGATATCTCCTTTCAAATTGATTATTTGGCTTTGTAGATTCTTAATTTGCTCACCTTGAGTTCTCATGATGGTGTCAACATCGGGATTAATGGGTAGGTGGTTGATAAGGGTTAGAAGCACGAGGTGGGATTTGGTTGCTTCTATTGTATTTGTTGGCGGGATTTTGGTTTTGAGGAGAAAAACCGGGTGAAAGGTAGTTGTTGGAACGGTAGCTCAGCAGATTTCTATCCCCTTGTTGTCTAGCTTGGTAATTTTCCGGTGAATAATTACCGTAAGCAGCATACACATTTTCCAGATTTCCTTGTGTCGAAGGACAATCGGTGTATGAGTGAGGACCGCCACATGTTTCACAAGGATTAGCAACTGCTTTAACTTGTTGTTGTTGTTGGTTTGAAGCGAGAAGCGTAATAATTTTGCTCATTTTGGCCATCATGCGGGTGAGTTCGGTCATCTCAGGGTTTGCTGAGGTTGCGGAAACATTGACTCGCGGGTTGTTCCTAGAAGAAGCAGAGGAATCCCAGTTCTTGTGGTGAGTAGTCATGTTCTCAATTAACTCTCTACACTCCTCGGGTCTCCTTTTCATGAATGTGCCACCGGCGGCTGCATTGATCGTATCACGATCTCGAAAAGTCAATCCGTTGTAGAAAGTATCGATTAAGGTGACAGGGAGCATGTTGTGGTTTGGACAACGGTCGATCAAGACATTATATCTCTCCCAAGCGTCAAAAAGAGATTCATCAGGGTCTTGCATGAAACCGCTGATCTGATTGCGAAGGCTTGTGACCATGGATGGTGGAAAGTTGCGCGATAGAAAGCGTTGAGTCATATCATCCCAAGTGTGAATAGAATTCTTCGGGAGACGATCAAACCATTTCTCGGCATGATGCGATAAAGTATGTGGGAAGAGTTGTAGGCGAAGTACATCCATTGTGGCCCCATGCAACTTCATGCTTTGGGTGATTGTAATGAACTTGTCGAGGTGTTTGTTGGCATCATCATCAGGCAATCCTCTAAATGGGTTTGTTTGTACTTGCTGAATCATGTGGTGCTTCAACGAAAACTCAGGAGCGTTGATTTGCATCGGCGCAATCGGTCCTCCTCGTCCAAACATTGTTGGTTGACAAAGTTCCTCCATGGTCCGAAGATCGGGCTGTGGAAGAGCATTGTTGTTATTATTATTATTCAGGTTCGGTGGAATGTTGTTGTTGTTAACACCTGCCATATCTAAATCTTCTTGAGGCTCGGGCTCTTGATAATTAGAAGATCTAGTACGCATACACCTGAAAATGCAAAAGAAAACAAAACCAAACACAAAAACAATATATATACACAATAAAGATAAAATCTTTTTGGATTTTTGAAAATTTTAATTTTTGTGGTTTTTTATCAATTTTTAATTTTTATGATTTTTGAATTTTTTAGGCAAGAAAAATAACGTTCACAAGTGAACGGATCCAAAAAGCAACGTGTCTCTCACAGAAAACTGTTGATCTTAACGAAAAGAGCCGGCAGCGGCGCCATTTGATAACTTGGTTTTACCAGGTTAAAAATTATCGTTCTAGTGTTCCTGTCTAATCGAATTGATCTTAGTTCTCTATGTGACTTCGTTTTATTTTGGTGGAAACAAAGATGTGTCGTTGTAGTGTTTAAAATAAAGTGTGCAAAACAATTAAAGTAAAAGTGCTCTTAAAGTAAATCTAAGTCTAATTAAAGTAAAGTGCAAGTATTTAAAAACGAGGCTAAAATTAAAGGCACTAAAGTAAATGACGGAGACTTAAATCTATCTAAGGAAAACTTAAAGTGCGACTAAAACTAAGGCAAATAATCTAAAAGTGCAATGAAATAAAAGGCAGGGAAAATAAAACTTGAAAATAAAAATCAAAGACAAAAGCTAATAAGAACCTGAATACAGCTCATTCGGAATAAACCTTCGTTTGGAATAATCACTCGTCCTAAATGTCACCTTTGGTTGAAATGATTCTTCTTCACCTGGAATATTACCAAAATCCTTGATCCGGAACAAATTGGTCTGAATATGTCACTTATCCAAAACAATGCTTCGTTCGGAACTTACTGATTCGGAACTTGTAAATTCTGCCTTGATTCGGAAGTATTAGGTCACCCCTTGATTCGGAAGTTTCCGAATGAAGTCCTTTGATTCGGAAGTTTAGAACTTCCGAATGAACCGTTCTTGAGTCGGAAGATGACCTTTGATCCGGAACTTTGGAAGTTCCGAATGAAGCCTTGACTCGGAAGTTTATGACTTCCGAATGAAAAGCCTTGATTCGGAACTTGGTCCTTGATTCGGAACTTTGAGTTGATTCGGAACTTTTGAGAAGTTCCGAATGAAACCCTTGGTTCGGAACTTTGGAGTTCCGAATGAATTCATTTGGTTCGGAAGTTTTCACTTCGTCCGGAACTTTGAAAGTTCCGGATGAACAAGCTTGGTTCGGAACTTTTGGAGTTCCGGATGAAACCTTGATTCGGAACTTTGGGAGTTCCGAATGAGCTCTTCCCTCCTTCTTGGTTCGGAACTATTCCTGGAAAGATCAGAAACAAGCAAACACCCCCGAAGAACAAGGAGAACAGTAGCAGCAGATATAATCACAAAATAACCAAAATCAAACACACGGATAAATATAAATAGCAACGAATCAACAAATAAGCATCAACAAACAATTAAAAACATGAAATCAAACAACTTTAACCACAATAATCAAAAACCACTTGGATCAAAATAAAAGCATGAACATGAACATAACATAAACACATGAATCAAAGAATAAGAAAGGTAGATAAGAGATTGACAAGATAAAATAAAGATTTGACAAGAATTAAAATGAAAACTTACTTGGAATTAAATGGTAATTAAGGTGCATAACATGAATTAAAATTGACAAGTAATGTAAATGACAAGTATTTAAATGGTGGAAGGTCTAATTGTCACCATTAGCCAACAAAATGAAAAATGACTAATCCTAAACTATTTATAGGGGAGGATTAAGGAAGCTTCCTCCCCTCTTTCCTTTTCTCTTAATTGCATAATTAAGTCCCTCCTTCTTTTAATCTTCATTAATTGCGTACTTAGTCCTTTTCTTCTAATCTTCTTTAATCTTGGACTTAAGGGACTTTTGACTTCGGGATTTCTTTTGAACTCGTCTTTAAATTCTTCAATAAAATAGACTTGAATTCTTCGGCTTTTGATAAACTTCCGTCTTTTGACTTTTTCTTCGATAAATCTTCAGAATTGGTCGTGGACTTCCGTTCTTTTTGCACTCTTGACTTCTTGACTTCGTCTTTCATCCTTTTCTTCAATAAAAGTCCATAAATGCCCGTGAATGTCCGTGTTTTCTCCATTTTTCACCTTTTCATCCTAAATCACAACAAAAACACAAACCACGCATAATTCCGACATAAAAGACATAAAATACACGTTTTGGTCAGGTTATTATTGTAATTAAGTGGTAGAAAAGATGGGTGTTTACACACCTATCAAATGTAAAGAGTTAAGGGTAAAGAAAGATCATACCGAACACTAAGGATTTATAGTGGTTCGGCAACGAAGCTCACTCCTCGTTCCTACTCCACTCCTCGAGTACTCCTTACTCGAGAGTTCACTACACAACAAGATCCTTATGGTGGAGAAAACCGTACACGTCGCTTAACCAATTTCCGACTCTAAGCTAAAAGTCGAGCCCTAATCGTAGCTAGGACCAATCTACACAACTATACTTAGTACATACACAACTTCCAAATAGACACAACTACTTGGATCTTCACAACTATGACACAATAACAAATGTATATAATTAGATCATCAATGGATCTTTGGTGGTGGACTCAACACTTCACAAGGATAGTGTTCTTCTCTTTGCACTTGGAGAGGAAGGGATGGAAGAAAAAGATTCACTTCTTAAACAAGTAGTAATCAAACAAATGATCAAAGATTTGAGTGATTAAAGAAGAGTGTTTGAATCTGGAAATAGATGTGCAAAAGAGGTGAGTTGAAAAGCTGAGAATGGTCCACAATTTATAGGACAAAAGTCCAATGGATATATCTGGCCGCGGTTCCATATCTCAGCCGGCGGTTCCTTATCGATAAGGAACCGCGTAGGCACTAGGGAACCGCCGCCTAGACTCCGCTCCCTTTTTTGTCCTTTAGTGATGGACGTCTTATCTGGATTAAAAAATATCCTGATAGAATATTCCTAATCAAATAAGAATATGCCATTTTCAAATTTTCAAATAATTAATTTAATAAAACATTTTTTTAAAAAGAAAGTTTAATAAAAACTTGTCACACTTAATAAAAAGTGAGTTTTAAGAAAAGATTAAATCACTTGATCACTTGATTAAGGTTAGTACTTGTTTATTCATACCTTAAGTGAAAGTGGGTAAAATGAAAAATACTTGAACTTAAGAATTCGTTTTTCGTTTTTTTCGTAAATGCTTGTTTTTACATATTGTCGTAATCAAAACCAAGAGAGACCGGAAAGTGAAAGTAACGTTTTTAGGCATTATTGCATTAACAATCTCCCTCTTTTTGATTCCGACAATACATAAACTCAATCACACAAAAACAAGATTTTCGAAGACGAGTTTATTCATTTCTCCCCCTTTGTCGAAGCAAAAAGGTTGCACAAGTCGATGTTGAAGATACGGACTTTGCAAAGACTCCCCCTTGGTGCTTACTCCCCCTAGCTTGGGACACCGAGGAACCGAGATATGGTGAAAAGCTACATAGAAGGGTTAGTTGAACAAAGGAAACAACCAACAAGATATAGCAATAGGTCACAAAATAAAAGAGAAGAAAACATAAAGATAAAGATCCAAGATAGGTTACTAAAAGAACATCATACAAAGATGTATGGAAAAAGAAACAAGCCAAAAGCATAAATCTAATCCTAGTTATTCTAGAATTCTAAGATTTGCTTGAATTTGGTGTCTTGTGGATAAGCAACCAATGCTTATATGAAAGACAAGGTAATGGCGGAGGGTGGTGGTGGTGGCTTGTTGGAGATCTCATAATCATAGTGAAGAGGAGGCTTGATTAAGAGACTTTTGATGTAGCTCAACTCCTCATAGATGTGTGCCATAGCAAGATGTTGATATTGACAACAATGACAATATGTTCCATGGTGCATGACATTATCATGAGAAGTAGGAAGAACACTAAAGGGTGGTGGTGGAAGAAAAGATCTTCCACAATCAACATTCTTGGTAGGAGAGATGTGATTAAGAGTGTTCTTAGGTGAGTTTGGATTGAAAGCAATTGGAGAAAATGGAGGAGATTCAAGGCTTTCATTAGGAGAATAAGACATTTTGGGATGTGAAGTATGGCAAAATACATATGGTTTAAATAGGGAAGGCTTAAGGTATTTTTGGGGTGGTCAAAGGGTTTGAAACAAAGATTCTCAAAAATGTTGGAGCAAATCTGGAGTTTCAGACAAAAACCCGAAAAAGGAAGGCACTGTATGTGGCTCCTTATCATGACTAGCGGTTCCTTATCACTAAGGCACCGCGGTTCACATATGGAACCGCCTACAGAGGTTGTGTTTGGTGTTTGGAGGAAGATTTTTCAGCAAATCTTATTTTTCTAGTCTAACTTATCACAGAGATATGCTTAGAAGCAAAGATAGACAGAGAAAACATATGCAACCTTACCAAATAAAGATTTGATCAAAATACATGGATTAAAAAAAACGATGTAGGAGGTGTGTAAGACAAGACCTTAAGTCATGACACAATGATCCTCCATGATTCTATCTTGTTCTTGCTATGTTTGAGAGAATCATACATATGAATTATGTAAGCTATAGATTAATAGCGAGAATCTATGAAAAACCGTTTTTAGATTGAATTAACAATGTCAAAAGAATTTCTCAACCATTTTCGAAAGAGACTTTGAGAATTTTGAAAAGGAGAAGAGAGGGTTTTTCAAAAAGAGTTTGGAAGACTCAATGACTCAAAGTGGTAAAAAAAACAAACAAAAAGAAAATAAGGTAATTAAGGAAGATGTTCCATTAATCCTAGACCTAGACGCAAGTAATTAAAAGGTTCCCTCTTAAGTGGCTTAGTGAAGATGTCAGATAAGTTGTATTCGGAGGGTACCTTCTCAATTAAAATGTTCCCCTTTTGAACATTATCCCTAAGGAAATGTGTCGAATTTCTATGTGTTTGGTTCGCGAATGTTGCACGGGATTCTTGCTAAGGTCTATAGCACCTTTATTATCGCACATGATGGGAACATCATCAAGAGAAATCCCGTAATCAACAAGCGCTTGCTTCATCCATAGAGCTTGTTGGCATGCTTTTCCGGCACTCACATACTCGGCTTCCGTGGTGGATATTGCAAGAGCGGTTTGTTTCTTGGAGAACCAAGAAGTTAAACAACAACCCATGAAGGTACAAACTCCACTAGTGATTTTCCGGTCCACATATTCTCCCGCATGATCCGAGTCCGCGTAGACAATGGTTTCTACGCCGGTCCCTTTAGGATACCTAAATCCTAAATGTATAGTGCCTTTAATGTATCGGCAGATACGCTTAACCGCTTCGAGGTGAGAGGTTTTGGGAGACTCTTAGAAGCGAGCACAAAGGCAAACACTAAACATGATATCCGGTCGACTTGCCATTAAGTACAACAAACTACCAATCATACCTCTATATTTGGTGTTGTCTACCAACTCACAATCATCATCTACGGTGAGTTTAGTATCCGAGGCCATTGGGGTCTTCATTGGTCTAGATTCTTCTAATCCAAATTTCTTTAGCATTTATTTAGCATACTTAGATTGACTAAAGAAAATACCATCATCCATTTGTTTAATTTGGAGTCCTAAAAAGAAGTTAAGTTCTCTCATCATACTCATTCCAAACTCATCATGCATGATTTTGGGAAAGTCATCACACAATTCTTGATAAGTTGAGCCAAATATAATGTCATCAACATATATTTGTACGATTATGAGGTGAGGACCTTTCTTCTTTGTAAAGAGCGTATTGTCTACCATCCCCATGGTATACTCATGTTTAACAAGAGACGCTTTAAGTCTATCATACCAAGCTTTGGGTGCTTGTTTGAGACCATAAAGTGCCTTCTTAAGCTTGTAAACATGATCCGGTTTCTCAAAATCAATGAAGCCGGGAGGTTGAGCCACATATACCTCCTCATTGATCAAACCGTTATGGATTCTAATGGATTCTAATCTTGCTACCGGTGCATATGTCTCGTCATAATCAATCCCTTCTTGTTAATTATAGCCTTGAGCTAAAATTCTAGCCTTGTTCCGAGACACAACACCATTTTCATCTAACTTATTCCTAAAGACCCATTTGGTTCCTATAATGGTAGAACTTCTAGGTGGAGGAACAAGTTCCCAAACATCATTGGCAACGAATTGATTTAATCCTTCTTGCATCGCAATGACCCAACTTTCATCCGTCAAAGCTTCTTTAACATTCTTTGGTTCAATCAAGGAGACGAAACAAAAGAAGTTGCTTTGGTTTTGGACTTGAGATCTTAGGGTCCTTTGATTTAAGTCACCAATGATATTATTGAGAGTATAATCCCTAGACTCCTTAATGTTTACTTCCTTTTCAACATTAAGGTCTTCAACTCCTATTTTTTAACCTCTTTGGCTTTAACTACTTCTAATTCATCCAAGTCATCATCAACCAATGGTGGTGTCTTGGGTGAAGGAGGGGTTTCATCAAAGGTTACGTTGAGTGATTCTTCAATAACCCCCGTGGTTCTATTTAGGACAATGTAGGCTTTACTAGTTTGGGAATAACCTAAAAGGATACCTTCGTAAGACTTTGGGTCAAACTTGGTAAGGTAGTCTTTGGTGTTGAGGATAAAGCACTTGCTTCCAAAGACCCTAAAGTATTCCAATGAGGGTTTCTTACCTTTAAGAATCTCATAGGGGGTATTTCCTAGGAAAGGTCGAATAAGAATTCGGCTGAGAATATAAGTCGATGTGTCCACATCATTGCACCAAAACTTTTGAGGCAAAGATTGCTCGTTTAACATCGTCCTACTCACCTCTTGGAGAGTCCTATTCTTCCTTTCAACTACCCCATTTTATTGTGGAGTGCAAGGAGCCGAGAAGTTATGGGTAATAGCATGAGCTTCACAAAAGGCACCAAATTGCACTTCATTATCAAATTCCCTACCATGATCCGTCCTAATAGAGACAATTGGACATCCTAGTTGATTTTGAATTCTTTGACTAAAGACTTCGATGTGATCGAAAGCTTCATTCTTAGATGCCAAAAATCTAGTCCAAGTGAATCTAGAATAGTCATCAACTATAACTAGGGTATAAAGGTTACCTCCATAACTCCGTATGGCGGAAGGTCCAAAGAGATCCATATGTAAGAACTCTAAGCACCGAGAGGTCGAAACCAAATTCTTGGCTTTGTGAATTGAGTGAACTTGCTTTCCAACTTTGCAAGCATCACAAAAGTGACTTTCAAACTTCATCTTGGGGAGGTGTCTTACCAACTCCTTAGAGACTAAAGATTGAATTAAGCGCATATTAGCGTGACCTAATCTCCTATGCCAAAGAGTAGAACTATCATCTATAGTCGCAAGAGATATGTTGTCTTTTGACTTCTTATTGACCTTCATGACATAAAGCCCATGCTTTCTAACACCTTTTCCAATGACTTTTACATCTTTTACGATTTCACTGTCATGTTCCAAAAAGATAACCTTACACTTATTGTCACAAATTTGATCTATACTTAAAAGGTTAAACCCTAAGTTATCTACGTGCTCAACATTTTCAATGGTCATGGACTCAAGAGAAACCGTACCTTTGCCAATGATATTACCACGTAGACTACTTGCGAATGTGACGTTACCTCCATCATATGCTTTGTAGTGCGAGAACAAACTTCGATTACCCGTCATGTATTTAGAACATACACTATCCTTAATCCACTCGTCCGGTAATAAGTGTGAAAACACTTATCCTTTTACCACTTATTTCCAATAATAACAAGACCAAAATGTGTATTTTATGTCGTAAAAGTCGGAATTATGCGTGGTTTGTGTTTTTATTGTGTTTTAGGACCAAAAGATGCAAAAGGAAGAAAACATGGGCTATCACGGGCTTTTATCAAAGAAAAAGACTAAAGACGAAGTCGAAAGATCGAGAATGCAAAAAGAACGGAAGTTCAAGACCGATTCTGAAGATTTATCGAAGAAAAAGTCTAAAGACAGAAGTTTAATGAAGTCGAAGAACTAAAGTCTAATTATAGAAGAAAATTATAAGACAAGTTCTACTTATATCGACAAATCCCGAGACGACGTCGAGAAAGACAAAGAAATTAAGTCGAGTCGAGACACGAAGAAAGAAAGAAGATAGCTTAAGCATGTAATCTCCCCACCTCCTATAAATACCCTCCTAATATGTCATTAGGATGGTGTTAGGTGGTTAGTTTTTAGTAATTGTAGTTTAGTTTTTAAGTGTGCTTTTATTTTCTCTCTAGTTTTTCTTTCAAGCTTATTGAATCTTTACATTAATCTTGTAATCTTTTGATATTAATCTTTAATCAATCAAGCTTATTTTCTTAATTCTCATTCTACCTTTCTTAATCTTTTTCTTAATCTTGATAATCATGTAGCTAATCTCATCCTTTGTTATGTGATTGATTTATTCATGTGATTGATCTTTTAGTTTTGATGTGGTGGATGTGTTGAGCTTATTGTGGTTATTGATCTTCTAGTGTTTGGCTTATTTTTGATTAAGTTGTTTTGATAGATTAATAGAGTTGCTTATTAGTTGATTTTAAATGTTTTGATTAATTAGTATTTTTATAGTTTTTAATTTGTGGCTTATTTAGTTCTTCTTAAAATTTATTTGGTTAAAGTTTTGGTTAATTGCTTGTTTGATTCGTGCTTATTCGTGGCTTATTTCTTAAGTTTTGTTGTTACTGATTATTTGTTTCTGCGTTCTAATCTTTTCGGAAAAGGGTTTTGTTTTTCTGAAAACACTCCTTTTTCTGAAAAGTCCTTTATTCCGAAAAACCATCATTACTTTGAAAAGTCTATTTTTCTGAAAACCACTATTTCTCTGAAAACTTCACTTATTTCGAAATTCCCTTTTCTATGAATTCATCATTTCTATGAAACCATCATTTCTCTGAAAACCATGTATCCCGAAAAAGTTAATATTCCGAAAACATTATTTTTCTGAATTGTTGCGTTATTCCGAAAATCCAATTTTTACTGAAAAGTGTCTTTATTCCGAAAATCCCGTTTTTCTGAAAAGTCTTGTTATTCCGAAGAAACCCCTTTTTTCTGAAAAGGCAATTATTCCGAAGATTCCATTTTACTGAAAACATGCTTTATTCCGAAGAAACCCCTTTTTCTGAAAAGGCAATTATTCTGAAGATCCAATTTTCCTGAAAAGACCATTATTCCGAAAATTTCAATTTCTATGAAATTCCAATTATCTTGTTTTCGGACTTAGTTTAACTATCAGTTTTCTAAATTGTTTCTATTTTTCAAACTTTAATTTTTCCCGCCTTTTTACTTAGCATTGTTTTAACTTGTTTTATCTAGATTAAATTTTCAAGCTTTCAACGACATTTTTATTTTTAGTTTAAAATAGATAACCAAACCCTTTTATTTTCCACCAAGAACGACTGAGTCGCACTTTTGACTAGTAATCAATTTGAAATGATCGGATTCAACGAACTTTCATACGAGGTAAAAACCTTGTATTAAATGGCGCCGCTGCCGGCACTTTTTGTTAAGATTAAAGGTTTTAACTGAGAGACACGTTGGATTTTGGGATTCGTTCACTATTGAACGTTATTTTCCTTGCTTTAAAATTTTTCAAAAATCCATAAAAATTAAAAAATTTAAAAAATCCAAAAAATAGAAAAACATATAAAAAAAAAATATTTCTTGTCTATTTTGCTTTTCCTTTTGTAGGTGTATATGCGTACTCGTACTCGTGCTCGTAAGAAGAAAGTAGCTCAAGCCAAAGTCATTACTCCACCTATTGTCACCATGGACAATCAACCAATGATCGAGCTTTTGCAATCGCACCTAGAGGGCAACACTGATGCTATTGTCATACCCGAGATTGGAGCCAACAACTTTGAGCTTAAATCCGCCTTCATTCAAATGGTCTCTTCTCAACCCTTCTTGAGGCGTTCAATTGATGATCCTCATGACCATATAAAAAGGTTTCTTCAACTCACTAATACGGTTAAGTATAATGGGGTTTCACAAGAGGTAATTCGCTTGCAACTTTTTCCTTTCTCCTTAGAGGGACAAGCCCAGCATTAGCTTGATAAGGAACAGCCACAAAGTATTCTTACGTGGACGGATTTAGAGACCAAATTCATCAACTACTTTTTCCCACCCTCACGTACTACCGCTTTGCGGAATGAAATCATTAATTTTGAACAAAAGTACGGTGAGACATTTAGTGAATCTTGGGATCGTTTTAACGAACTTTTAAGAAAGTGTCCACAACATGGTTTCACAAAAGCACATCAAATTAATACTTTTTACAATGGTTTAAGCATGAATGACCAAGATTCACTAAATAGTGCCTCGGGGGGGTAACATTTTGGTTAAGTCTTCTAATGCCGCTTGGGATATTATTGAGAACAAGTATAGAGTGCAAACCAAGAGTGTTCGGACTAATGTGGCTAGTGCTAGCACTAATGAGAGCGAGAAGAGAATTTATAAGCTTACTTCGCTTGTTGAATCACTTACTCTCCAAACCGCCAACAATGCCAAACAAATCACTGCCCAAGCTAATTCTTTGAGTCAATCATGTGAAATATTCGGGGATCTCACTCATACAGCGATTGTCCTTCGACTCATGACAATCCGGAAAATGTGTATGCCGCGAACGGTACCTATTCTATAGGAGGCTATCAAGCACGTCCTCAAGGTGACCGCAATTTGCTCAGCTATCGCTCAAACAACTTTCTTTCACCACCCGGTTTTCCCCCACAAAACCCAAACAACCTCAATCGTAACAATCAAAACCAACCTCGTGCACCAAGTCAATATCAAACCCAAAGAACCCCATATCCACCTCAAAGAAACAACCAAGTTTACCAACAACCTGCTTATCAACCACCTGCCTACCATGCTCCTCCTCCCACCCAACCCACCGTATTTAATCACGAGGTTGAAACCTACATGAGGACTAATGATGCGATAGTGTAGAATCTTCAACGGGAAATGGCCAACATGAAAGCAGATATGGTGAAACAATGGAATGATCTTCGAGCCGATATGTGAAACTCTTTTGCAAGTCAAACGAATGACTTAAGGAACATGATGGCAAGTTTCTTCCCAAGTAATCAAGCCTCTGGTTTGGGTTTTCTTCCGAGTAACACCGTTGCTAATCCAAGAGGGGAGATGAAAGCAATCACCACTCGAAGCGGAAAAGGTTTAAAGGAACCCGAGCTTCCTACACCTACACCGGTAATTGTGACAAAGGAAAACGAGTCTACTTCTAAAATTCCTCCACCTTCTATTCCTCCAACTTCTACTTCTCCAATTCCACCGCCTTCTATTTCTACCCCTCCACCACCCAAGGATGTGAGTGAGAATTCTATCCCAAAGCCTTCATCTCAACCCAATATACCTTATCCTTCGAGGTTGAGGAAAGAGAAATTGAAGAACAAGGATGATATTCAGGTTTCTAACTTTCTTAAAATGTTTAAACAACTGAATTTTAATATCTCATTTGCTGAGGCTCTCGCTCACATGCCAAAGTATGCCAAAATGTTTAAAGATCTTCTCAGTGATAAGGAGAAACTCCTCGATATCGCTCAGACCCAACTTAATGAAAATTGCTCCGCAGTGCTCTTAAGGAAATTACCAACCAAACTTGGTGATCCGGGTCGTTTCTTGATTCCTTGCAACTTCCCCGGGGTAGAGAATTGTATGGCCCTAGCCGATCTAGGTGCTAGTATAAACTTAATGCCTTTAAGCGTTTGGAAATAGTTGTCTCTACCCGAGCTAGTCCCCATACGAATGAATTTGGAATTAGCTAACAGTACGGTTGCTTATCCAGTGGGGATAGCCGAAGACGTCTTCGTTGGTGTCGACAAATTCACCTTTCCGGTGAATTTTGTTGTCGTTGACTACGAGATGGACCCCCGTGTTCCATTAATCGTTGGACGTCCATTCTTGAGGACCGGTCGCACTCTCATCGATGTAGCCGCGGGCGAATTAATCATGGGAGTTGGTGACGATAAAATCGTCTTCAACATGGGTAAACTTTCTAAGCATCCTTCTGAAAACGAGAGCGTTAATTTCATTGATATTCTTGATGAGGCTTGTGAAGAACATTTCAAAGACGCTTGTAAAAGTGGTTCTTCTTCTCTACCCATTGTTGAGACCTTTGCCTCTATTTCTCCATCACTAACTCCATTTGGAGAAAGTGATTTCATTTTCAAAGACTTTGAAGCAACTTTGGGAGATATGGACTTAAAATATGACGATTCTCCCTCCAATTGGGATGAAGACATTCGTACCATTAAGAAACTTCTCAATTAGTACCATCTTTCTCCACCATCTCCTAAGGATATCTCTATCGATGAACCGAATTTGACTACGCCTTCCATCGAAAATCCTCCGGATTTAGATCTTAAGGACCTATCATCTCATCTCGAGTACGTTTTCCTTGAAGACAACAAGAAGTCACCCGTCATCATCGCAAAGGAATTGAAAGAGGAAGAAAAATCTCGATTTATCGCCGTGCTGAAGAATCACAAGAAAGCGATGGCTTGGAAAATCTCCGATATTCGTGGAATTGATCCTCACTTTTGCACACATAAAATTCTCATGGAGGACGACTTTAAACCCACTATTCAAAGCCAAAGAAGGGTGAATCCCAAGATACATGACGTTATCAAAAAAGAGGTTATCAAACTTCTTGATGCGGGAATGATCTACCCTATCTCGGATTCACCATGGGTTAGTCCGGTCCATTGTGTGCCTAGGAAAGTCGGAATCACCGTTGTTCCCAATGAAAACAACGAGTTGATTCCTACTCGTCTCATTACAGGGTGGAGAGTTTGTATAGACTATCGCAAACTCAATGATGATACGAGAAAGGATCATTTTCCCCTTCCTTTCATGGACCAAATGCTTGAACGTCTAGTGTGTAATGACTATTACTGCTTTTTAGACGGTTTCTCTGGGTATTTTCAAATTCCCATCGATCCCAAAGACCAAGAGAAAACCACATTTACTTGTCCTTATGGAACATTTGCTTACAAAAGAATGCCTTTCGGCTTATGCAATGCTCCAGGGACATTCCAAAGGTGTATGATGGCTATCTTCCATGACATGGTTGAAGAAACTATGGAAGTCTTCATGGATGATTTCTCTGTCTATGGTGATTCTTTCTCTCATTGCCTTGCCAATTTGGAACGCATGCTTAAGCGGTGTGAAGACACTCGCCTTGTTCTAAATTGGGTAAATGCCATTTCATGGTAAAAGAAGGCATTGTGCTTGGACATAAAATCTCAAAAGCCGGTCTTGAAGTGGACCGTGCTAAAGGATGTCATAGCCAAATTACCTCCACCTTCAACCATGAAGGGTGTGAGAAATTTCCTTGGTCATGCGGACTACTATCGTCGATTCATTCAAGATTTTTCTAAAATCGCTCGCCCGATGACCCACCTCTTGGAAAAAGATACTCCTTTCTTCTTTTCCAAAGAGTGTCTTGAATCATTTAATCTTTTTAAGGATAACCTAACTAAGGCACCGGTCTTGGTTACCCCTAATTGGGAGCTACCTTTTGAAATGATGTGTGATGCTAGCGACTTTGCTATTGGAGCGGTTTTGGGCAAAAGAGTGAACAAACACTTCCAACCAATCCATTACGCTAGCAAGACAATGACGGGGGCTCAATTGCATTATACCACTACCGAAAAAGAGCTTTTAGTTGTAGTGTATGCTTTTGAGAAGTTACGCCCCTATCTTGTCCTTTCTACCACCATCGTGTATACCGATCATTCCGCGTTGAAGTACTTGTTGACTAAGCAAGATTCTAAACCAAGACTTCTTGCTCCTTCAAGAATTTAAAATTGAAATTCGTGACAAGAAGGGTGCCGAAAACCTAGCCGCGGATCATCTAAGTAGACTTGAGGATCCTTATCAAGGGGATCATCCGAATCAAGAGATCAATGACTCTTTTCCCCTTGAAGCCTTAATGTCTATCAATCCAAATCTTGATGACACCCCGTGGTTTGCGGACATTGCAAACTACTTAGCGGGTGGAATTCTCCAGGACGGGTTAACATCCTAACAAAAGAAAAAGTTCTTTAAAGATATTGAACATTATTTCTGGGACGACCCTTACATTTTCAAACAATGTGCGGATCTTGTCACTCGTCGATGTGTTGATGGACCGACAGCGGTATAAATCCTTGACGCTTGCCATAAAGGACCCATCGGTGGTCACTTTGGTCCCAATTACACCGTGAAGAAAGTATTCGACTCTGGATTTTATTGGCCCACCATTTATCGTGACCCTTACGAAATGGTTAAACATTGTGATGCTTGCCAAAGACAAGGCAAGATCACGCATAAAGATGAGATGCCTCAAAATTTCATACAAGAATGTGAAATCTTTGATGTATGGGGTATCGAATTTATGGGGCCATTTCCATCATCTAAAGGGAACAAGTACATCCTCGTAGCCGTTGACTACGTTTCCAAATGGGTTGAAGGTAAGGCTCTCCCTACGAATGATGCAAGGGTGGTTATGAACTTTTTGAAGTATCTTTTTGCTCAATTCGGTGTTCCTCGTGCTATAATCAATGACTGCGGGACTCATTTTTGCAATGATCAATTTGATAGAGTCATGGATAAGTACGGTGTCAATCACCGTCTTTCCACCGCTTATCATCCCCAAACTAATGGTCAAGCCGAGATATCTAATCGCAGATTGAAGCGAATTCTAGAGCGTACTGTGGGAGAGCATCGTGCCTCGTGGGCCGATAAGTTAGCTGATGCTTTGTGGGCTTTCCCTACCGCTTATAAGACCCCGATTGGTTGTACACCTTATCGTCTTATGTACGGGAAAGCATGCCACCTCCCTATCAAGCTGGTACATAAGGCATACTAGGCCTTGAAGTGGGCTAACTCCGACATCAACAAAGCCGGCGATCTTCGGAAGATTCAACTCAACGAGCTCAACGAACTAAGGAAGGAAGCTTATGAGAACTCGTTGATCTACAATGAGAAGACCAAGATCATCCATGATGAAAGGATTAAGAACCGAGAGTTCCACATTGGTGATCAAGTCTTACTTTTTAACTCTCGGTTGAAGATCTTCTCGGGAAAGTTGAAGAGCCGCTGGTCTGGTCCATTCATCGTCGCCAAAGTCTTCCCGTATGGCACCATTGAGCTTTCTCAGCCAAATGGGCCCAATTTTAAGGTGAATGGCCAGCGCGTGAAGTTGTACTTTGGTGAGGACATCTCTCATGAGATGATTCCATCACACACCAAGTTTCCCTTGAATTAAGTTCTAGGTCGAGTCAGGCTCGTGACTCGGTTAACAAAAAAAAACGCTTCTCGGGAGGCAACCCGTGATCTATCCTTTACCGTTTTCATAATAAGTGTAGGGGGAGCCCCGTATGTGTTTGTTGTCTTGTTTCTTCTTCTATGAAGGGATTAAAGCTTCAAAGATCCATTCTCGATGACTTTTGACGAACCGTGATCCCGTGTTCCCGTCTTCCCGGTTCTATCCTAAACTGTCATGATTCAATATTTCCTATCTTATATGTTCACATTGAAATCACAATAGTTGTCCTTTCCTTAGCAAGATTTAAACAAAGTGCACAATGTCACAAATGTAAGGAGTTTACTCCCATATGCTTAAACATTGAGGACAATGTTTATATCAAGTATAGGGGGGACTTCTATCGATGTAAGTGGGCTTTTCCATGAATTTGTCCTCATTTTAATCGGAACATTTTATTTTTCGACATTTTTCAAAGTTTTTAATCTATTTTGTCCTAGTAGTATAGTAGTATTTCCCTTTGTTATCGTTATTTACTTTCTTTGGTAGAATAAATTTTTCAAAGTCGTGAATATTTTGACTCAACCCGAGTTCACTTATCTAAGTTTACTCTAGCTAGTATACTTGACGTGTTTAAGTCAAGTTTTGCTAGGCTTTTATATAGGGAACTTTAAAACGCGAAAGTCTTAACTCTCACGGGTTAAGAACAAGAACTCTTCGTAAGTTCCTATAATTTATCCTAGAGAGTTGTTTATCAAGGGAAATTTAAAATGCGATTTCTAAACTTGAAAAAGTCTAAGAATTTGCAAGATCCTATAGATGACTCGAAAACCAAAAACTTTGATTTAGTTGGCTAAGCATCCACGAGTCTCATTCCTTGAGATTTTAAATTGTGGAGAACGAGAGATGATAGAGTCAGTTATAAGTTTGGTATTCTTTCGTGAAATTATGTGAGTTGATTATAAGCCTATTCTCCCATCGCTTGCTAATAAATTTATCTGCAATAAATAAGGTTGTACGATTTCAAAAGTTACTTAGCTTCTAGCACAAGATCATTTAAAAGTTGACCGGTATTAATTAGAGTTCATAGACAAAGCATAACTTATTGAAGCGGGATGCGAAGATTGGCGAGTCCAAAAAGGCCCTAACAAGGAATGAGGGCTACATTTTGTTGCTAAAGATCCAAAAAGTGATGTAAAGAATCATTTATCGAAAATCAATATGAAGGATCGAGACACATGACGAAAAGCAAATACTCCCCTAAAGATCATGGAGAAATCTATCCAAAAAGGCCATAACAAGGTATGAGGATAAATAGATCCAAGTCCTAAAAGTAGGCGGATCGTTGTATATCAAAGTCCAAAATAAATATTAGAGAAAAATGAAGAAGTCGTGGTCCAAATATGAAGAATCTCTCAAAGCTTCAAGTGAAGAAATTCATATTATGAAGAGAAGACCATAATTTTAAGAACGTCTCTCAAATATTTGAAGTATGAAGTCACTACCAAATATTGGTCCGAGAAAGGTCTCAAATCGTGAAGCGAGTTATGCCAAGATATGAGGTCCCGAGAAGCAGTTTTAAAAGATTTTGTCCTTTAGCTAACTATTGATTAAATCGTCCCACTTTATTTTCAGCCTAAATAACTATCGAAATAAGTCAAACAATGCATCCTCGTGATCATTTTAGACAAAATTAAAATATAAGAGATACACCTAGGAATAAGGGAGTCTAAGTAAATAATTGGGCCACATGAGTTCGTGTTAGTTTGCTAACTTATAATACAATGATCTCGTTTTTAAGTTTGGTATGGGGAACGTGAAACTTGAGAATGATGAACATTCATGACAACTTAAAACCCCAATGTAAGTCTTTGATTTCTTTACTTGTTTTGCTCTTTTAGTTTTCTTAGTGTTTATTATTTAATAAAGGCCAAGGTGGGTTATTTATGATGAGAAATGTAATCTATGCTTTGAAATTAATGCATTACATGAGGACATTGCAATGGCGAAGTGTAGGGGATTTAATAAGTGTGAAAACACTTAACCCTTTACCACTTATTTCCAATAATAACAAGACCAAAACGTGTATTTTATGTCGTAAAAGTCTGAATTATGCGTGGTTTGTGTTTTTATTGTGTTTTAGGACCAAAAGATGCAAAAGGAAGAAAACATGGGCTATCACGGGCTTTTATCAAAGAAAAAGACTAAAGACGAAGTCGAAAGATCGAGAATGCAAAAAGAACGGAAGTCCAAGACCTATTCTAAAGATATTTATCAAAGAGAAAGTCTAAAGACGAAAGTTTAATGAAGTCGAAGAACTCAAGTCTAATTATAGAAGAAAATTGTAAGACAAGTTCTACTTATATCGACAAATCCGGAGACGACGTCGAGAAAGACAAAGAAATTAAGTCCAGTCGAGACAAGAAGAAAGAAAGAAGATAGCTTAAGCATGTAATCTCCCCACCTCCTATAAATACCCTCCTGATATATCATTAGGAGGGTGTTAGGTGGTTAGTTTTTAGTAATTGTAGTTTAGTTTTTAAGTGTGCTTTTATTTTCTCTTTAGTTTTTCTTTCAACTTATTTAATCTTTACATTAATCTTGTAATCTTTTGATATTAATCTTTTATCAATCACGCTTATTTCCTTAATTCTCATTCTACCTTTCTTAATCTTTTTCTTAATCTTGATAATCATGTAGCTAATCTCATCTCTTTGATTATGTGATTGATTTATTCATGTGATTGATCTTTTAGTTTTGTTGTGGTGGGTTTGTTGAGCTTATTGTGGTTATTGATCTTCTAGTGTTTGGCTTATTTTTGAATAAGTTGTTTTAATAGATTAATAGAGTTGCTTATTAGTTGATTTTAAATGTTTTGATTAATTAGTGTTTTTATAGTTTTTAATTTGTGGCTTATTTAGTTCTTCTTAAAATTTATTTGGTTAAAGTTTTGGTTAACTGCTTGTTTGATTCGTGCTTATTCGTGGCTTATTTCTTAAGTTTTGTTGTTACTGATTATTTGTGTCTGCGTTCTAATCTTTTCGGAAAAGGGTTTTGTTTTTCTGAAAACACTCTTTTTTCTGAAAAGTCCTTTATTCCGAAAAACCATCATTACTCTAAAAAGTCTATTTTTCTGAAAACCACTATTTCTCTGAAAACTTCACTTATTCCGAAATTCCCTTTTCACTGAATTCATCATTGCTATGAAACCATCATTTCTCTGAAAACCATTTATCCCGAAAAAGTTAATATTCCAAAAACATCATTTTTCTGAATTGTTACATTATTCCGAAAATCCTATTTTTACTGAAAAGTGTCTTTATTCCGAAAATCCCATTTTTCTGAAAAGTCTTGTTATTCCGAAGAAACCCCTTTTTCTAAAAAGGCAATTATTTTGAAGATTCCATTTTACTGAAAACATGCTTTATTCCAAAGAAACCCCTTTTTCTGAAAAGGCAATTATTCCGAAGATCCAATTTTCCTGAAAAGACCATTATTCCGAAAATGTCAATTTCCATGAAATTCCAATTATCTTGTTTTCGGACTTGTTTAACTATCAGTTTTCTGAATTGTTTCTATTTTCAATCTTTAATTTTTCCCGTCTTTTTACTTAGCATTGTTTTAACTTGTTTTATCTAGATTAAATTTTCAAGCTTTCAACGACATTTTTATTTTTAGTTTAAAATAGATAACCAAACCCTTTTATTTTCCACCAAGAACGACTGAGTCGCACTTTTGACTAGTAATCAATTCGAAAAGACCGGATTCAACGAACATTCATACGAGGTAAAAACCTTGTATTATCGGGCTCTAAATCAATTCCCAAGCATATCTAGGTAACAACACACAAGATCAAACATTTGGTCCCCAATATCTCATGGGTCCAAAATTGTTAGTTCCAAACTTCCCTTGCATTTGGTTGGGATGCATGAATGAAGGAGGGGTTCCCCATGGAGAACAAAATGGAGGAGGATAGTAATTCATATAACCATTTTTTTGTTCATTATTTCTCCTGGGTGTATTTGATCTAGGTTTAGAGTTATGATGATTCCTTCTGGGTGATGGGGTTTTACTTCTAGATCGTGAATTGTTTTGATTATCTCTTCTAGGCGTTGTCGTTCTACTTCTAGGCTTAGACTCATTCCGTACTCTAGGTGGAGTAAAAGATGGTCTTGATAAACTTCTATTTCCCATGAGAGGTTTACTTAAGGGCTTGTAGAACTTATCAATGGCATTGTCGTCAAGTATGGATAATTTTACCTTATTAACAATAAGATGCTTTGGTTTTTCACCTGACTTTGACTTTTCAGAAAGTTCATGATTTTCACAAAACTCTTGTTCTGGCTACGGTACCTTATCTATGGTGGCGGTTCCATAGTGATAAGGAACCGCCCCATACAATCTGGGACTGCGTACAGTGGATGATTTTTGTGAAAATCTGACTTGTTTAGGTTCACTAGTTGAGGCTTCATTTGAGTTAAAACCTACACCAAGTCTTTCCTTTGAATGAACTTGTTTGTTTAACATATCATCAAGAGCGCTAGTACCTTTCATGAACTTTTCCAATTTAATGGAGGTGCTCTTGAGATCTTCATTCTCTAATCTAAGTTTCTCACAACTTAAGCAACCTAAATCAACTTCTTTATTTTTCTCAGGTTTTGCCAATTTCTCCCTAAGTTCATTGATCTCATTTTCAAGCTTAGTTTTGGTTGATTTTAAGGTTTTGTTCTTTTCTATGAATTTAAGACTAAGTTTGTGTAAACTATCATATTTGCCTTCAAATTCAATATCATCAAAGGTGGAGCTATCATTGCTATAATATTCGGTTTCCGAATGTACCTCTTTAGAAGTGTGAGCCATAAGACATTTCTCCTCTTTGGGGTTGTCATGATCATCTTCACCGCTATCGCTCCAAGAGCCACTAACGAACGCCGTGTGATTCTTATCGCGAGAGGGCTTTGGACAATCACCAATGAAGTGATTTGGATCACCACATCTAAAGCAATTCCTATCACCTTTTTCGTTCTTGACTAACCGATTCTTTGAGAATGGTTTCTTGTCATTGTTTGGTTGCCTAACGTATTGACCTAGTCTCTTGAAGAACTTCTTGAAATCTCTCACCGCTAATGCATAATCCTCGTCATCGCTATCTGAGGAACTATCATGGTCACTTTGTGCCTTCTTGGCTTTAAGTGCAAGAGATTTTCTTTCACTCTTGGTTTTCACTAATTCCGAGTCCTTCAAAATTATCATCTCATGAACCTTCAAGTTGCCTATGAGTTCATCGAGTGATAAAGTTGAGAGATCTTTCGATTCTTCAATCGCCGTGACTTTTGCTCTCCACTTTGGATGTAAATCCCTTAGAAACTTCCTAACATTGTTCTTGCTAGAAAAACCTTCATCAAGTGCTTTTACACTAGTAATAATGGTGTTAAACCTAGCAAATGCACTATCAATAGTTTCATCTTCTAAGATGACAAATTGTTCATATTGTTGGACAAGAAGATCGATTTTGCTTTATTTGACTTGGCTATTACCTTGGTGGGTTACTAAAAGAGTGTTCCAAATATCTTTAGCGGTTTCATACATAAAAATCCTTTCATACTCTTTCTTAGGTAAAGCATTATAAATCACCGTTTTAGCCTCATTATTTTTTGAAAGTTTCTTTTTAGTATCATCATTAGCTTTGTCAAAAGTGACCAATTCTTTTGTTTTAGAAACTTCATTAAATTGATAAGGTAAAAAATCACCATTGGTAGTAACATGCCAAAGATCTAAATCTTTTGATTTCACATAAGTTTCAAATCTATTTTTCCAATGAATAAAACTATCGGTTTCAAAAAGTGGTGGTCTTTGCATAGATTGCCCTTCTAGGTATTTGTTGGAATCCATAGATTGATTCAAGTTTTAAAATACAATATACTTTAAAAATTCTTGAGCAACCTCGCTCTGATACCAATTGTAGAAACTAGAAGGGGGGTTGAATAGTTTCTTATATTTACTTGTTAAAAGGTGGTTTTCAAAAATCCTTTTTCAAAAAACTTAGGCTTGAGGAAATATGTGAAATCTTCTTATGCACAATATGAACAATGATAGTGTAACTAAACTAATACTAACAAAAATATATGCACAAAGAATAAAGAATGTAAAGAGTTAAGGGTAAAGAAAGATCAAACTGAACAACAAGGATTTATAGTGGTTCGACAAAGAAGCTCACTCCTCGTTCCTACTCCACTCTTCGAGTACTCCTTACTCGAGAGTTCACTACACAACAAGCTCCTTATGGTGGAGAAAACCGTACACGTCGCTTAACCAATTTTCGACTCTAAGCTAAAAGTCGAGCCCTAATCGTAGCTAGGACCAATCTACACAACCATACTTAGTACATACACAACTTCCAAATAGACACAACTACTTGGATCTTCACAACTATGACACAACAACAGATGTATATAATTAGATCTTCAATGGATCTTTGGTGGTGGACTCAACACTTCACAAGGATAGTGTTCTTCTCTTTTCACTTGGAGAGGAAGGGATGGAAGAACAAGTTTCACTTCTTAAACAAGTAGTAATCAAACAAATGATCAAAGATTTGAGTGATTAAAGAAGAGTGTTTGAATCTGGAATTAGATGTGCAAAAGAGGTGAGTTGAAAAGCTGAGAATGGTACACAATTTATAAGACAAAAGGCCAACGGATATACGTGGCCGCGGTTCCATATCTCAGCCGGTGGTTCCTTATCGATAAGGAACCGCGTAGGCACTAGGGAACCGCCGCCTAGACTCCGCTCCCTCTTTTGTCCTTTAGTGGTGGAGGTCTTACCTAGATTAAAAAATATCCTTATAGAATATTCCTAATCAAATAAGAATATGCCATTTTCAAATTTTCAAATAATTAATTTAATAAAACATTTTCTTAAAAAGAAAGTTTAATAAAAACTTGTCACACTTAATAAAAAGTGAGTTTCAAGAAAAGATTAAATCACTTGATCACTTGATTAAGGTTCGTACTTGTTTATTCATACCTTAAGTGAAAGTGGGTAAAATGAAAAATACTTTAACTCAAGAATTTGTTTTTCGTTGTTTTCGTAAATGCTTGTTTTTACATATTGTCGTAATCAAAACTAAGAGAGACCGAAAAGTGCAAGTAATGTTTTTAGGCATTATTGCATTAACAGAATCATTAGCAACATCCTTAAATTTTCAAGTGGCGGTTAGACGATTGAATTGGCGGATATGGTTGTGCGGGTTGTTCTTTTCATCACCACGGAATTTGTTGTTTTGGATCATCGACAACAAACCCGTTTTCACTTCAAAATTCTCCGCAAGGATGGTGAGAATAACAATAGCCTCTCCATAACCCTCGGTGGGTGCTTGAAGTAACTCCATCATAGTTCGATTAGCCATGGTTGGTTCTTCTTCTACGATAGGTTCTTCAATAAGAGACTCCTCACTAGAAAGATTAGGAGTAGGTGTGGACTCCTTTGGGTTTTTTCATTTACGTGCACGTCTTGCTTGATTACGAGTAAGAATAAACGTTACCGTACAACGTGGGAATGAGCAAAGAAGATTCTTTTTGGTGTTTTAGTTTTTCCATTTTTTTGTGGTTTTTGATTGTTTTTACTTTTTTTGGATTTTGTGATTGTATTAGGTAGAAAAAAATATACAAATCTCCTCCTTAATCAAATCTCTTGATTAAAGAAGCCTCAAGGAATGAAAACGATCACGTGAAATGAACACCTTCGATGACTTTAGAACGTTGGTGGAACACCAAAACGTTCAAGAGGGTTTAATCAAATGAAACCAAGAAAATATATATGATACTTAGGTAATACTTTGGTTGGCAAACCCTCGATTAGCCCTTTTTATCTAAACACGCACGAGCAAGCGGGGAAAATGAGGCGGCGCGAACCACTTAAGAGCCTTTTTCCTTAGGGTATATTTTATAATACCCGCCTTATACCCACCTTATAGTTTGTGTTTTTCAAAATTAAGCTTCACAAAAGTATTTATCTATTTTTCCTTTTCTTTCTTGTTTGAGATTCGAATACAATGATTGAGTAATGACCTCCCAATCAAGGTTGTGTTTTCACACTTTTGGAGTACTTGTGAATTTATTGTTCTACGTATACAATATAGTAATAGTATTCACACAAAAAACGAAAACCGATAATACGTATTAGTAGAGTGCTACTAATACAAATAGCTATTATGGCTATATAAAAACAACAATTGTTCAAATCAAAACACAACACGCCTCACCTGGCAGTGGCGCCAAAATGATGTAGTGCTTTTACTACCCTTTAGGAAAAGAGAGTAAATAGGACAAGTATTAAGTGTCAGTTTAGGAAAACCAAGCACTAATGACCAATTAAGTTCAAGTTCGTTTCCCAAGGCGGCAAGTGTGTTGTGTAAGAAATGATTAAATATGTGATTATGATTTATGAGAAAAGAAAAGAAGAAAAGAGATTAGAAGAGATTGACGGTTACGATTATGAATTAAACTAAGACGATAAGTCGTGCACGTAAAACCGTAAAAAGTGACCAATATTAAAAATACCCTAAAAATTACGAGGAAATTGCAATAAATCCTAAAAATGTAATTAGAGTTTACAAAAAAATCAAAAATCACTCAAACCTTTTATTTAAATAAATAATAATTTTTTAATGCTAATTAAAGCCCAAAAATCAATTTAATTAACAAAAATCCCAAAATGAGATTTTTTAACTTGTAAACCTCTAAAATGACTTAACTTAATTTAAAACTATTTTTGAAAATTTTAAAATTAATTAAAACTATTTAAAAACAATTAAAACTATTAAAACTTAAAATAATTCTAAAAATTAATCTAATGACAATAAAATTGTTCTAAAAATTGTAATCTTCTTAACTTAATGTATTTGAACTAAGAAAAATGAAAAACTTGTAAAAATCTAAAGTTTAATTTTTAATAATAAAATAATAACAAAATATTAATAGAAATCCAAAATTTATAAAAATTCTAAAAAGTTGCAAACTAGTTTATTTTAACCTAAATAAAACAGAAATGCACTTGAAATTACCAAACTACCCCTATTGGGCCTTAAAATGGGCCAAAAGTCCAAACAACCCCCTTAATGGGCTTTTTATGGCCCAATAAGAAATTTTTTGACCAAATAAGCCCAAAACAACCTATCTGACTTAAAATTGGATTTAAGAACAAAACTCTGAAGGCCCAAAAGCTGAAAATGTGTTTAAGCTAGCTTATTTCAAAGCAGCTTATTCTTAATGGGCTTTTTGGCCCATTAAGCTATAAGCTGATGCCATAAGCTAAAATTTGACACACAAGCTTATTTCGAGTTACCAAAGGGATCTGTAAAAGAAAACTTGTAAAAGAACAAGAAATAAGCCTAAAATAAGCCAATACTCTCTTCACAAAACGACAAAATAGTCGTTTTTGAGTTATAGACCACCTCAAGTGTTGATTCAAGTTTCAAAAGGTTTTAAATGACTTAATTAAGCAAAATAATCAAAAAGTTTTCCAATAAGCACAAGAAATAAGCCAGAATAATCAATTAAGCACTTATATAAAAGTCAACTTGATGAGTTTTCTAGTCAAACTTAAAAGTCAAACCCTAATGTTGGAAATACGTTTTACGTATTAAGAAGGATCGGTCACTCCAACGATAATCCATGTAATAGCTCGTAGTTTAGTTAACTTTATTTATTAAACAAACAAAGTCAAGCCTAGCCTACAACATGTGTAGGCCGGCCCAACAATGTAAGCCCAAGCCCATCACAAGGCTTGGGTATATAAACCCTCTCCTTTGATGGAGAGGGTGTGTGGTTTCATTATTTTTCACATAGTAAACATTACTTTCTCTCTCTAGCTTTGTGTGAAATCCACCATCTCTCTATCTCTTTCTCTCTCTAACACATAAGCAAGATTTACAATCCTACAAATGGTATCAAGAGCCATGGGATGATTGTATTGTTCTTGTGTTTGTGTTCTTGATTCATACGCCATTTTTGATCCATTTTCACACGTCCAAAATTTTTTTTTTTGTGTTTTTGATGGTTTTTTCTTGATACAAATCTTCTACATAGTTGTGGTAGGGATTTGGTATAGTTACTTTGGCTAAAAACACAAAATTTTTGGGTGTTTTGATCATTTTTTGGCTTAAAATCACGAATTGGTTGAGTTTTGTCCGAGAAAAGTGGAAAATATTCCGATCTGGTCAAATCGGAAAAGGGTTTACTTATTCAGATCGGCATTCCGATTGGCATTCAGATCGGCATTCCGATTGGTTGGTATTCAGATTGGACATTCCGATTGGCATTCAGATCGGCATTCCGATTGGTTGATATTCAGATTGGGCATTCCGATTGGCATTCAGATCGGCATTCCGATTGGTTGGTATTCAGATTGGGCATTCCGATTGGCATTCAGATCGGCATTCCGATTGGTTGGTATTCAGATTTGGTACATTCCGATTGGTATTCAGATTGGGTATTCCGATCACTCATTCCGATTGGTATTCAGATTAGGTACATTCCGATCAAGGTATTCAGATCGTGTGTAATTTTGACTTGGAATTTTTGGTTTATTGAGAACATATTTTAGGGGATTTTAACATTGTTTCTCGACCTCAACTCACAACAACAAACACATTTACTTTCTTTCATTGATCGATCAAAGTTTGTAAATCTTAACTTATTGAAATGGAGTACACATCTCTTACGGATAAGTCCATCCTCTCGGGTACGGATAATCGTCCACCAATGTTGGTGAAGACTATGTATGAGGAATGGGCTTCCCGAATGGAACTTTATATGTTGAACAAGGAGAATGGACATCTAATTTGGGCATCGGTGCTCAATGGACCATTAGATTATGGTACAGTGACGGAAGGTACGACTACTCGTCCTCGCACAACGGGTGAGTTGACTGGAGATATGAAGATTCAAGATAAATGTGATAAGTATGCTACAAACATCATTCTCCAAGCCCTTCCTCCAGATGTCTACGAACTCGTCAGCAAACATAAAGTTGCCAAAGAGTTATGGGATAGAATTCGTGTTCTCATGCAAGGCACCTCGTTAACTAAACAAGAACGAGAGTGTAAGCTTTATGATACTTTTGATAAGTTTGCCTATGTGCCAGGGGAGACTCTCAACGATTACTATCTGAGATTTATCCTATTGTTGAATGAGCTCAATATCTATGGCATGACAATTCCTACCTTTCAATTGAACACCAAGTATTTGAACACTCTTCCTTCAGAATGGAAAAAATACGTGACGGATGTTAAATTGGCTAAGGACTTGCATAACACCAATGTGGATCAACTTCAAGCCTTTCTTCAACAACATGAATGCCATGTGATCGAGGCTCGGTTGTCTACACCTCAAGTTCATGATCCACTTGCAATGTATGCTTCTCAACAAAACATGGCTTATACTTATCAGCAACCATCATACTTGCAGCAGACACCACCACACAACTATCAGCAACCACAACAACCATCTTATCCACCACTAGTGATGCCACAGCAAGCATTTCAACAAGGTGTTCATCAACAATCTTTTCCACAGCAACCACCATATCAGACATCACCATCACAAGCCAACACCTCTCCATTGGGCTATACTCCTCAGCAAGGATATTTTCCAATTGAAGCACAACCAGCACAAGCTTTCTACTCTAATGAACTTCCACCAATCAAAGCACCGGTCTTTACACCAAATGATACGCCAGCTGATGTTCTAAACCATCTCACAGCCTACTTGTCAAAACTTGTTGCAACTAGAGGATTTCCACCAACAAACAATCAGCTCCGCACCTCATCAAATCCTCGACAACAAGCCACTGTTCAAGATGGTCAAGTGATGGTGCAACCTATTCAGGGAAGGCAAAATTCATATGGACCTCCTACAAGGACTGGGAACAATCAAGCTGTGAATTCTCAAGCTAATGGAAATGGAAGTCCTAGTGGTCCTAAAAAGGTTATGACTTGCTACAATTGCCGAGGACAAGGTCATATGGCTAGGGAATGCACTCAGCCGAAAAGGAGGAGGGATGATGCATGGTTTCGTGAGAAGATGTATTTGGTTGATGCTCAGTCTAAGGGAAAGATTTTGGATTCAGAGGAGTTAGCATTTCTTGCAGACCCAGGGGCAGCAGATACTGAAGGCATTGCAGTCGTCTCCACTTCTAATGCAGCTTATCAAGCGGACGATCTTGATGCATACGATTCGGATTGTGATGACATTCACTCTGCCCAAGCTGCTCTCGTTGCTAATCTCTCTCACTACGGTTCTGATGTCATCAGTGAGGTACCAACCACATCTAATAATATTGATGATAACCAACATCAAGTTGGGCATGAAAATGACAACCTCGAACAGCATTCGGGGACTAGTAACTCAAATGATGTGGTACCCAATCCAACACATTTGAGTGAACCTCAACCAAATGCTACGACGGGTATGGAATCTTATGCTCAACATGATTTGGTCATGGTGCCTAAACATATTATTGATCAAATGCATATGGCCCTCAGACAATCCGTAGATACGAATTCCACCCTAACTGCTGAGCTTGCGTTGCATAAAGAAAAGGCCAAAACTTTTGAAATGGTCCCTCAAGAAGAGAAAATAACATGTTCTGAATTTGACCAATTTCGTTTTGAAAAGATTGAACACTTGAAAGAAATAGAATCATTAAAAGCTAATCTTTCCAATGAATTAAAAGCAAAAGAGTCGGTTGTCAATGATTTTCAGAAACTTAAAATGGATTTCGAAACTCTCGAGTCTAAAAAGGTTGAATCGGAAATTAATGCTACCAAACTTCTTAAATTCAAAGAACAACAGCTTTTAAAACAATACGCTTCCACAGAAAAGGTTCATCTTTTAACTAAATCATTTAAAGAATTCGAACTTAAGCGTCTTCAAGATTTACCACCTAATCCTGGTTATGCAAAACAAGCTCAGGAATATATTCCCGGTCTTTATGATATGACCATAATTGGCAAATCGAAAGAAGCACCTTTTGTTCGTAGTACTGAGGAGACTCAATCACTTGGAGATGAAACTCATTCTAAAATGCTTTCAAAATTCCATACAATTGATTATGATCAACATAACAAAGATCAATTTTCGAAAAAGACACGCATTCGCTTACAAAAGGAATTAGCAGAATTAACAGTTCTTGTGCCCCAAAGTTTGTCAAATGAAAATCTTCCTAGTACGTCTCCTACACTCGTCAAAAAGGATTTAACGAAGTTAATTCCACCGGTAAGTAAGGCGTCCGTTAACTTAAATACGGTTCACCAACACTTAGCCGATTTTGACAAGGTCATTTTGGAACGTACGACGGCCACGGCCATAACGGAAGGTGAATGGAACTTTGAGCACACTAGAGCTGCGTTTCGAGATGAAATAGTTCCGTTTGTAAAGAATGTTAAAGCTTGTCTTCGTAATATTGATCAAGATTTGTTTTTGGAAATAGAAGAAGTTAGACGTGTTTTCAATGAAATGGAAGATGCTTATGAAAACAGTTTACTTGAAATAGAACGGGTTTCACGCCATAATGATCTGCTTCTGAATCAAGTGATGTCTCATGATATAGTTTCTGTCTGTGTGAATACAAGTGTTGATAATGATTCTATTGTGCATAATGTTGAATCTGTGGATAATATGGTAGATAGTACTTGTCACGAATCTGACGCTGAATTTTTAAAGCTTCAAGATTCATATTCTTCGCTTTCAAAACGTTTTGATGAGATTCAAACACATTGTATTTCGCTTGAATGCAAGCAACAATTTATTCAAGAAATCTTTGAAACGTCATTCGAAGGTGTTAATATCGATGATGCAAATTTTGAAAAGAATTTTCGATTGAATTTACAATCAAAACAGCGTCAGCCAAGTGACAAAGTTGCTAACTCTTTGCCGATAGAAATAGAGAAATCCAAGGAGCTTAACTGTGTGAACGTACTTGAGGCCGCTGAGAATTTTAGACTTGATCTAGATAATCGAGTTTCCAAGATTTTGTCCAAAGTTGATAACTTAAAACAGAAAAATACACGACTCTTCGATTCAGTACAGCCCGCATGTGTTGATACAACTGCACAGAATCAATCATTGATTGAACAATTGAATCGAAAGTCGGTGGAAATATCTGATTTGAGGGAACAAATTTGTGATAAAAATCTGGTCTTGGCTGAGTTAAAGGAAACACTTCGTACTCTAAAAGGTAAGAATGTTGTGGATAACGCAACCACTATCTCAGCTTCGTCCTCTAGTGCAATCAAAAGGAACCTAATAGCCGTCACACCACTTAACCAGGGCCCTAGGACTAAATCTTCTCAAACATTGGTCACTAAAGATAAGGCGGAATCAAAACCAGCTTCTAATATTCCCGTGTTGCCTTCTACAGGAGTAAGCACCACTACTAAGGCTCAAAGATCTAAGCTTAAGAGAAACAAGAAGAATGATAGGATCTTGCCCCCATCTAGTAGTCAAGTGAAGAAGAAAGTAGAAGCCCATCCTAGGAATGTTATTTCTGTTTTGAATAAAAAGAATCATGTAGCTAAACTTAAAGGCTCTGCGGTTATGCAGCGTTCTAAGCCTACTATGAATTCTAATTTGAAATGTTGGAATTGCAATGAATGTATGTTTTCTAGTCGTCATGATTCTTGCCTTATTGACCATGTGAATGAGATGTATGCCCGGAAAAATGGATTAGAATGGAAACCGACTGGGAAAGTGTTAACCCAAGTTGGTTGGATGTGGCGCCCCACTGGTAGAACTTTCACTATAGTAGGAAATATGTGCCCTTTGACTAGGATCACTCCCACTAAAGCGAAGAAAGCGTGCCCTTTAACTAGGAGTACCAAGGCTACCAAAACACAAGTGTGTCCTTTAACTAGGAACACCAACACTACTGTAGGAACAAAGTGCCCTTTAAATAGGTCTACTCCCACTGTAGTGCCCGAGAAAACTCCAAAACCTCAGAAAATTGGAACAGTAAAACCTGTAAATGCTAAAACTCACATTAGAAAATGCAGGAAATCTAAGGATAACAAAAATGTTAGCAATTCTGATAATAACATATCTGTATCTGCTAACACTCCGGAACCAATAGTTTCCAATGCATTGTCTAATGTTGTGATTGAAAACAGGTGGTCCAAATTGTTCTCTGGTATTTGGACTCTGGTTGCTCCAAGCATATGACCGGAGATCGCTCTCAGCTCAAAAATTTCGTCAGCAAGTTTCTTGGTACGGTTCGATTTGGAAATGATCATATTGCAAAGATAATGGGTTACGGTGAATATCATATTGGGAATGTTATAATTTCAAGAGTGTATTACGTGGAAGGTCTTGGTCACAACTTATTTTCTGTGGGACAATTTTGTGATGCAAACCTAGAAGTCGCTTTTCGAGAGCATACCTGCTTCATTCGTAATTTGGAAGGGGTTGATTTATTGAAAGGTACTCGAGGTAATAATTTGTATACTTTGTCTCTACAAGACATGATGGCCGCTTCTCCCGTATGTCTTCTCTCCAAAGCATCAAAGACTAAGTCATGGTTATGGCATCGACGGTTATCTCATCTTAACTTTGACGCTATTAATCATTTGGCGAAAAACGAACTTGTTCGTGGTCTTCCTAAACTTTCATTTCACAAGGATCATTTGTGTTCCGCGTGTACAATGGGGAAAAGCACTAAGAAATCTTACAAACCCAAGACGGAAGACACCAACCAGGAGAAACTTTATCTTTTGCATATGGATCTTTGTGGGCCAATGCGTGTTGAAAGTCTTAGTGGCAAAAAGTACATCCTCGTCATTGTCGATGATTACTCTCGGTTTACATGGGTGAAATTTCTTAAAGCAAAGAATGAGGCACCTAAATTCATCATCGGATTTCTCAAGATGATTCAAGTGCGTCTCAACACTACTGTCCGACGCATTCGTACAGATAATGGAACCGAATTTGTGAATCAAACTTTGAGTGATTATTATGAAGAAGTTGGCATTTCTCATGAAACATCCGTTGCACGCACTCCACAACAAAACGGTGTCGTTGAAAGGCGAAATCGCACACTTATGGAAGCTACTCGAACGATGTTAATTTACGCAAAGGCTCCATTGTTTTTATGGGCAGAAGCAGTATCTACAGCAGTGTACACCCAAAACCGGTCACTAATTCGTAAACGCCATGGTAAAACACCTTATGAGCTTCTCCATGGAAAAGTACCAGATTTATCATATCTTCATGTATTTGGTTCTCTTTGCTATCCAAATAATGATGGTGACAATTTGGGAAAACTTCAACCAAAGGCTGATATTGGTATTTTCATTGGTTACGCACCCTCAAAGAAGGCATACCGAATCTACAACCGTAACTCTCGCAAGATCCTTGAAACCATGAATGTTGATTTTGATGAGCTGACAGCAATGGCTTCTGAGCAAAGCAGCTCTGAACCCGCACTTCATGAAATGGGACCCAGTAATATTAGTTCTGGTCTTGTCCCAAACAACCCTACTTCATCATCATTTACACCACCTACTAGGAAGGAATGGGATACGTTGTTTCAACCGTTCTTTGATGAATTCTTTACTCCTCCAAGTATTGTTGCTCCAGAACCTGAAGTAATAGCTCCGGTAACCGAAGTTGTCGCTCCAGCAACCGTTGCACAATCAGATACATCTGCACCAACAATTGGTCAAGATATACCTTCAACAAGTAATTCTCAACCAACACATGTTTCAACTACCCATGTCATGCCTATTGATGATGAAGAGGATGATGACGATCACGATTTGGAATTCGCTCAAATGCGTGAACTTCCATTCTTTGGTGTATCTATTCCCGACCCTAATCAAGCCGGGTCGTCCACCTCAGAGGAAGCTCCTTCTACAGTTTACTCCAATCCACGGATTCGTGAACATGACAGCAAGTGGACAAAGGATCATCCTATAGATTCTATTATTGGTGACCCTAATCGTCCAGTATCCACACGAAGTCAGTTACAAGAAAGTGCACTGTTTTGTCACTTTGATGCTTTTCTCACTGAAGTTGAACCTAAGACATGGCAACAAGCTTTTACTCAATCCTGTTGGATAGAAGCTATGCAAGAAGAACTTAACGAATTCATACGTCTTGATGTTTGGGAACTTGTCCCATGCCCAGATCAAGTGCATTTACTCACTTTGAAATGGGTTTACAAGGTGAAACTCGATGAGTTAGGCGGAATATTGAAGAACAAAGCTCGTCTAGTAGCTCGTGGATACAAGCAATTATTGGGCATCGACTTTATGGAATCCTTTGCACCTGTTGCCCGTTTGGAAGCTATTAGACTATTCCTCGCTTATGCAGCCCATATGCATATGGTCGTCTATCAGATGGATGTGAAGACGGCATTTCTTAATGGTGAACTCAAGGAAGAGGTCTATGTTCAACAACCGGATGGTTTTGTGAATCCTAATTATCCTAATCATGTGTACAAGCTTAAGAAGGCTCTCTATGGGTTGAAGCAAGCTCCTCGCGCATGGTATGATCTTTTGTCACAATTCCTCATTACGCAAGGCTTCGCTAAAGGCAAGGTGGATCCCACGCTGTTCATTCAAGAACGAGGTAAAGATATGATTATGGTGCAAATATATGTAGATGATATTATATTTGTAGCCTCGACCCAAACCTTATCGGATGAGTTTGGGACACTCATGTCTTCCAAGTTTAAGATGTCAATGATGGGCAAGGTATCATTCTTCTTAGGTCTTCAGATATCTCAGAGTCCCAGAGGCATCTTTATCAATCAATCCAAGTATGCCCTTGAATCGCTTAAGAAGTATAAGATGGAATCTTGCGACCCCGTGGACACTCCAATGGTGGAACAAACTAAGCTTGATGCAGATCCACATGGAGTTGCCGTTGATCCAACACTTTATCGTGGAATGATCGGTACTCTTCTGTATATCACAGCCAGTCGACCTGATCTTCAGTTTGCTATATGTATGTGTGCCAGGTATCAAACTAGGCCTACTGAGTTACACTTAGCTACTGTTAAAAGGATCTTTCGATATCTTAAAGGAACCATTAATTGGGGACTTTGGTATTCGAAGGACTCTTCTATTGCACTAATGGCATAAGCAGATGCGGATCACGCGGGTTGTCAAGATACAAGGCGTAGCACGAGTGGAACTTTGCAACTACTAGGAGATCGATTAATCAGTTGGGCATCGAAAAGGCAGAAAAGCGCTGCAATTTCAAGTACGGAAGCAGAATACATAGCTATGTCCGGTTGCTGTGCTCAAATTCTTTGGATGAGATCGTAATTAACCGACTATGGTCTAGGTTTCAAGAAGATTCCGATGTACTGCGACAACAAAAGTGCAATTGCCTTATGCTGCAACAATGTTCAATTCTCCCGGTCGAAGCATATTGACATTCGCTACCACTTCATCAAGGAGCAAGTGGAAAATGGAGTAGTCGAGCTTTACTTTGTCCGATCTGAGTATCAATTGGCGGATATTTTCACGAAGGCTTTAGATCGCGCTCGAATTGAATTTTTGGCCGACAAGCTAGGAATGAGAACCTTCTCGCCTGAGACTCTTAAGGAACTAGCAGATGAAGCGAAAGAATAGTCTTGGTAAAACTATTCTCCGTATCCTTGGTGATCATCTATATATAATGTTTATATTTTTATCCACAAAAGCAAAATACAAAAATATAAAACCATATAAAAACCATAAAAATTGAAAACTCTAGAAAAATCCAAAAATATTTTTACTTTATTTTTTCAAAGGCATGTCTTTTGGTACGATAATATTTACGGCCTTAGAAATGTTGATTAATATTGACACGACGCCATAAATAGAGTTCGTACAAAAGTTGTAAATATTTCATAAAACATGCCTATATGGCTTGTAGTTATTTCTGACTGCAACCCGGTTTTCATATTAAAGTCAAGTATTTCTTATGAAAGCTTTGGCTCACAACGGGAATTAATTTTCTCGGGCAAGGTTTACTTTAAAACCTTGTAAGGGATCAAGTTTACTTTATAACTTGGTCTAACACAAATCTATGTACGCCTCAGTGCATTTATTTGTTAAAACAAGAGAAGTCTTGTTTTTATGAAGCTATCATCTCTACAACCATAGCAATCTACAATTGGTATCTACATACTCGACGATGCAACTACTCAACCGACGACTACAGCTCTTTCAATAGAACACGGGTCAACAATTGAGGGGGAGCAATTGTCAAGCATTCAGAATCTTCGATGTCGAACGTGCCAAGTTCACAAGTTGGTGTCAAGACAACAATACCAATCGTACATGTGGTGTCAAGAGATGACTTCAGACGTGACGAGGCGACTAATATATGCTGACAAGAACCATTTGATCTTATCATATGATGTTCTCATCTATCAGGTCCAACCTTGTCAATTCTTTTTTAATATGGTGAACATGTGATCATGCTACAAATCGATATCATATCTCATACATTTGGTATCATGAAGATAAAATGGACTTGCATTTTTCTTCCCAAAACCTTTGTTAAAACTTCATTAAATCAATTGATATTAAAAACATCGATTGGGTTAATATTTTTAATATGGGGGAGAAAATGTGATTTAATATGGGATATTATCACAAATGGTTTGACTTAATATGCTGGCTCATCCCGACATGTGCGAAATGTTTTCGAATATCGTGGCATATGTTAAGGGGGAGCAAAATGGATTTGCTATATCAAAATGGATTTTCATGGTGACATATACTTACCCGAAACCCATTTATTTCACGACGATGAAGATTGTGGTGACATAAGGATGGTAGGATAGGTTAAGTCCAATGATTCTTCTAGAACCAGAGGAATCTTCCCAAGGACATTCCATAGCTAGTAATAGTAGTCCTTAGGAAAGATGGAGAAAGATTGTGAACGTAGCTGAATGCCGACCAAGTACTTAAGTTAGCACTGGAACAATCACAACAAGGTGCTAGTTATGACGTATTGGTAAGCATTGAAGGGGTTGAAGAATGAAAAAGAATTGTAAAGATAAAGGGTGTAAAGAAAGAAGCCCTCCTTACAACTTTAGGCAGAAACCGGGTCAACACATATGCTATTGAGATCATTTTAATGATTCTCGATATTGAAGACATACATCATGGACCCAGTGATGCAATGCACAACCCATCCCAGCTAACTCAGATATCTCTCAAAAGGTATTTGTTTTAATCACACGGAGACAACACGTTATCTATCGATTTATTCACTCCGAATAAATTGGTATTGAAATGGTGGCACTCCTCTCCAGCCTCCGATCACTAAAATCCAAAATGCACGATCGAGTCTAGAGCCATTTGAGATCATCAAATATCTCATTAGGACACACTTTCATAGTTCCTTGCTTCTTCACACACTGTGAAAAGTAAGAAAGATCTTAAAGAGTCCTACGCAAAATCTTCATGATCTTTCCTGAACATCCGAGTAATACGAAAGTATTTACAATGAAGATGGAAATCCTTCTTGAGCGAACATCGAAAAGCTCATGGTAGGTGACTTGTGCGATTATTTATGAATCAAACTTGTGATAACTGGAAAGCAACAGCTGTTTAATTCTTAACTGAATTTAAACACGTTCCAGGCCTCTACGCAATATCTTAGTGATCTTGCCAGAACACTCAGAGTGATACCTTAGTGTTCACAGTGATGAGTAGAAATCCTTCTAGTGTTAACCTCAAACAGCACTTGGTAGGTAACTTGCAAGATTCTATACGAATCAAGCTCGTGACAACTGGAAAGCAACGATGGTGCGGTTCTTAATTGAATTTCACTTGTTCCAGGAACATGAATTGTCGGCTTCAAATCATGCGGATATCTTTATCCAAATGATTCACTCTTTATGTTCGCAGTCAGCTTTGGACGGTCGAATAAAGAGAACGGGTTTACCCACGAAATCCTGTCAGGAAGTTACTTAATTGAAACTATCCATCACGGGTACGATATCTAATATCGTCCAACGGTCTTCACCGACCGGAGGTAAAATGCTACCGATTTAGAATGAAATGTTCAAAGCCATTTCGTTCGTGTCTACTTATGTTGTGGCATTTGAAGACGGTGGCGTTGCGGGATCCAAGAAGAAGTCGTCCCCGCATGCTTATACTTTATGCACTTAATATCTCATCTAATTCAAGAAAGCCTAAAAGTTAAGTCTTCCGCTGTTTCAAACTCTGAAGCTTTCAAGAATTACGAAGGTATAAGTATGTGGGACGTGAGGTCACGAAGAGGCGAAGATCACAAGTGATGGATGCACGAGATCAAGGCAAGAGATTGATGATCAAAGATTGATATCAAAGATTACATCAGCATGTTCACCAGAAAAGAAAAAGAAAAAGAAAGACGAAGACTACGAGCTCAAGACAAGCATAGTATGCTAGGTTTATTTTGTTATTGTAACTTGGGTAAAGCCCTTGTTTGGAGTGACCTCCCTTAGGGGGAGATTGTTGGAAATACGTTTTACGTATTAAGAAGGATCGGTCACTCCAACGATAATCCATGTAATAGCTCGTAGTTTAGTTAACTTTATTTATTAAACAAACAAAGTCAAGCCTAGCCTACAACATGTGTAGGTCGGCCCAACAATGTAAGCCCAAGCCCATCACAAGGCTTGGGTATATAAACCCTCTCCTTTGATGGAGAGGGTGTGTGGTTTCATTATTTTTCACATAGTAAACATTACTTTCTCTCTCTAGCTTTGTGTGAAATCCACCATCTCTCTATCTCTTTCTCTCTCTAACACATAAGCAAGATTTACAATCCTACACCTAATAAGCTCCAGATCAAATCAATGGGTCAAATAAGAAAGATCTATAAAAAAAATAAGTTGTTGCAAGTCTGGATAAGCCAAAATGGCTTATGAATAAGCTGTTTAATTTTTAACACTATTAGGGGCTAGTTTTGAAGGTTCAACAATGGGAAAAGTTTCCACTGCTTGACCAAATTGACTTTTTGTCTTTTGTGACTTTTTTGTGGAATCAGGTTACAAACAAGGCACCCTTGTAATCAGTGAATCACAAGGAGTCAGAAACAACAAAGATATCACAAATTTACCAAGCCAATTAGTGCAGTTAATTCAAAACATCACCAGATATGCATCAGATATGAACAATAAGCAGTTTTCACTAAATAAGCACCTTTTGCAACAATAAGCCAGCCAAACTTCACCAAATGCATACACAAGCTATAATTAATTCAAATGAACAAATATAAACAGGTTTCATGCATTGATTCAAAGTCTAGATCCAGATTCAAGCTTATGAATGTTACTGATGAACACTAAACAAGAAGTTATGATACTGAAAGTCCCTTAATATGAGAATTGTTGATAAACTATAACTCTTGTAACCACGAAACACAATGAAATACTTTTCAAACGCATAATGCTTTATTAAGTATTATAAACAAAGTATTACAAAGTGCTATGAATACACTCGTTGAATGACAACAAGATATGAACCCTAGAAACAAGTAAACTAGATTCAAGACTCAAGTTTACAAGGGAACCAATGAGACACTGGTAGACAGCTGGGGGCTCAGCAGTTCCAAGGTGAGAAAGAACTTAGATAAATTATCCAAGCACAAGGGTTGATTTAATTCTTCTTTCTCACTCCTATTCATAGTGTACGAGGTTGCTTCCTTAGTGGGCGTAGTTGATACGTGTCACCTTCTGAATGGAAGAGTACAACGTATTAAATGCATATCCAAATCGAGACATACCTTTAAACAACTTTAGGTGAACAGTTCTGCCAATTGTTCACCTTTTGTCCCACTAGGTCGTACTAGGCTTTATCTTGAATCTCTTGTTTTGTCTCGCTCAAAACACTTGGTAGATTCTCCCGCCTAAACTATAAAGGATTGGATAAGCTTTTCTTATCCCAAACTTCTAGGTTTCTTAAGTGATCTCTGAGTGTTGTCAACTCAGAGATCCTTGAACACCAGTACATTCCTTCAACATCCCAGCTATCCATAATCGCTGGTGAGTATGACTTCAGATTGTCTTCGACTTCTCTGACGTCGTCTTTGACTTGAATGTTCCTGGTGTTCCAGCTGAGGCTTTGCCTTCCACTGGTCTAGTATCTGTCGCTGGTCCTCTCAGCGATCAGTAAACACTTAGTCTAATTAAAAAAATCTAGACTGGGCCATATTTAAAATTTTCATTGGCCCAACAATCCCCCCTATTTGTTTATAAATTATACTAAGTCTAAAATTATTGTAAGTGAGTACACAACTTCTTCTTACACATTATTTAACAAACATACCTTAGAGTTTTATTAAACATAAAGAACCTAGTCTATTACAAGAACACCCAGAGGTGTAAACATAACCAAAAAGTAAAAAGGTTCTTCAGCGATCAAGGCCTTGATCATAGATTCTTTGGGCTTCAACTTTGTCACTCCTAGAGTTGATGACTAGCTCAACTTCAAACTTAAAATCCTCAGCTGTTTTGCAATTCCTTAGGATGCCCCGTTTGAGTCTGATAAGCTGGATGGTTGATGCCAGATGTAGTTCATTCATTCGTTGAAAGCAATACTCACAATTACAATTCATAAAGACCATACATGTCTCTGGTTCTGAGTATACTTGGCCCCCTACTGGTTTAGTGATCTTTTTGGGCAGAACCAAGTTTATGTGCATCCCATCAACAACAATGTTTTTAGTGACCAACTTCTCCACCAGAGGCCCCATTTGGGTTTTTCTTTTCCTTTATCCTTGAGAAGGTTGTTGTTGTGAAAGTTGAGGAGGCAGAGGTACCTTCAGCTTCTTTGTCGTGGCTCTTACCCAATTTAGCTTTCCTTGAATGTTTTTCATCATTTGGGCAGCACCAGGCCCAGTCTTCTTTTGGGCAAGAGACAACATTTCTAACCATTCAAAGAGGCCCAAATCTCTGAGTTTAAAGTCATTAAAGACTTTGTAGTTGGTTAGTTGGTTCTCTCTGTAATGGGTCATCACCACTCTTTTGTCTTTGTCAGTGTAACATGCATAATTGGTGATTTGACCAGGTTCAACTCGCTGGTTTACAAGTCTTTCATATTCCTTTTGAAGGTTGCTCCTTTTAACCTCCAGCTCTTTGAGCTTAAGCAGCTGAGCTTCCTTTACAGCAGGAGAGAGTTTGTTCAGAGCTTCTTTGCTCTTGAGTTCAGCTGCTCTGATGTTTGCCAGCCTTTGGTGTTTCAAGATTTGAGCCTTTTCCTGCTCTGAGGTAAGTGGTGGTTCATCAGCGCTCTTGAATTTGTTCAAGTCAGAGTGTTTGGAGAGCTTGGCTGTAGATCTGCCTTCTTCTTGGATGGAGTGCAGGGTTAATTCAGGTTGTTCAATAACAATTCCTTTTCCCTTGTCCTTTATTGCATCAGTGCTGGGGTTGAAGGATCTGAGAGGTTTTGGTGTAGGAATCCCTGATGAAGGTTTAAATGATTGCTCCCCCTTAGGTTGAGCAGTGTCTTCTTCTTCTTTAGAGGTGGAGGTTGCTGAATTATCCCCCTCAGGCATAGCGCCGGTAGTAGCTGTGCCTGATCCAGGCTTGAGGAACTTAACGAATTCTTGATGAACAAATAAGCAGATCTCTTTAAGTTCCTCTTACAACAGCTCTTGAAGAAGCTTTCTTGAAGGCTCAGACGCCTTAGCAATAGCTGCAACATTTGCTTTGACAACTGATGTGAGGACAGATGGTATGTATTGCTGGAGGCTCTGGTCTAGAACAGCTGGGAGGTGAGCTTGCAAGGCATTTCCCAGTAGTTGCAGAAGTAAGGCAGTCATAGAGGACTCCACATATGAAGTTAGTGAAGTCTCTAGTGTGGTGGTGAGTTCCTCAGCAGCATAGGTTAGTGTTTGTAATTTAGAGAGGATGACATCATTTGTGACTTTGGGCTTGGTTTTACTGATGTCACCCTTCTTAACCCAGAGAACCTTAGCAGCGAGTTCCTGGACATCTTTCATTCGAGGAACATGGACAGGCTTGAGTTTTTGTAAATGTTCTAAGTGTTGCTTGGCCCCTAGTTCCATGACATTTGGTAAGGTTGGGAAGGGAACTGGGGTTGGTGTACAGAGCCTTTGGTCCAATAGCCGCTTAGCAGCCAGTTCTTGCACATTGGGCATTGATGGGAAGGAGATGGGTTTCAACTCTGATGTAACTTGGTCATCATCAGCATCCATATCAGCATAATCTGAAATGGTCAAGTCCTCTTCAATAATGAAGACCTCATCCTCTGGCATGGAATCAATGTCTGACATGACATCAAGATCTATGTGGGGGGCTTTAGTATTTTCATCACCAACAATGGAATATGCATCATCATTCTGCTGTTCTTCATGAAGATTATGAGCCTGTTATGACATTTGTTAGTAACCAATTGTGAAAAAATATGAAGTTATAGATCGCCATTCGCTTCCCCTAGGAAAGCTGGGTGTGATTATCCAGCCCCCCCTAAGGATTTCTCCTTGGGACTCTTTTAAGTGTCAAATAGTTATGTTGAAGGGTCACCATTCGCTGCCCCTAGGATAGCTGGGTGTGATTATCCAACTCCCCCATAAGGATTACTCCTTGTGACTCTTTTGAGTTGTGAAACTTATGTGGTGAATGGTCTCCGTTCGCTGCCCCTAGGATAGTTGGGTGTGATTATCCAGCTCCCCTGAAGGATTGCTCCTTGGGACTCTTTTAGTTATGAATTCATGGAAGTTAAAGGTCGCTATTTATCGCTTCCCCTAGGAAGACTGGGGGTGATTATTCAGTCCCCCCAAAAGAATAAATTCTTTGGGACTCTTTTAGTTGTGAATTATTTGAGGGTAATGGTCGCCTTTTATCGCTGCCCCTAGGAAGACTGAGGGTGATTATTCAGTCCCTCCAAAAGAATAAATTCTTTGGGACTCTTTTCAAATGAGGAGACCCAGAGACTGCGTAAAGTGCAGAGACTCTGGGTCGGTACCTATAGCATGCTCAAGTTGGTATAGACAAGAGCACAGTCCAGAGGGTGAAGGATCATCAGGATGCGTTATGAGCACAAATGAATCATATCCTTGTGTTAAGACAAAGTGTACAGATAATCCTTAGAGTTCTAGGTGCTGACACAGATACTCTATGGGTTGAGGCAAACCCTAAGACTTCATCACTCTCTCCTACAAAATATTGAGAGTGATTGTATGTGAACCTCCAAGAGAATAAAATGGCAAACTAATACCTGAGAGATATCAACGTTGAGAAGGTTCTTAGTCGTCTCTACTGACTCGGAGACGCTAGACTCAGGTTGTTTGTCAGCGGTAGGCTCTTCAACAACATCCTCCAGAGAAGGGGATGGGTTCTTCTTAGTCTTCTTGGTCTTGGAAGGATTAACAGAAGGGGTTTCAGAGGAAAGGGGATGTCTTTCCTCTTCTTCTTCTTTTCCTTGGGCACCTTGGGCTGAGAAGAAGACTGCACAGAGGTCTTTAACAGAGACTTGTCAGTTTCCCTTTCAGCATTCACCTCGTTGTGAGTGATTAAGGGCTCTCCATCAGCAACCAGTAGCCCATCGACCTGCATCATGTGCCTGCTGAGAGGCACTTCATCTTCCAAAGGAGTCTTAAGTGATGCAGTAGTGATGTGATAAGGAGAGAAGGAGAGAAGGTGAGAAGTTCATCATTTGTGTAGCCTTCACCCAACATATCTTCTAAGAGAAGAGAGAGATAGCTTGTGTAGCAGATGGTGGATAGTCTGTTCTTCTTCCCTTTGTTTTCTAGCTTAGCAATGAGGTCAGAGTAAAGTATATGAGCGATCCCTATATCTTGCCCCAAAATTAAGCTGTAAGCAATTGCTTGCTGGGCTCCATTAAGTTGATCATGAGACCCCTGGTTTCCACCCAGACATTTCACAATGTATAACATCAGCGTCCTACAAATAGGTGAAAAGTAGTTCACTTTGATGAGGGATTTGTTCTGGAAACCTTGTGTGGTGAAAGGTTTATCATTGTCGTCATGAGGACGAAGGGTAGCCAGAGCCTTCTTTACCGTGGTGCTGGCAGACACAGCGGACATGCCTTCGTTGACTGGAAGTCCAATGACTTTGGCAAAGGTATGAGATCAAAAGTGAGAGGTTGGGGATGTGTGGAAAGGTTGAAGGTGATATGTGAAGAGGTTTGATCAACTTCGGTGCTATACCAGAACTCCTTCAAATATTGGTGGTAGCATGTGGAAGGTACTCTGGTTATGGCTTCAAAAATGGTGGAGTTTTTTAGGAAGGAGAACAATGGTTGGTAGAGTGAATTGTTGTGTTCCAAGAGAGCTACACAATTGTTCAAGGCAATTTTGCCATCGTGTATCCCAAAATCAATGTTCGAGGCGGCCAGGACGGTGAAAGCAGTGTTTGTTGATGAAGACGCCATTGTTGAGGTGAGGAAAGAAATGAAGGTTTAGGAGAAGATGAATAGTATGTGTGTGTGACAGTAATGAGTAATGTGAGTTTTGAAAAGTGAGTCAAGGGTTTTTGATAAAAGGGTTAGCCGTTTTACAATTAAAGAATTTAATGCAAAAAAATACCTTTTAGGAAAAGTAGGACCCCTTGACTCTTCATGTGATATTTCTGTCCCTTGGAAAGCGGGAAAGTTGTTGACAATAAAGGTTAATCATTTGAATTAAATATGGGAATATATTAAGTCCCATTGGAATGTAACTACCTCGTTACATTCAATTCCCTTTAATGCACAAAGACAGAGATCAGAGATCATTTTATCAGATTTGTTTACCAATATTGAGCATACCCAACTCAGCAACCAACCTAGTAAAACTTGGCTCAGCCAGAGGCTTGGTGAATATATCAACGAGCTGGTATTCAGTAGGTATAAAATGAAGCTCAATATCACCTTTTAAAATATGTTCTCTGATAAAGTGATACCTGATGTTTATATCAAGTGTATACATTAAGGACATTGTTTATATCAAGTGTAGGGGGACTTCTATCGAAGATTAAGTGGAATTTTCCTTGTATGTGTCCTCATTTTAACCGGAAAATTGATTTTACGACATTTTTCAAAGTTTTTGATCTATTTTGGCCTAGTAGTATAGTTGTATATTCCTTTATTTTAGTTATTTTATTTCGTTACTAGAATATTTTTTAATAAAGTGGTTTTAATTTTTAAACGTTGTGAATCTTTTGACTCAACCCGAGTTTACTTATATAAGTTTACTATAGCTAGTATCCTTAACGTGTTTAAGTCAAGTTTTGCTAAGCTTTTATATAGGGAGCTTTAAAACGCGAAAGTCTTAACTCTCACGGGTTAAGAACAAGAACTTTTCGCAAGTTCCTAAAATTGATCCTAGAGAGTCGTTTATCAAGGGAACTTTAAAATGCGAATTATAAACTTGAAAAAGTCTAAGAATTTGAAAGATCCTATAGATGACTCGAAAACCCAAATCTTTGATTTAATTGGCTAAGCATCCACGAGTCTCATTCCTTGAGATTTTAAATTATAGAGAACGAGAGATGATAGAGTCAATTACAAGTTTGGTATTCTTTCGTGAATTTATGTGAGTTAATTATGAGCCTATTCTCCCATCGCTTGCTAATAAATTTATCCGCAATAAATAAGGTTGTACGATTTGAAAAGTTACTTAGCTTCTAGCCCAAGATCGTTTAAAAGTTGCTCGGTACTGATTAGAGTTCATAGCCAAGGCATAACTTATTGAAGCGGGATGCGAAGATTGGCGAGTCCGAAAAGGCCCTAACAAGGCATGAGGGCTACATTTTGTTGCTAAAGATCCAAAAGTGATGTGAAGAATCATTTATCGAAAATCAATATGAAGGATCGAGACACGCGACAAAAAGCAAAAACACTCCCGTAAAGATCATGGAGAAGTCTATCCAAAAAGGCCCTAACAAGGTTTGAGGATAAATAGATCCAAGTCCTAAAAGGAGGCGGATCGTTGTATATCAAAGTCCAAAATAAATATTGGAGAAAAATGAAGAAGTCGTGGTCCAAAGATGAAGAAACTCTCAAAACTTCAAGTGAAGAAATTCCTATTATGAAGAGAAGACCATTATTTCATGAACGTCTCTCAAGATTTGAAGTATGAAGTCACCACCAAATATCGATCCGAGAAAGGTCTCAAATCGTGAAGCGAGTTATGCCAAGATATGAACTTTATGAGGTCCCGAGAAGTAGTTTTAAAAGATTTTGTCCTTTAGCTAACTATTGATTAAATCGTCCTACTTTATTTTCAGCCTTAATAACTATCGAAATAAGTCAACAATGCATCCTCGTGATCATTCAAGGCAATAATAAAATATAAGAGACACACCAGGAATAAGGGAGTCTAAGTAAATAATTGGCCCACATGAGTTCACGTTAGTTTGCTAACTTATAATAACAATGATCTTGTTTTTGAGCATGGTATGGGGAACGTGAAACTTGAGGATGATAATCATTCATGACATTCCAAAACCCTAAGGTAAGTTTCTGATTTCTTTACTTGTTTTGTTATTTTCTATCTCTTCAATAAAGGCCAATGTGGATTGATTGTGATGGAAAGTGTAATCTTTCTTTGTAATTAATGCATTGCATGAGGACATTGCAATGGTCAAGTGTAGGGGATTTGATAGGTGTGAAAACACCCATCCTTTTACAACTTAATTATAATAATAACCAAGCCAAAACATGTATTTTATGTCATAAATGTCGGAATTATGCGTGGTTTGTGTTTTTGTTGTGATTTAGGACGAAAATGTGAAAAGGGAAGAAAACATGGGCTTTCATGGGCTTTTATCGAAGAAAAAGACAAAAGACGAAGTCGAAAGATCAAGAGTGCTAAAAGAACGGAAGTCCAAGGCCAATTCTAAAGATTTATCGAAGAAAAAGTCTAAAGACGGAAGTTTAATAAAAGCCGAAGAACTCAAGTCTAAATTAATGAAGAAATTACAAGACGAGTTTATTAATCCAGAGACAAAGTCGATAAAGTCGAAGAATTTAGAAGACGAGAAGTCGAGAAAGAAAGAAGAATAAACCAACACATGCTTAGTTTTCCTAATCCCCTATAAATACCCTCCTAATTCCACCATTAGGAGTTGTTGGCTAATTTGACATATTAGTTCTCCCATCTTAATTACTTGCACTTTTCTTAATTGCACCTTTAATTACTTGTCTTGCACCTTAAATTTGTAAGCTTTTAATTCTTGTCTATACTTTAATTGTTGAATCTTTATCTTAATCAAGTTTTATTTTAATCTCTCATTCTACCTTTCTTAATTTTGCTAATCTTTGTGCTTAATATCTTATTGTCATGCTTGTTTGATTACTTGTTATGTTTTTATGATTATCATTGTGTTAGCTTATTGATTTGATAGCTTATTGTGTTTTTCTTAAAATGGATTAAGTGCTTTTTAGTTAAGTTTTATAAAAAGTTGATTTTTAATATTTTTATTATTTAGTGTTTTTAAAAGTTTTTAAATTTTGGTTTTATAGCTTTTTCTTAATAGTGTTTTGGTTAAGTTTTTGGATTAGAGCTTATTAGTTTTTGGCTTAGCTTATCTGTAGCTTATTTGCATCTTCTTTGAATCCGGATCACTTAGAAACCCTCTTATTCCGGATAAGGGTATTAACCCCTTATTCCGGATAAGGCCATAAAGACTTCATTTTTGCGGATAAGCCCCGAAAGGTGGATTTCAGATAAGGATTCTAACAGCTTTTTTCCGGATAAGTACTGACAACACATATTCCGGATAAGAGTGGGAAGTGTTTTCCGGATAAGGTATTTAGGTTATATTCTGGATAAGCGTGAGAAGTGGATTCTGGATAAGGAAATCGAGGTTTTGCGGATAAGGAGATAGCATGGATTTCAGATAAGAGCATTAGCCCGGATTGCGGATAAGTGACATATTGCGTTTTCCGGATAAGACTTTTAGAAGGTGTTTTTCGGATAAGTTATAGGAGACGCATTCCGGATTAGGACTTGTTTGGATTCCGGATAAGTGACAGATCTGGATTCCGGATAAGGCTAGTTTGGGTTGATTTTCACACTTAAGTTTTTCTAGCATTTATATTTCCCGCCTTTTTCCTTAGTCTCACTTTTAGCTTACTTGCCTTTAGTTTAATTTTAAGTTTGCGTTATCTACTTTAATTGCTTTTAATTTCTCGTCATTTATTTTCAATTAGATTTAGACTTATTTACCTGCCATTTACTTTAAAGTTTGTGCATTTTAATTTTACTACAACGACAAATCTATTTGTTTCCTACCAATAACAACTGAGTCACACGTTAAACCAGTAATCAATTCATTTAGACCACTTCAACGAACTTAATTTTATACTGGGTAAAAGCCTTGTATTACTGCTCTTTCTATCAACACAGCACCCAGCATAGTCAGAATCTGAGTAGGCTTTGAGGTAGACACCTTATCCATTTGGATACCAGAGACCCAATGTGGGAGATCCTGTTAAGTACCTGAAAATTCTTTTGACAGCTACAAGGTGGGATTCCTTGGGGTTAGCTTGGTTCCTAGCACAGAGACATATGGAAAATTGTATGTATGGTCTGCTTGCTGTTAGGTACATCAGTGTCCCAATCATGCCTATATATAAGGTCTCATTAACAGAGACCCCTGAGTCATCAGCTCCCAAGTTGTTGGGAGGAAGCATGGGGCATTTCACTGATGCACAATCAGACAGATCATACTTCTTGAGCAAATCCTTAACATATTTTTCTTGACAAATGGAAATTCCTTTTGAATTTTGTTTAATTTGAAAACCCAAGAAAAAAGTTAATTCCCCCATCATGCTCATTTCATATTTTTTGGTCATTAATTTGGCAAATTGTTTGCTCAATGTAATATTGGTTGAACCAAAAATTATATCATCCACATAAATCTGTACTAAAATGACATCACCCTTGGACCTATAAGTGAACAGGGTTTGATCAATGGTACCTCTAACAAATTTATTTGCAAGTAAGAATTTTGATAGGGTTTCATACCAGGCTCTAGGCGCTTGTTTCAGCCCATAGAGTGCTTTGTGAAGTCTGTAGACGTGATCAGGATACTCACTGCTTTCAAACCCTGGGGGTTGATAGACATATACTTCCTTTGCAAGCTTCCCATTGAGGAAAGCACTCTTCACATCCATCTGGTATACAGTAAACCCCATATAAGCTGCAAAGGCTAGGAAGATTCTGATAGCTTCAAATCTGGCTACTAGTGCAAACGTTTTGTCAGAGTCAATCCCCTCAGATTGATTATATCCCAGCACCACAAGCCTAGCCTTGTTTTTGACAATCATACCAGCTTAATCCCTCTTGTTTCTGTAGACCCATTTAGTTACAACCACTTGCTTCCCAGCTGGAGCTTTTACCAGAGTCCACACCTTGTTCCTCTTGATCTGATTCAACTCATCTTGCATGGCAACAACCCACCCTTCATCTAGAAGCGCAACAGCCACATTCTTAGGTTCATCCTCAGAGAGAAAATCAGCAAAAAGGCATTCATTCGCTGAGGCGGTTTCTAGAGATCTCAATTTACCTCTGGTGGTGACTCCCTCAGAGGGTTCACCAAGAATATTCACCAGAAGAATATCTTGGTTCCTACTCCATTTGAATTGAGGAGAAGGAGTCTCCGTGGGTTCAGGAGTCACAGCAGGTTCAATGAATATTGAGGGATCTTCACATATTATTTCTTCATCCATAATCTCTTCATCAAGAGGATAGATTGGTTCGATGACATTAGCATTCACAGTAGTGGGTGGAGTGATTTGTTCAGCATTTTCAACCTCTGGAGTGATGTCAGAGATTGAACGAGGATCAAATGCATGAACATAAGGGAAGTCCTTGTGACAGCCCTTGGATGATTCCTTGGGATATGAGAAATCATCCTCTGGATATGATTTAACTTCATTGAAGTCAATGTCACATTCTTCTAAGTTGGTGTGGTTGATGACAGCATCTACCTCATTGAAGGTGACATGGATGGATTCTTCTAGTTCTTGTCTGCGAATGTTTAATACTCTATAAGCTCTGGAGGTGAGAGAGTAACCAACGAAGAATCCATCATCAGACTTTTCATCAAATTTTCCCAAATGATCTATGTAGTTGTGAATGAAAACAGGGCAACCAAAGACATGGAAGTAGCTTACATTATAGGCTCTCTTCCTATATACTTCATAAGAGGTCTTGCCATGTCTCTTCACAATAATGGATCTGTTTTGTGTATGACAAGTTGTGTTCACAGCTTCACCCCAAAATTATTTAGGAAGGCTTGATTCACTGAGCATAGTTCTAGCAGCCTCTATGAGGGTTCTGTTTCTTCTTTCAGCGACACCATTTTGTTCAGGGGTGCATGGGTTAGAAAAGTTATGTGATATTCCCTTTTCATCGTAAAAGGCTTCCATGACATGATTCTTGAATTCAGTTCCATTGTCACTTCTGATAGCCTTAACTCTGCAGTCATTGAGATTCTCTATTTCTCTGATGAAGGACATTATTCTTTCAACATCATCACTCTTTCTTTTGAGAAAGAATACCCATGTGAATCTGGAGAATTCATCTACAATGACTAGTGTATACTTATTGTGATTAAAGGATTGAGGTTTTACTGGTCCAAATAAGTCCATGTGAAGAAGATGGAGGCACTTATTTATAGAGAATGATTGTTTAGTCTTGAATGAGGCTCTATGGTGCTTCCCTTTCTCGCATGCTGAGCAGGGTCTGTCTTTGGTGAAGGTCAGAGAGGGAAGCCCAGCTACTAAATCATTCTTGGCCAGTTTGTTAATGTTTTTGAAGTTGAGATGGGAGAGTCTCTTATGTCATAGCCAATTTTGAGTATCAGATGCTTTGGCATAGAGACAAGTGTTTGTCCCTTCTGGACAAGATGTCATGTCGATGACGTACACATCCCTTCTCCTGGGTGCAATTAGAACAACATCATCATTTTGATTGAAGATTGTTCCTTGGGTCTTGGTGAACAGAACTTTGAAGCCAACATCGCAGAGTTGACTAATGCTGATTAAGTTGTGCTTCAGTCCATTGACATAAGCGACCCTTGTGAAGGTTATTCAATTACAATCCACTGAGCCATAACCCTCAGTAGCCCCTGAGGAATCATCTCTAAAGACTACTTTAGGACCAAACTCCTTTTTATATCTATGCAGATATTGTTTAACCACTGTCATGTGTCTGGAGCACCCGCTATCCAGATACCAAACAGATTTCTTCAGATATTCCTGCATAGATATAACAAAGCCAGATTAGTTTCTATGATGAACCCACTTTCCAGTGGGTCCATGCTGTCGCTGACCAGCGACATTAGTCCTTCTCTGGTTTCCTCCCCCTCTTTGGTTGCAATCCCTGGGTTCATGACGCATGCTTCCACAGATGTCACATCCAGGATAATGCTCGCACTCATCAGAGTGATGGTCGAAGAAGTCACAATACTTGTAGGGGGGATTAGGTCTGTAACCCTGAGAGTTATCTCTGGGTTTAGGCTCAGCCTTTCTTGAGGGTCGATGAGGAGTTTTTGATCTCATTTGAGTTCTGGTTCTTTGAACCGCAATGACCTCCTCATGCTCTCTAGATGTGTGTTCAGTGGACTCGCATGTGATACATTTTGGTTTCTTAGTGAAATCCTCAGATGAGTGATTTTTGAAACCGCAATGCTTGCAAGGTCTGAACAAAGCTCTCCCCTTGGAGCTACTATATCCTTCACCAAGAGAGTTAACAGATGGACTATTAACTCTAGGGTTGATTTGTTCTTTCAACCCTTTTACCTCTTCCATCAAGGTGAGGAGAAGTTTCTTGGTGGGTGAAAGCTCTTCAGGGGGAGGAGTGGGTTTGTTGGAGTCCTTAGCCACAAAAACCTTTTTATTCGCTTTATCAGTGACTTTGAGAATTGAATTCCTAGGGGTTTTAGTTTGAGGTTTTGGGCCAAGCAAGGAATCAGATGGGTTAGCACCAGCGAGTCTTGGTGGGGCTGGTACCTCTGATTCTTTGTTAGAGTTCTTCTCATCCACAGAGGTAGAAGAAGGAGAAGAAACATCTGAAGGGACAAATTTGACATTGGGAACATGGATATGTTTATTGTATCTACCCTTTCCCCCAATAGCCTAAACCACATCACCAGGTATGGATTCAGCGACTATTTCTTCAACTGTGGATTGAGCCAAATTCCATTTTTCAATGGGTTTTCTAAGTTCAGAATTTTCATCAGACAAAGACTCGTTTTCAATGGATAATTTGCTCACTTCATTCTAAAGTTGATTAGCAAGATTCACAAATGGTTTAAGATTTGTTAATTCAGATTGGCAAATATTCAACTCTGTTTTAAGACTATGAAATTTGTTTAACAGGTTTTTTCTTTGCTCTTCCAGAAAGTCGAGGTCAACCAAGGTATAGTCACTGACATGGTCTCTATCAGGACCTTCAGCCATAGTTAACATTCTTAATACCTTTTTCATGGTGATGTCCACCCATTGACCAGATCTTGCTTCACTTTTACCCACAACGGTTTCTTCATCAGAGACGGCCATAAAGGCTCTGACGGTGGTGGTACCTTCATCCTCATAAGTGAGAGGTTTGTTGATGCAAAAGTTGGGTGATCCTTGCTTGACCCGAATTAGGCTTAATTCGGGCGGGCTTGGGCTCCGGATCTTGCACCAAGTGAACTATTTGGTTGAGATCCTGCACACTAAACAACACGCGTTAGGCTTACCGTGGGAATGTTTCCTACGATTAGACTCCGGCGTGAGAGTAAGTAATCGGTTAGGGTTTATGGGAGTTGAGTGTGTTGAGAGTATAGAACGTAATACCTTTGTGGAACCCTTGGGGTTCCTTTTATAGGCAGTGAAGCCCTAATGGGCTGTCACTGATGCTTCGGCCTTAAGGAAAGGATAAGCACCAGAATTAGATTGATTGTTATCTTCTAATTATGGTGAGTGAATATCCTCTTCTTTGGGATGAATCATATTCAGAGATAGAATATGATTCTGTCTAACCCTGTACCGGTCATGCCGGGTCGTGGGCCGCACACGTGTGTGCGGTTACTGTTCATTCAAGCCCATAAGCTTAAATGACATTATTCCCACCCATCTGTGATGGGCCGGATACGGGTAGTACCCGTGGGCCGGGTTCCTGACCCGGCTGGGGTCTAGTTGTTACAGCCGTAGGCGTAACCTCTAGACTATGAAGATGCTCTCCGGACATACCAAGAAAGACCTAGGGAATGAGAAATATTGAATACTTTGCTTTGGCCGCACGTGGCTGCCTGCCTTAGGAATATTATTCTAATAGCACTTCAACCGCACGTAACGGCCGAGACAAATTAAATGTAGCATTAAATAGGGTCTTACGTAAGACCGCATATCCCGACACAAGAATAAATGCATTAATGGTAGTCAACTTGTCGGCCACACTTCTGCAAAAGTGCACCATTAATGCCCACCATTGAGCCACGTAAAACTGCCAAGAAGTGACCCGTGGGCCCCTTCTGATTTTGCAGAAGTGTCAGAACTCCCATACGTTGGATAGACGTGGTGGCCTACACGTGTCAAACATCCACGTTACCTCGGAAACCGAGGCAACCCTATATAAGAGTTGGTGTGTGTGTTTGTTACACACACAATTCATCCTTCTTTCCGCCATTGATATTTCCAAGCTTCGACCTCCAAAACTTTGCCTTCGATTCCCCGGATTTCCTCCGCCGCAGGTTAGATCATCACACCTTTCAAAACCTTTTTATAAAACATGGTAAAGAACAACCCACTTATCACGGATGTCCTTAACGTGATGTCGGCGGAAAAATACATCGACTTTCTGTCGAAGTATTACATTCCCGAAAGCGTACACCCCACCTATCCAGGTGAAGGTGAGGCAATTACGGATGCACCGACGGGGAAAATAGGCGTGTACACGCGCCTATTTGATTCGGCCAACTATCGTATCCCCCTGTCCAAATTCTTTGTAGATTTTCTATTGTATTACGATTTCCACATAACCCAGCTTCACTGCATAGGGGCGTGTAAAATCAACCAGTTTGAAATTACATGCCATACCTGCGGAGTGACTCCGACCGTGAACCTATTTACGGATTTTTACTTCCCCCAACTAGTGAATGGGTGGCTATCCTTTAAAAAGCGACCCGGGAACGCCCCCATGACGTATAGGAAGCCTTTAGACTCCCTTAAGAACTGGTACGGCCATTCCTTCTTTGTTGATGAGAAGGTATTCCCCACTACTTTCGTACTCAAAACCAGGGCACCCAAAGACTTTCCGCCCAAATCCAAAGACTATAGCAGCAAAGACTTAAAAAACTACTAGATACCCACCTTACAGAGTTCCATAGGGGGTTGCCGGAACATTTTCTGTGCTTAGTAGGATTAAGCTGCCGCTACTTTGGGAGGGATGACTTATATCCGTGCTTCCTGACGGAACAGGGAGAGGGTAGGTTTACTTATACCTTGTGAATGTGAAATGTCATTTGTATTGTAGAGCCGTACTAACCCATGTCTTTATAAATGTTTGCAGAAATGAACCTATACGGATTACTACGCCAGGGCGACCCAATGAAGGTGCCTAAAGGGTTCCGCCCACTGAAGGGGATGAACTCCCCCTGCTCGATGCGACCACCGACCACACCATTCCATGTTGAAGAGACATCCGAGCAAAGATCAGATGAAGGGGAGCCTGTCATTGAGAAATCCCCATTGGACTTCCATAATGAAGATGGTGGAGAACTACTGTTGGAAGGAACCGCGACCCACCAGGAAGATGAAAACAATTTCCTTAACGAAGACACCACTTAAGCTTCCGGGTCCGCCCCGCTCACATATAGGAAAAGAAAGACCACCAGGAGGGTGGCAAAGAAGATAGGGGATGAGGCCGGGGCCTCGAATGCTCCCCCAAAGAAACTAAGGAAGGATCATCCGCAGTACCAGGAGGGAAGTGGTACTACGACTACTCAGGTCGACTCTACCACGCACATGGGAGAGCAAGTCTGGCGAGCTACCCCTGTGAGTGTCGTAGCTCCTACCGCCCCAGAACCTGAAATTGGTACCACGTAAGTACCCTTCGAACGCCAGTCGTGTCATTTTGCTTGTAAGATATATAATGCTGAAACAAAATTTGCAATGTCAATAACAGGGCGGATCCGTCGGTCGTAGCACAAGAGGAAGAAGTGGAGAGGAATCCATCCCCCGCACCATCAAACAGACCCCCATCCCCTGCTGCGACACATGCCGAGGAGCCACTCCCCGAAGGGCTTGAAAATAGTCTACGCCTAGCATGGAATCTCTCAAGTCTAACAAGGTTGGAATCGGAATCGGAGTGCTCAGAATTCATCGAGCACATTACCCCTCCAGCCCTTGCACAAGACTTAGATGAGCTAGATCATGAATCCCTTCTGGAGCAGTTTGATGTGTCGTCTGTGCATCAAGTGACGGTGGGTGCCGCTCTAAGACGCCGCCTGATCAAGGCCCTGGCGAATGTGAAGCGGGCCGACAAAAGGATAGCTCGTCGGGAGGCCATGGTTGTGAAGAATGAGAAGAACATTGCGTCATTGCAATCGGCGCTGGTGACGGCCGAGGCGACAGTGAAAGAGCAAGCGCATCATGCCGATAGCCGAGAAAAGCGCATTGCCGAGCTCGAAGCCCTTGTAGCCGCATCGAATGAGAAGGTATGCTTTCGAAAATTTATACATACTCTTTCCTTGATTTTTCATTCGACCCAAAAAAGAATATATTATCCTTGTGATAACTCAGAGTTCCATATACAGGTGTCCGCGACCGAAGCTTCCACCAAGGCCGTAACCGTACAAGCCTTCAACATCACCCAAGAGCGCGATGCGCTGAAGGATGAGCTAACACAAGTGCAGGCCAAGTTGGAAGAGCAAACTGCGACGGCGGAGGAGGAACTGAGCAAGATGGCCACGAGTTGCGCGGAAAGACTGTGTCCCCCCTTGCTATCCGCCATAGCTGGACGCCGGTGGATGATTGGGCAAGGAATGCGCCTCGCCGTAAGCAAGGCCATGGAAGCTCCGCACCTACTGCAAGCATTCGCCGGGGTCGTGTCGGATGGAATCGACCGTGGTAGGCATGAGGGGTTGGTTAAGGCTGCGGAATTGATAGGGAAGAACGAAGACATCATGCAGCATCCCTACCATAATCCTTCCGCTGCGGACAATATGACCGCGTCGATGGATGCACTGGTAGAGATCCAACACCCTCTTCTAGATTAACTTGAGGCACTTAAGGATGCTCTGAACGAGGCGGTAATGTCCAAGCTTACTACGGATCCCATCCCCTTGACCCTTCCTACATACGACTCTGTGGCGAAAGTGATGAAGGGTTAAAAGCTGCTTGCGGAGGCATTGGATGCGACTGCGGTCAAGGCACAAGCTGGAAAGGACGCTCGCGGGGAGGCCCTCCATGCTCTGATTGAAGAAGGAGAGAGAGACATAGGGGAATTCCTACCCCCTTGTAATTTACCTTGTAAACATTTGTAGTTTTTATTCGTCCGTGCATGTACACGGCTAAGACATGTGTGAAATGACTGTCCTTTGTATGTAAGTCCGTGATGACCACGACCATTTTGTTATTTATTTGGAAACTTGTGTATTTTTATTTTGTTAAATATCGTATACCGATACTGCATGACATGTCATGTCATACACAAAAGAGAAAATACATTCAAGCCTATAATTTACTAGACATGCGACGTGCGTCTTTATCATGCGAAGAACTACATGAGTACGGCATACGGAAACTTATCACAACGTCTTGTGAGTAAGGTGTCTAGTAAGGATACATGATCCGCGTCGCTAGGGTTGCATCCCTCTTACGCGGCAAGTTGAATTAGTAGGTTAACTTAATCCTCTTACCCCGCCTGGAGGCGTATAGTACATGTACGGTGATTGAATGAATGCATATGAATGAAACATGACATATTATAAGAGTAACTAAAATTCATATGACTAATAAAATCCGACGAAATCATTTGCACAGAACAAGCCGTGGAGCTAGCTAGGCACCACGGCATTTTATTAGAACGTTTACATTTTTTGTTTGAACAAGAATGATAAGTCATAAAAAACAAAAATGAACCTAGAAAAAACATAAGAAGCAAAACAAATAGAGTGCATGGATCTTCATTAAAGCCACATATAGCGAGGTACCCATGCGGAAGCTGTAGCTTTCAAAGATAGCACCTTTTGAGATTGGAGATGTTCCATGTGCGTTCCAGATCACGACCATCCATGTCACGTAACTTGAACGCGCCTCGTCCTAAGGCTTCAGTGACTTCATACGGCCCTTCCCATTTAGGGCCCAGCTTTCCCGTATTCTCCGCTCGACTTTCTTCGTTAGCACGATAGACATAATCTCCCGGTCTAAAAGAAACACCTTTAACCTTGGCGTCCTAATAAGCCTTTATTTTAGCCTTGGACTTAGCCTCATTAATAGCTGCTATCTCCCTTTTTTCTTCCAACAGATCCAGGTTGATTCGCAGTTGCTCGTCGTTCGTGACGATATTAACCTCCGCCGTGCGGATGGTAGGCATTCCTATTTCTGCTGGTATAACAGCTTCAGTGCCGTAGGCCAATGCAAATGGAGTATCTCCGTTGGCTGTTTTGATCATATTCATATGTGCCCATAGAACATGTGGTAGCTCATCCACCCATTTGGCACTTCGTTCATCCAGACGTGCCTTGATGCCGTTTCCCAAGCTTCTATTTGCTCGTTCCACAAGGCCATTTGTCTGCGGATGCTTAACAGACGCGAAACGCCGTTTGATATTCAATGATGCACACCAGTCCTTGAATGGATTATCCGCGAACTGTTTATCGTTGTCCGAGATGATTTCTCCTGGTAGGCCAAAACGGCACACAATGTTCTCCCAAACAATTTTTTAACTTGTTTGCCCGTGATGGATTTGACTGCCTTGGCCTCTATCCATCGTGTGAAGTAATCCATCGCGACAATCAAGAACTTAACCCCCCCCCCCCCGCAGCTACAGGAAATGGTCCTACGATGTCGATTACCCACTTATAGAATGGCCATGGGGATGTAATAGGTGTAAGCTCCTGCTGCGGGTGTCGCGGCACTGGTCTATGAACTTGGCAATCACTACACTTGCGAATCATGTCGCGCGCGTCCCTATATATGGTAGGCCAATAATATCCAATATGTAGGGCTCGAGCTACCAGGGATCGTGGACCTGCATGCATGCCGCATAACCCTTCATGTATCTCACTGATTACATAAGTGGCCTGACGTGGTCCAACACACCGCAACCACGGCTGCAAGAAAGAACGCTTATAAAGGATACCTTCTCGAAGTTCGAAGTGCTGCGACTTCCTTCTGATGCGCCGCGCCGCTTTTTCATCGTCCGGAAGGGTTTCACTAGTCAAATAGTTGATGATCGGGGTCATCCATGTAGGTCCATCCTCCTCAACTATAGTAGCGACCTCCCCTTCTGTTATAGATTTTTCCTTGAGTATTTCCACCAAGACTTGCTTGGACAAGTGGGCAAAGCTTGTAGTTACGATCTTGCTATGAGCGTCCGCCTTCTTGTTCTCACCTCTTGGCACCTGCTTGATGGAAAACATGCCGAAAGCCGCGATGAGTGACTTGACTTTCTCCAAGTATCGGACCATGTTCTCCTCCTTAGCCACATATCCACCTAGAATGTGGTTCGCGACGAGCCGTGATTCCATGTAGGCCTCAAGGTTGCGGACTCCCATTCTAGCGGTGATTTTTAAACCCGCAATTAATGCTTCATATTCCGCTTCGTTGTTGGTGGCTGTGAACTCAAAACGGAGGGCGTACGTAAACTCCATTCCTTCCGGATTTGTGAGGATTAGACCAGCTCCTGACCCATCCGTACACGAAGATCCGTCCGTAAATAACACCGATGGTTCTGTTGGAGTCTCGTCTTGTTTAACGATTGGTCCTTCCTCATCCGGCTTCTCTATTAAGAAATCTGCCAAGATCTGTCCTTTAACAGTCGTCCTTGGCCTATAAGATATATTATGCTCCCCCAATAAAATGCTTCAATTTTTGTAGCCTCCCTGCCACATCCGGTCTAGAGATGACTTGCTTTATTGGTTGGTCCGTAATGACTACAATTGGGTGCGCCTAAAAGTATCGGCGCAACCGCTTTGTAGCAAACACTAGTGCCAAAACCAATTTTTCCATAGAGGAGTAATTCAGCTCCGGCCCTTGTAATGTTCTACTTATGAAGTAGACCGGAGTTTGTACCGTATCCCTATCCGTCATGAGTACCGCACTTATTGCGCCATGAGTGGCTGAGAGATACATAATGAGTTCCTCCTTTGGCCGGGGGGCTACTAGCATAGGGAGAGATGCAAGATGCTGCTTGAGTTGGCCAAAAGCTTCCTCGGCTTCCTTTGTCCACCTTAAGTCTCCCATCCTAATGCACTTCTTGAGTGTCTTAAATAGGGGTAATGACTTCTCTGCGGATTTGGATAGGAACATATTTAGCCCGGCCAGCTTCCCATTTAAGGATTGCACCTCCTTCCGTGTCTGAGGGGATGGCAGCTGTATTACTGCGTCCGTCTTCTCTGGGCAAGGTTTGATGCCATTTGGATCAATCATATATCCAAGGAACATTCCCTCCGTTGCCCCAAACGTGCATTTCTTTGGGTTTAGCTTCATGTTAATCCTCCTCAGTGTGTCGAATGTCTCTTGGACATCCCGGAGAAGTGCATCCTCCGTATGACTTTTTATGACTAAGTCATCCACATAGACTTCCAGGTTGCGGCCTATCTGCGAGTCAAAGGCTTTTTCCACAAGCCGCTGGTATGTAGCACCGGCGTTCTTTAGTCCAAATGACATTTTCGTATAACAATAGACGCCCTGACTAGTATGGAACGCCGTCTTTTCCGCGTCCTCCTCCGCCATCTGGATCTGGTGGTATCCTTTATATGCGTCTAGGAAGCACTTAAAGGGATATCCACATAGGGATTCCACCTTCCAGTCAATCTCCGGTAATGGGTAACAATCCTGTGGGCAGACTTTGTTCAGATCCGTGAAATCCACACACATGCGCCAACTTCCGTCATGTTTTTTTACCATGAGCGGATTGTATAACCACTCGTGGTAGTATACCTCGCGCATGATACCTGCGTCCACTAGTTTCCGTACTTCCTCCAATATCACTTGGCTGCGCTCAGGCGCCTGGCCGCGCTTCTTTTGCTTGACGGGTTGGTACCCCTCGCGGATTTGGAGCCTATGTTCTGCTATCGCGCGTGGTACGCCTGTCATATGCTTTGCCTCCCATGCGAATATATCTAGATTTGCACCTAAAAGAGAGCACATGGCCCTTTTGCCGCTATCCGAGATCACCCCTCCTATGGATATATCCTGTTCCGGATAGTTAGGATGGATTGCCACCTTCCAATTGGGAGGTGGTGATCCATCCTTCGGTGGGACAGGTGGAGCCGGTGTTGTCACGGTATGACACTCGGATGCTGGTACGATTGTGTTGTAAATGGTGACGATTCCTCCCTCAATGGGGAACTTGATCATTCCGTGTGCCGTGGAAGGTACCGCCCGTATTGCCAGAATACCTGGTCTGCCTATGATCCCATTGTATGGAGAATGTGAGCGTATCACCATGAAGTTCATCCACGCAGTAGCGGAGTGTTCCTCATTCCCAATGGTTACAAGCAGACGCAGTTGCCCTATCGGCCAGATGGTGTCTCCACTAAAGCCAGTGAGCGGCGCCGTGGCCGGTACTAACTGGCTTCTTATTTCTGGCCGTAACTGCACAAAACAGTGTTCATACAGTACTTCTGCTGATGACCCCCCATCCACATACATGCGACGAACATTGTGTGTTCTAATGCTTATCTCAATAGTGAGAGGCGCATCAATCACATCGCTTGCTGTGATGGGAGGAAATGAAATTTCCATGCCGCGTGAAAATTTTTGACCAACTTTCTGCCTCGTGCGGTGTTGTCTGGATTGGATCATGTATATGGTTGAAGGTTTGTCCTTTTGGGGATCCTTCTTGTCATACTTCTTGTTGTCTTTTCCATCCTTCCAATCCTTAACCAAATGCTTGAGTTTACCTGACTTGATCAGTGACTCAATGTGCTTCTTGAGCTGGATACACTCCTCCGTGTCGTGGCCCTTGTCATTATGGAACTCGCAGAAACGATTTCCTTGACGACGGTCCGGCGGAGTTGTCATTGGGGGAGGTCTCGGAAAATTTGCCCCTTCCGTCAGCAAGATCTCCCGGTAGGACATCTTTAGGGGGTAAACTTATCATCCAGCCGTCCTCCTTTGTTTTGGCTCTTGTAGTCTGAGCCCCTACTACTGTTTTGATTGCTTTGATCACCTGACTGTCTCCGGGACTGGTCATTTGATCGGTAGCCGTTTCCTTTGGAAGGGTAAGCCGCGGCAACCGCTGTTTCTCCCTCTATGAAGTTTCTGACCCTTTCCATGAGATCATCATACTTCTCTGGACGCTTGTCATTGAGACGCCTGATTAACTCCCTATCTGTTATGGCGTGCATGTAGTCGGAGATTTTCAGGAGTTTCGGCATCGTCTTTGTACGTGTGCACTCGCCGTTGAAGCGTTTAGTGAAGGCTTCCGTAGACTCCCCCGGTCGTTGCTTGACAGTTGCCAATGAGACCGGATCCCTATTATACTTCTTCCGCTGAGTATATTTATTCTTGAACGCGGTGCGTAGTTCCGTGAAGATATCAATGCTTCGTGGAGGGTGTCCCTCGAACCAGTCACGGGCATTGCCGATCAAAGTCGAATTGAACATTTGGCACCATATAGGCATGGGCCATCGCTCAATTTTAGCCTGCGTATCAAATATTTTGAGGTGATCATCCGGATCACCCGTTCCATCATAGGTCTTGACACACGCCGGCATGCGACGTTTTATGTCCTCGGAGTAGTTCCGTATACGGAGAGTAAAAGGATCTTCCCTGGGATCCGCCCATGGACGGGTGAGCCTAGGATCATCCCATGGGTCACACCATGGGCGGGAAAGATCCTCCGCTTCTGCCTCTCGATAATAAGGGCCACCATAATACTCATCATTGTTTGGGGGTGGTGGAGGGGTACGCCTAGGTCGGCGACGCTTAGGCGGATGGTCATCCGAGTCCTCTCCCGATGGATCTGGAGACGGGGGTGGTTCCCCATCCCTTGGGTGACGGCCACTCTTTTGATAAGAGCCAGGATCCTTCTTCCCAGTGTCCATCCTATCCCACACACTTGTCCGGCGAGTGGCTCTAGTCAGCTCTCGGTCTGGTCGCTCGGGTGAACCGTCGGACTTCTCTCTCCCCTCTCGAGACTGCGTTAGTTCCTCTATGAGGCGATCTCCTATGCGCTCGAACACATTTCTAGGTTGAGGGGTTTCCTCGAAGATGCTCTGCTCTTGAGGCCGAGTCTTCCTTTTCCTCTGATTTTGGGAAGAGGTGATTGGTCCGGTATTGCCAAAGTTGAGTCTAGATTGGAGGTTTCTCCCTAGATTTAACCTTGATGCAATCCCTGGGACGATCCTATCAAAGTTCTGCATGAAAACTCGAGTGAGATCCTCCTCGCTGAGTGGTTGGACTTCTACTTCCTCCTCAATCGCTGGTCTGCGCGACTCCTTGTTAGGGGGATTGGTCGCACTCCCTGGATCAGGGTTGTCCAGGGTTAAAGTAGGTGGGGGAGTTATGGAGATCGTGCTCGTCACCCCCCATGGACTGAAAACCACCACGGTTACCAGGTCCGGCCACTGGGCGGCTAGGGGATTGATTGGGGATGAGTATCCCTTCCCATTGGGACTTCCGATTTCCAGGGTTTGTGTTCCTGGGATTAGCTTGCGGATGCCCCTTCGTCATTGGAAATTCAAGATGATATTTCGCTCTAGCTTAGCGTATTGGGTCCCACGGATGGCGCCAACTTGTTGATGCAAAAGTTGGGTGATCCTTGCTTGACCCGAATTAGGCTTAATTCGGGCGGGCTTGGGCTCCGGCTCCTGCACCAAGTGAACTATTTGGTTGAGATCCTGCACACTAAACAACACGCGTTAGGCTTACCGTGGGAATGTTTCCCACGATTAGACTCCAGCGTGAGAGTAAGTAATCGGTTAGGGTTTATGGGAGTTGAGTGAGTTGAGAGTATAGAACGTAATCCCTTTGTGGAACCCTTGGGGTTCCTTTTATAGGCAGTGAAGCCCTAATGGGCTGTCACTGATGCTTTGGCCCTAAGGAAAGGATAAGCACCAGAATTAGATTGATTGTTATCTTCTAATTATGGTGAGTGAATATCCTCTTCTTTGGGATGAATCATATTCAGAGATAGAATATGATTCTGTCTAACCCTATACTGGTCATGCCGGGTTGTGGGCCACACACGTGTGTGCGGTTACTATTCATTCAAGCCCATAAGCTTAAATGACATTATTCCCACCCATCCGTGATGGGCCGGATACGGGTAGTACCCGTGGGCCAGGTTCCTGACCCGGCTGGGGACTATACGTCATCAAGGTTCATCATCCCAGTCGAATGAGGCAGCGATCGGACCTTTTTCAGTCTTCTTAACATCCTTTTTCTTTGTTGCATCATCGGCTTTCTGATTGAGTTTTAGCAGCTCAGCTTTCAAGGCTTTGTATTTGAATTTGTAGTCCTTCTTCCCTTCTGAGTCAGAGAGAGAGAGGTTTGCTTGAAAGGTGAGGTGGAAAACTTGTTGTTGTTGTTGTTGTTGCTGGATGAAGGGAAGCTTGAAGAGGAGGTTTTGTTTGACCAGCAATCCTTTTGATAGTGACCAGTCTTTCCACAAGTGTAGCATGAAACCTTGGATTTATCAACCTTTGCATCTCCAACTCTACTAGATCTCTTGTAGTACCTCTTTTGATCAGCTAAAAGAGCTCTGTCATGGAACTCAGCATGTAATTCATCAAGAAATTCTTGACTACTTCTGGTGTCCTCTTCAATGTCAGATTCGCTGTCCTGAAAGGAATGGTTAGCAACAAGAGCTTTTGAACCAGTGATACTGGTGGTAAACCTGTCAGTCTCTGATTTGTAAATGGAGTCAATTAGACCTTCTTTATAGTTATATCTACCAAACAATTGGGCTAACGTATCATTCTTTATAACATTGTTAGCTCTTAAGGTCTGATTTAGGCTAAGCCATTTTCTAGGTAAACTATTGACAAAAGTAGCATTAACCTCAGCCTTAGGTATAACAACTCCATTATTTCCCAAATCATTCAACAAAATCTTAAGCCTAGTATAAGTTTGTGCAACAGTTTCTGTTTCCAAAGCTTTAAATGCATTAAACTTAAGTCAAAGGGCTTGGATTTTGGTTTCTTTTGTTTCCTCTGGACCTTCATACCCTAGAACTAATTCAGTCCACATCTCCTTAGCAAAGTTGCATTTAATGATGGACTTCATAATGTTCTTGGGTAGGCAAGATACTATGATACTTTTGAGTCTCTTGTCCTAGTTAGCCAGACGTCTATCCGCTGGAGACCATTGCTTAACCGGTTTCTTAATGGGTCTCTCAGGGGTAGAGGAAACGGCCAGTGGTACATAGGGACCATTTTCTAAGATTTCTATCAAGAAGGGTTCTAAGCCATCTAAATATATAAGTAAATTCACTTTTCCAACTTGAGAAATCCTCTTCATCGAATGCTGGTACATTGGACACATGTGGCCCCCCTCGAACATCAAGTAGTTGGGGAAGGTCATCATCATTATTACCAGTGCTTACAACTAGTGTAGGCATGGTAGTAGATGTGGTGGCCGGTATGGTGGTCGAAGTGGTACCTAAACTGGTTTGACCAAAAGGTGGAGGAGGTATAGTATCAGCCATATTAAGATCTTGATTTTAAAAACAAGAATGGTTTATGAAAAGTTTTATAAATCAAACCGCTCTTATACCAATTGAAAGTCCATTAATATGACAATTGTTGATAAACTATAACTCTTGTAGCCACGAAACACAATGAAATATGTTTCAAACGCATAATGCTTTATTAAGTATTATAAACAAAGTATTACAAAGTGCTATGAATACACTCGTTGAATGACAAGAAGATATGAACCCTAGAAACAAGTAAACTAGATTCGAGACTCAAGTTTACAAGGGAACCAATGAGACGCTGGTAGACAGCTGGGGGCTCAGCGGTTCTAAGGTGAGAAAGAACTTAGATAAATTATCCAAGCACAAGGGTTGATTTAATTCTTCTTTCTCACTCCTATTTATAGTGTACGAGGTTGCTTCCTTAGTGGGAGTAGTTGATACGTGTCACCTTCTGAATGGACGAGTCCAACGTATTAAATGCATGTCCAAATCGAGACATACCTTTAAACAACTTTAGGTGAACAGTTCTGCCAATTGTTCACCTTTGGTCCCACTAGGTCGTACTAGGCTTTATCTTGAATCTCTTATTTTGTCCCGCTCAAAACACTTGGTAGATTCTCCCTCCTAAACTATAAAGGATTGGATAAGCTTTGCTTATCCCAGACTTCTAGGGTTCTTAAGTGATCTCTGAGTGTTGTCAACTCAGAGATCCTTGAACACCAATACATTCCTTCAACATCCCAGCTATCCATAATCGCTGGTGAGTATGACTCAGATTGTCTTCGACTTCTCTGACGTTGTCTTTGACTTGAATGTTCCTGGTGTGCCAGCTGAGGCTTTGCCTTCCACTGGTCTAGTCTCTGTCGCTGGTCCTCTCAGCGATCAGTAAACACTTAGTCTAATTAAACAAATCTAGACTGGGCCATAGTTAAAACTTTCATTGGCCCAACAGATACTTAGCTGATATACTTGACCACAAATCCAATTTCAAACACTTAAATCTTCTTAACAGGTTACACAAACTTTAATTTAACACTTGTTAGCCCTAAACATGCATAAACTCTAGGTATTTCCAAAATCTTAGGTCAAAATAAGCAAAATCAAGTGAGTTATAGCACAATATTAGATTTGATATTTTAAGTCTGAAAACTTGCAGATATTAGCATACAACCAAGTGTTAAGCAGGTACAAACTCAAATAAACAACAAACAATAACTCAATTCCAACTTATGCACTTAAACAGGTTAACCCAAACACCCCTTATCTTTTTCAAATCCAAATTTAACAAAGTATAAGTGTGATTTAGTGTTACCCAAGCCCAATCAAACACAATAACAAGTATATTATACAGTATCAAGCAAGATTAAGCCACAGAAACAGCAAGAACAAAAGCAGAACACAAAATCATAAAATTCAAGTATTTTGACAGATTTTTGGGTTCAAGAACTCAAACCTCATGAATGTACATCCACACTCACGAATTTTTGAGCTGATGTGCCTAGAAAAACAAGGCACAAGCTTCCACAAACAAGCTGCTAAGATTCAACAAGGGTTAGAACAAAAATATGAAAATCAGAAAAGTGACAAAGCTTGATTGATGCAACCTTTGTACCCACTCTTTGATTATCCCCAAACCACAAGCCTCACAACACCTTGATAACTCTTTATCAGGGTGCTATGATCAACTTGTAGCCCAAAAATTCCAAAAGTGTACCAAAGACTTAGGATAATATCAAGATTGTGGAAAAATATGCAATTTCTTGCACAAACTTTAAAAACAGGCTATAAGATTTCATAAACTCAAACATATATCAATAACAAGCAGTAAATAAGTGTAAAACTCGCATTCTTTTACCATGAAAAGTACACTTATGATCGTACGTATAGGATTAAAACTTTCCTTATATAACATAAACACGTATCACGAATATTAATTACAAGAATTACATACGTGTTATATCACGATAAATATTTAATACGTATTAAGACACAATAATTATTTCAATAATAATTATAATCACGAATATACGAACATGAAATCATGAACGTAAATAATCACGAGGTTAGTATTACGTATTCATGTATATTTATTACGATCATGAATAAATATAATAAGACACGAACGATAACTATTTTAATCACGTAAACACGACACGAGAACACATAAATAATTAGAACACGGGAAAAACCAAGGGTTTCCCCTTTGGGGCCCACATACCATGAAATTAGGAAAAGGAAGGGGCCTAGCCCACTTTTGATTTAACTAAAATAAGGAAAAAGGGAAACATAGTTTCATTTTACAAGATTTCACAAAATAATTAAAACCCTAGTTCTTCCTTTTGTCTTCTTTGGCCGTCGGGTATAAGAACACCAAAGGGGTGTTTCGGTTTGATTATGGTGTTAGATTTATTGCAAGGATTGTTGTGTGTTCATCCTTCTTGATTTCACGTGATCGATATAAACCCTAACCTCCTTTATTTTATGTTTTTGATTTCTAATCACATATAATCATGAACGTTTTAAATAAAATAATTAAAAACAAGATATAAACTTGTTATTAAGCATGGCGTTATAATCAATTGAGTGTTAAGGGGGTGTTTTGTTGTGGCCGACGCCTAACCGAGCCCCAAGGGGGGTCTCGGCTTGGGTTTACTCGCACCACCGAGACCACATGGTCTCGGTTTGGTAGTGGTGATGTCACGGTAGCAGCAAGGACAAAGGAAACCCCGACTTAGGCCGGGGTATGGTGGTGTTTACGGGTCCAGTTCATGGGTTTTAAACACGGGTCCGGTTCACACATGTTAGATTTAAAACACGGTCCGGTTCATGAGTATTTATACAAGGTTTAATATTTTACTAGTTATGTTATTTTTTCAAGACTTAAATTAAATTAATTAAAAGCATGAACATGATTAATTTAGTTTACATGACTTAGGTTATTAATTTAATTATTAATTCATGAATTTTAACCTAAGTATTTATGTTTAATTAGACTATATAATTAATTAATTATTAAAACCATGACTTATAATTAATTAATTTATATGACTTAGGTTATATTATTAATAGATAATAATACATGTTTTAACCTAAGTATTTTACCCTTTATTTAATTAAAATCATGTTATATTTAATTAAATACTTTAACCTATAGTTTATATAATTCACATGAAATAATTAATAAACTATACTATATAATTACATGACTTAGAATAATAATGAGTAAATACTTAAGCTTATATAATTAGCTTAATTATCCAGCTTATATCTAATTATGGAAACTTTCTATTTTTAGAAACATATTTATTTAAGGTAACTAATCTATTTATGGAAACTTTCTTTTTTAGAAACTTATCTATTTTAAGCAGTAATTCTATTTTTAGAAACATTCTATTTTTGGAAAGTTTCTACTTTTGGTAACTTTCTATTTTTGAAACCTTTCTATTTTTGGTAACTTTCTATTCTTGGAAACTTTCTATTTTATGAAACCTGCTATTTTTAGAAAGTTAGTTATTATTACACAACAAGTATAATAATATATGAAATACAAGTAATACTTAATCAGAATAGACAGAATATATGATAAACACAGTATAAAGCTTAAATTAGTAAAACATGACATGAACATATAAAACAAGCTAAGACATGATATAAAACCAGTTACGTACTCAGTAATCAGATACTTATACACGTATGTATTTATGTAGCATTAGTGATACCGAAGTAGGACTCTCTTCCGTTCGTCTTCTTCGTTCACTGGACACAAGGTACGGATTCTCCGTCCTTTCAGTATGGACATTCTTTCCTTATTAGGATTTCCCGTATGCGGCCAACTGTTTTCCCTAGTATATGTTTTATATGTTTTTTATTGACTATGTTTAATTAGAATACCTAAATCCATATACATGCATGACCAATTTCACCTAGTTATGGAGGTACCATAACCATAACACTGGAGGCACCAATGTTATGACTTCACCACGGCGGAGTGACAGCTCGTGGCGTCCCTTTCAGCTTTTGGCCATTTATTATTATCAGGTGGGGTGTATGGGTGCATCCTAGTTACATGATTTCAGCAGATTAGTCGGTGTGAATGTGGTATGTTCCTTGCATCCTTCACAAGGAGCTGATCCCTCCTACCCAAACAAGTATATTAAATTAGAGGCAGCCCCTCTAATTTGCATAACGACGTCACCCCTCCAAGTATTCATGCACATTGATATTTCATGACCTATATTGGCTAATGGTTAACATGATAAACAGTTTTCATAAGATAAACATAAGGCTTTCAAACTATAAAACCAGTTTTATGAAGTTATACCAACTTTTCCAGGACATATACATTTCCGCTGCTATATGTTTTACATGCTTATTTTATTCATTCACTGCTTGTATATCCGTGCACTGAGCGTTATGCTCAGCCGTTACTTTCCTTTCCATGTCCCAAAACGGCAGGTACCCAAGGACAGACTCGAGAATTTGGAGGACATGCATAGGATGGAAGCTACCACATACTTCTTCTCCTTTTGCCTTCATATACTTATGCTTGTTTAGTCTTTCATTCATTTCTTTTAATTTATTATGTTTTGGGCTTATGTTTGGGAACCGATGTTTGATTCCGGTTTTCCCTATGGTCATGTATGTTTTACTACATTTTACCTTGCATGCTTTGATGACACGCCATAATTACGCGTAACGGTCCACTTATCAATGTGAGGTGTTAAAGTTATGGTATCAGAGCCAAGGCTTCGACCTGTAAGATCTAAAACTTGACCTGTGACTAGTGGGTAGTCATCAGGAGCTTCCTAAGCCAACGTTTGTTATTCCATGTATTGATGTTTTCAGCACATTGTTGTTTCAGCCATGATGTTTTCAGGACCTTGATGTTTAACCTAGATGTTTTCATTGATATTGTTTCACTAATATGGATGGACAACCGTCATTCATATTTAGTTATGTGTCATTGTTTCATGCATGATGTTCCTTGTGAACTGTGATTAATGTGAACTCAACCCCAGTAGTTCATAATTTATCACATAAAATTTTTTTCTGTTAAGTTTTGACATTTGAGTTTCAGTTTATTATTTCATGTATCATTGTTGCAGGAATTTTGACTAAGTAATGGTTGGTACAGGATTGGCCCTATTTAGTCGCATGTGCTTTTATCGAAACTTTTAACTTTGGGACCGACCCATAGGCGTCCCCTCGCCATGTCTTTTGTTTTGGGACCGACCCATAGGCGTCCCCTCGCACATATAAAGGTTTTTATAAACTGCATCATGTATTCATGCACTGTTTTCATGCATAATTTTTTTTTCTTCATGTCACCTCATAAGTTACGATGTCTTTTATGTCAAGTATGCTTTCATACTATCATGGTTAACTTCAGTTTCACGTTGATTATGTTATACACTCCTTTATGTTAAATTGTTTCATGTTCCTTCATGATAATTCCGTCTTCATATGAATTACGTCTTACGCCTCTTTTTTCATTTATGCTTTCATGCGAGACATTGTTTGATTTCATTGAATCCTGCTTTCATGATAGTAATGGTCGGTTTTCAATAATTATGCTTTCAGGAAATTCATCGTTGAAATTCGTTTAACCACACGTTAGCATTTCTCCATGCAACTAGAATGAGGTATATACTGGTATTGCCATGTTATTATGATGGTCTTTCTAACCGTTTAACCGATTATTTTTCCTTTAAAACCATGACAAATGATCGACCCCGTACCAATCATTTCATGTACATTCCGTGTGTACTCAATGTACCGTATTCCATGTGTATTTCACTACCTTAATCCATGTGTATTTTACTTGCAATACGTCACGAGTATTCGCTAGTCGATTCTGAATCATCTCAGGCGTATGTTCACTTGCTGATATTCTAAAAGATTCCTGATGTCACTCATAACTTGGAGATGTTACTAAAGGTTGATGCTGCTGATATTTGGAGACGCTACGAGATGCGGATACTGTTCACAAACTAGAGATCCTACAAGACGAAGACAAAGGCGTCAGAGCAAAGCAATTGGACGAGAAGATGCTTCACCATCAGACGATTTTCATCAATCATTGTCCCTAATTCTTAGTTACATGTCACACGTCATTCAGTTGTAGTTTCAGTAATATGAGTGCAACCGGTACCATCCGGCCACTCAGCTGAATAGTTATATGAATCACAGTCATGAGAATGACCGTCATGGAACTGACAGACAAGACGATAGTAACCACTACTATGACAGTAACTATTCTAGAAATCGCAACCGAAGCTCCGGCCGCGGACGTGATTAGAAGTACAAAGGATCAGTAGGCCAACCGATCCTCTAATTCTGGCATAATAACCTAATATTTGTAATTCTATTTGGTTCACACCTCGAGACACGTGTCAAGACATCAGTCAAGATACATGTCTCATGTATGCTTTCAGAAGACACATGTCAAGACACCAGTCAAGACGCATTTCATGCTTAAATTCCCAAGACACGAGTCAAGACACATGACTCACATCAAATTCTGGAACATCCCTAAGAATTTCAGGGTACCCTCCAAGGGGTATATCTATTATGGGGTGCCATGTATTAATTAGGCCACAAGAATTTCCGTACCATCACCTGCGTATCAGTAAGATCTGTCACGATTGCTTGATCACAATCTCATCTCTTGCACCATATTCAATATATTCATGACCATAAAGGACACCAGTCGTATTCCCATGTATACGAAGGTTTTCCTTTAGCCTAATGATGAGATCCAAGCTGATAACACATTACCTCGGACAGAAACGAGTTGAATTTAATTCTAATTATGAACGACGAACAACACACCCTGTTGCGATTCATGATTTTGTACAGTAATGTTCAGGCTCCTGAATACATTCAGCATGGTTTTCCATCGGGAAAATCTTTACAAGTTATCTATGCTTTACAAGCGCGTGCTTTGTTAGCTATGATTGTTAAAATTTTCAAGCTGTAAGTTAACACACGACCACTAAAGTTCCTTTTACGCATAACCAGACGAGTATTCCAAAATCTCCCCATACATTCCAGAATAACCTTCAAGGAGAAGGACGGTAACATGAGATTATGTGTCTACTACCGTCGATTTAAACAAATCACCATTCATAACCGTTATTCTCCTCCATGCATTGACAAGATTGGATTCATTTAGGGTGTTAAGCATATTTCCAAGATCGGATTCATGATCATGCTGCGAACAGTGACGAGTGAAAGGGCAGGACATGTCCATGACTGCTATTCGTGCACGAATCGGTCATGCTAGATTTATGATTTTGGATTAGTCTCATCAATGCTCCAGCAACATTATTAGAATGAGTTCCATGAACTCATAAGCAAATTCATGTTTTCATTGAGGATAACCTGATTTCCTCTAAGTCTAAAGAAGAACAGGAAGACCATATCTGCACTATGTTGCAAATTCTATGACAAAAGAAATTTTACCCTGGAAATTTTCCAATATCAATTCAGTTTGATTACAGTGACACGCTGAATCACATGGGTTTCTACGGTTAATCTTACCATGACTCAGCTTATGCGTAAAGGAGAGAACCGTACACTAAATTAGGTGTTCTAGAAGATCCTACGCTAGGAGAAGTCTAGATTCAGAGACTCAGAGTTTCGCAAACTCCTATGTATCAAGTTCTATGAAGCAAGATACAGTTACGTTCATATCTACATACTTGTGATACCAACAGGCTAAGGTAGAACACCAACAGACTAGGATGTTTTCCATCATCTGAATTGTGAACAAAAACGGGACAAGATCTCCATAGATTTTGGTTACCAGATTAACGCAAACTCAGAAGAAGCATGATGCTATCTGGGTGATTGCCAACACTTGATCAAGTCTTTGGAATCCTTACATCCGCAAGGATTTCAGAACCAATAGATTGATCGGACATGTTCCAGCCAAGGCTCATCCGATCACTTGGTAATCTGTCAGCTATCGGTCCAGACAAGGGTTCGCAATTGTGCTCCTTATCTACGTCCACGTCCTTGTTCTAATTTCATGACTGTCATTCACTCTCACTTTCATGACATTATTCACGTTCATGATCGTATCTTGGCTTACGATTTTACGTTCATCTTCGTTCTGGAAGTTTTGCAAGAGCTGGAGAGACCAGACTCAAGTTTAATATAACTCCCTATCCTCAGATAGACGTTTCACGTTACAGTCCACTATTACCTAATGGCGCTTGGTGTACCACAGTTGTATTCCATGTTCACGATATGTTTCACATGTCATGTTCATTCCACGTTCCTCATATCACGTTCATGATATGTTACACGTATCATTGATCACGTTATGTTTGCTCATACTACACTCACCATGTCTCCACGTATCACGTTCAAAATTTTTCATGTATCACGTTCAAAATTTTTCACGTACTATGTTTCTATATGTCTCGCGCATCGTTGCTAATTATCAGTTAAGTTAGAGTGTTTTGCACGATAACGTTTCAGTTACTCTTGCACATTAATTCTTTTTCCCTCGATTAAATTCAGGGGATCCATCTTACTTTAATAAGCAGGAACTTTTACGGATTTTCAAATCAAGGTCACAAGACCAGGATTTTCATATGTGTCAAGATCTCATAGAGGAACCGTTCCAAGAGGGAAGCCACGTGGAAACAGACAAGTTCATCCGGACTTCTTATCCGTTTTGCTCTTATCGATTAGATATGCCCTTTCAGTCACGTCACGTTCCATGTCCCTTCAAGACATGTCATGTTCCACGTTCCCTTCTACAATTTCACCTTCATATTCCATTATCTTACATACCCTTCCAGTTTAATTCGGGTGTGTTTCTCCTTCAGTTTACGTTATCTATAATTCGGGGACGAATTATTCTTTTTAGGGGGTAAGAGTTGTAAAACCCGCATGCTTTTACCATGAACAGTACACTTATGATCGTACGTATAGGATTAAAACTTTCCTTATATAACATAAACACGTATCACGAATATTAATTACAAGAATTACGTACGTGTTATATCACGTTAAATATTTAGTACGTATTAAGACACGATAATTATTTCAATAATAATTATAATCACGAACATACGAACATGAAATCATGAACGTAAATAATCACGAGCTTAGTATTACGTATTAATGTATATTTATTACGACCATGAATAAATATAATAAGACACGAATGATAACTATTTTAATCACGTAAACACGACACGAGAACATGTAAATAATTAGAACACGGGAAAAACAACGGGTTTCCCCTTTGCGGACCACATACCACTAATGTTGAGATTTTGCTAGGTTAAAAAGTTCGTTCTCGGTATCTTCTCGAATTGATTTTCGGTTAATTGTGTGACACAGTTGTTCTTGGTGAAACAAATATTTTTGGTTGTTTTTAAAATAAATGGTGCAAGACTTAAATGTAAATGACTGTAATTAATGATTAAAACTAATTAAAACGTAAATGGTGCAAAATTAAAAACTTTAAAAGTAAATTAATTAAAAGACGAAAAATTAAAATATGACAAAACGTAAATTTAAAAACTTTACATAAAATACTTTGAAAATAAAATAAGAAAAACAAGTAAAAATTAAGCTAAGTAAAAATAAGAAAAAACAATTAAAATAAAGCTAAGTAAAATTGGGGGGAAAAATAAATTTAAAAACTAAATTTGAATAAGAAGTAATTAATTTCGCAATTGCTAAAAAAATGAAATAATTTCGCAATTAAAAAGATAATTGCGAAATCATAACAAAGATTTCGCAATGTATAATGCATAAATTCGCAATAAACAAGAAGAATGATTTCGCAATGGGAAACATCAATTTCGCAATACCGAAGATACAAATTCGAAATTGCTAAAAATGAGAAGATTCCGCAATAATTGAAGATATGATTTCGCAACATTGGCACAAATTCGCAATCATGGAAAATCAAGGATTTCGCAATGAAGAACAAGAATGATTTCGCAATAATAACAAGGACAAGAATCCGCAATATCATAAAAAGAAAGAACAAATCCGCAATATGGAAAACAAATGATTTCGCAATAATGGATTTTGCAAGATTTCGCAACTTTGAACAAAGTTCAAATTCGCAACACATAAAATGGTATAATTTCGCAATTAAGAAGGATTCAAATTCGCAACTTTGTGAAGAATTCCAAAATCGAATCAGACATTCCTAAAAATAGGAAAACGTAAAAGGACGGTTTTAGGCAACTTTTTAGCACTTTTTCAAGGTCAATAAGCCAAGAAAAACTCCAATAAGCCACCAATAAGCAAGTCAAATGATCAAAACTTGTAAAACCTTTAAAAACTTGAATCAAGAACACGAATTAGAAACTTAAACAAAATATGGGACGTGGGGTTTTTGATGGAAAAGAAGAACAAGAACATGAATTTGACAAGAACAAAGATGATGAAAAAGATAAAGATGAAAAGATTAAAAAGCTTGATCAAAGGTAAAGAAGATTTAAGATAACAAAATTAAAAACACTTACTTGAATTAAAGGAAAGAAATTAAAGGTGCAAATACAATAAAAATAACAAGGAATGAAAAATGGTGGAAGGGGTGGTTTGTCAAGCCACCCAACAACATGAAAATGAAACTAGCTAAAACTATATATAGGGGTGATTAGGGAGGAGCTTAGGAAGCTTCCTCCCTCTTTCCTCTTTTCCATATTTGCACACTTAAGTCCTTTTCTTCTTAATTGTTTGTTAATCTTGGACTTAATGACTTTGTCTCGGGATTTCTTTGAACTCATCTTGAATTTTCTTCATAAATAAGACTCGAGTTCTTCGGCTTTTAGTAAACTTCAATAAAATATAAGACATCAATAAAATATAAGAGATACTCGTAGGAATAAGGGAGTTTAAGTGATTAATTGAACCACATGAGTAAATGTTTTTTATGCTAACTTGTACTAACAATGATCTTGTTTTTAAGCTTGGCATGGGGAACGTGAAACTTGAGGGTGATGAACATTCATGACACACAAGCCCTAATGTAAGTCTTAGATTTCTTTACAAGTTTCTTCCTTGTTGCATCTTGATTTTCCTTAGTTGTTTAATAAAGGCCAAGGTAGGTTGATTATGATGGAAAGTGTAAAACGTGCTTTGTAACTAATGCATTACATGAGGACATTGCAATGGTTAAGTGTAGGGGATTTGATAGGTGTGAAAACACCCATCCTTTTTACCACTTAATTACAATAATAATCGAGCCAAAACGTGTATTTTATGTCATTTATGTCGGAATTATGCGTGGTTTGTGTTTTTGTTGTAATTTAGGACGAAAAAGTGAAAAGTGGAGAAAACACGGCATTCACGGGCTTTTATCGAAGAAAAAGACGAAAGATGAAGTCGAAAGATCAAGAGTGGAAAAAGAACGGAAGTCCAAGACCAATTCTGAAGATTTATCGAAGAAAAAAGTCAAAAGACGGAAGTTTACTAAAAGCCGAAGAACTCGAGTCTTATTTATGAAGAAAATTCAAGATGAGTTCAAAGAAATCCCGAGACAAAGTCATTAAGTCCAAGATTAACAAGCAATTAAGAAGAAAAGGACTTAAGTGTGCAAATAAGGAAAAGAGGAAAGAGGGAGGAAGCTTCCTAAGCTCCTCCCTAATCACCCCTATATATAGTTTTAGCTAGTTTCATTTTCATGTTGTTGGGTGGCTTGACAAACCACCCCTTCCACCATTTTTCATTCCTTGTTATTTTTATTGTATTTGCACCTTTAATTTCTTTCCTTTAATTCAAGTAAGTGTTTTTAAAATCTCAAGGAATGAGACGCGTGGATGCTTAGCCCAATAAACCAATTAAGGTCTACACGGTTAAGGATACTAGCTAGAGTGAACTTGGATAAGTAAACTCGGGTTGAGTCAAAATATTCACAACGGGCCTAATATATCTAAGATAACTAAACTTGTTAAAACCATTTTATTAAAATAATAGAAAAATAGCAAAAATAAAGGGAACTACAACTAGGCCAAAATAGATTAAAAAATTTTGAAAAATGTCGAAAAATCGATTTTCCGGTTAAAATGAGGACAAATACAAGGAAAAGGCCACTTAACTTCGATAGAAGTCCCCCCTACACTTAATATAAACATTGTCCTCAATGTTTAAGCATGTGGGAGTAAACTCCCCTACACTTAGGACATTGTGCACTTTGTTTAAATCTTGCTAAGGAAGAGACAACTAAAGAGATTCTATTTTTATATTGAGAAATATAAAATAGTGAATCGAAAAGAGTTTAGGATAGAACCGGGAAGAAGGGAACACGGAATCACGATTCGTCAAAAGTCATCAAGAGTGTGTCTTTGAAGCTCTAATCCCTGCATATGATAAGAAAGAGAACAAGAAACACCACGGGGCTCCCCCCTACACTTATGGTGAAAACAGATAAAGATAGATAATCGGGTTGCCTCCCGAAGAGCGCTTGTTTTTGTTAACCGAGTCGCGAGCCTGACTCGTCCCCGAATTAAATGGTCCATGGGGAAGCCTCGAATGTAATACCGGGATCAAAGACCTTGTCCTCATTCCCGGAGGACATCAACAAAGGAGAGGCGGGGGGATAAGTCTTGAATGGGAGAAAAACCCTTTCGACATACGAGAAGTATGTGAATTCAAGATCCACGGGAGGTGGGGTGGGTAAAGTAAGCACATTGTCATCCCCCAAAGACAATGGATGTTGAGCACTCGGCAAAGCCGTGAGGGTATCAATTATAGAATTGTCATTGTCACCTCCCGGGTCAAAGCACTCATCCTCATTTCCCGATATGAAACGAGGAGAGTAAAAGTGATACATCACCCGCTTGGGTGTGCACGTGGTAGGATGAGGTGGCAATATAATATGAGAAGTATGAGAACAATTACCTTCCACATGCGTCCCTTTTTCAGTAGATTCACGTCTTTCCACCTCTGGGATAGAAGGAGGTATGGCTAACAAAGTATGCTCATTAATAGCAAGAGAAGCAGCGCTATCAATGTCCTCAATCCCTTCTTCAAAGAGTGGATTCACCTCACTAGATATGTAGTCGTCATCAAAATCAAATAAAGGGTTCGAATAAATCTTGAAAGTTTCATGCAGAACGTCTTCATCGGATAGTGAATCGTCATCACTAGAAGTAAAATCATCATCTTGATCGAAAAGAGGATTAGAGAAAGCCAGAGAATCATCTCCCAAATTGTTGGTGGAAGGAACATCATCATTAAGAGCGACCTCATCCGTAAGCTCCTCAAAAGTTAGCACATCACAAACCTCATCAAAGAATTTATCAAGACCGAAATCACTAATCTCACTCGAAGTATCACAATCCTTAGAGGCGTTGGGGAAATTAAGAGAGGGAAGTACAATTACATTAGGACATTGAGCAACTAGATCATACCAAGAAATAGTATTCTCATCGTCATCATCATCATAATGGTATTGACGCACAAGAGGAGGGGTAGAATCACTAAGATTAGAAACTTGCTCTTGTTGCTGTCGCTTCTCCTCGTCCCTAATTTCTTTAAGCAGAACAACGGCTTCTTGAAGTTGCAAAACAATGGAGTGTGTTTCTTCATTCAAAGTAGTGAGTTGTTGAATTCTCTGAGAGGATTGATGATTGAGGTTGTGATGTGGGGGCTCAAAGTGTTGAAAACCTGAATTATAGAAAGGTTGTGGCTCATAGTTGTTCATCGGTTGAGAAGAATTAGAAACCGGGTTTGGTTCATAATAATCCATAGGTGAAGAAAACTGAGGACCCAGAGTTTGCTCATAATAATTCATTGGTTGACAATAATAGGTATCGTGAGGGCCCCCACAGTTGTTGCAAAACGGGTATGGAGAAAAATCAGGTGCGTCTTGTGGATAGCTATTATCATTGTCATAATTGTACCCCGGTTCTTGCCCGTGACCATACGGGTATCGAACCGGGCACGAAACATGCCAATGAGAATCGCTTCCACAATAGATGCACGGGGGAACAGGAGGAGGTGGGTTCAAAAAGGACGAATTAGTCGAGTTGCACAAAGGACAAAATCCTAGTTGTGAATCGATTGAAATAGGAGGAAGATCTCTTCCGCATCGCTCGCATGAACACCATTTACATGAGTCGTTCCCAGATAATTGTTTCCCACACCGGACGCAATGGACATAAAAATCCATAAAGAAAGATAGATAAGCAAGAAGAATATTTTTTGTGCAAAACTTTGAAAAAGAAATGCTTTTTATTATTTTTCAAATGTTCTTGGGATTTTTGGAAATTTTTGATATAAAAAATAACGTTCACGAGTGAACGGATCCCAAAATCCAACGCGTTTCTCACAAAAAACCTTTAATCTTCACGAAAAGAGCCGGCAGCGGCGCCATTTTAATGTTGAGATTTTGCTAGGTTAAAAAGTTCGTTCTCGGTATCTTCTCGAATTGATTTCCGATTAATTGTGTGACACAGTTGTTCTTGGTGAAACAAATATTTTTGGTTGTTTTTAAAATAAATGGTGCAAGACTTAAATGTAAATGACTGTAATTAAAGATTAAAACTAATTAAAACGTAAATGGTGCAAAATTAAAAACTTTAAAAGTAAATTAATTAAAAGACGAAAAATTAAAATATGACAAAACGTAAATTTAAAAACTTTACATAAAATACTTTGAAAATAAAATAAGAAAAACAAGTAAAAATTAAGCTAAGTAAAAATAAGACAAAACAATTAAGATAAAGCTAAGTAAAATTGGCGGGAAAAATAAATTTAAAAACTAAATTTGAATAAAAAGTAATTAATTTCGCAATTGCTAAAAAAAATAAAATAATTTCGCAATTAAAAAGATAATTGCGAAATCATAACAAAGATTTCGCAATGTATAATGCATAAATTCGCAATAAACAAGAAGAATGATTTCGCAATGGGAAACATCAATTTCGCAATACCGAAGATACAAATTCACAATTGCTAAAAATGAGAAGATTCCGCAATAATTGAAGATATGATTTCGCAACATTGGCACAAATTCGAAATCATGGAAAATCAAGGATTTCGCAATGAAGAACAAGAATGATTTCGCAATAATAACAAGGACAAGAATCCGCAACATCAAAAAGAAAGAACAAATCCGCAATATGGAAAACAAATGATTTCGCAATAATGGATTTTGCAAGATTTCGCAACTTTGAACAAAGTTCAAATTCGCAACACATAAAATGGTATAATTTCGCAATTAAGAAGGATTCAAATTCACAACTTTGTGAAGAATTCCAAAATCGAATCAGACATTCCTAAAAAATAGGAAAACGTAAAAGGACGGTTTTAGGCAACTTTTTAGCACTTTTTCAAGGTCAATAAGCCAAGAAAAACTCCAATAAGCTACCAATAAGCAAGGCAAATGATCAAAACTTGTAAAACCTTTAAAAACTTGAATCAAGAACACGAATTAGAAACTTAAACAAAATATGGGACGTGGGGTTTTTGATGGAAAAGAAGAACAAGAACATGAATTTGACAAGAACAAAGATGATGAAAAAGATAAATATGAAAAGATTAAAAAGCTTGATCAAAGGTAAAGAAGATTTAAGATAACAAAATTAAAAACACTTACTTGAATTAAAGGAAATAAATTAAAGGTGCAAATACAATAAAAATAACAAGGAATGAAAAATGGTGGAAGGGGTGGTTTGTCAAGCCACCCAACAACATGAAAATGAAACTAGCTAAAACTATATATAGGGTGATTAGGGAGGAGCTTAGGAAGCTTCCTCCCTCTTTCCTCTTTTTCTTATTTGCACACTCAAGTCCTTTTCTTCTTAATTGTTTGTTAATCTTGGACTTAATGACTTTGTCTCGGGATTTCTTTGAACTCATCTTGAATTTTCTTCATAAATAAGACTCGAGTTCTTCGATAAATCTTCAGAATTGGTCTTGGACTTTCGTTCTTTTTCCACTCTTGATCTTTCGATTTCATCTTTCGTCTTTTTCTTCGATAAAAGCCCGTGAATGCCGTGTTTTCTCCACTTTTCACTTTTTTGTCCTAAATTACAACAAAAACACAAACCACGCATAATTCCGACATAAATGACATAAAATACACGTTTTGGCTCGCTTATTATTGTAATTAAGTGGTAAAAAGGATGGGTGTTTTCACACCTATCAACCACGAAATTAGGAAAAGGAAGGGGCCTAGCCCACTTTTGATTTAACTAAAATAAGGAAAAAGGGAAACATAGTTTCATTTTACATGATTTCACAAAATAAATAAAACCCTAGTTCTTCCTTTTGTCTTCTTTGGCCGCCGGGTATAAGAACACCAAATGGGTGTTTTGGTTTGATTTTGGTGTTAGATTTATTGCAAGGATCGTTGTGTGTTCATCCTTCTTGATTTCACGTGATCGGTATAAACCCTAACCTCTTTTATTTTATGTTTTTTATTTCTAATCACATATAATCATGAATGTTTTTAATAAAATAATTAAAAACAAGATATAAACATGTTATTAATCATGGGGTTATAATCAATTGAGTGTTAAGGGGGTGTTTTGTTGTGGCCGACGCCTAACCGAGCCCCAAGGGGGGTCTCGGCTTGGGTTTACTCGCACCACCGAGACCACATGGTCTCGGTTTGGTAGTGGTGGTGTCACGACAGTAGCAAGGACAAGGGAAACCCCGACTTAGGTCGGGGTATGGTGGTGTTTACGGGTCTGGTTCATGGGTTTTAATCACGGGTCCGGTTCATGAGTATTTTTACAAGGTTTAATATTTTACTAGTTATGTTATTTTTTCAAAACTTAAATTAAATTAATTAAACGCATGAACATGATTAATTTTGTTTACATGACTTAGGTTATTAATTTAATTATTAATTCATGAATTTTAACCAAAGTATTTATCTTTATTTAGACTATATAATTAATTAATTATTAAAACCATGACTTATAATTAATTAATTTACATGACTTAGGTTATATTATTAATAGATAATAATAAAAGTTTTAACCTAAGTATTTTACCCTTTATTTAATTAAAATCATGTTATATTTAATTAAATAATTTAACCTATAGTTTATTTAATTCACATGAAATAATTAATAAACTATACTATATAATTACATGACTTAGAATAATAATCAGTAAATACTTAAGCTTGTATAATTAGCTTAATTATCCAGCTTATATCTAATTATGGAAACTTTCTATTTTTAGAAACTTATTTATTTAGGGCAGCTAATCTATTTACGGAAACTGTCTTTTTTTAGAAACTTATCTATTTTAAGCAGTAATTCTATTTTTAGAAACTTTCTATTTTTGGAAACTTTCTATTTTTGGAAACTTTCTATTTTTGGAAACTTTCTATTTTTGGTAACTTTCTATTTTTGGAAACTTTCTATTTTAGGAAACCTGCTATTTTTAGAAAGTTAGTTATTATTACACAACAAGTATAATAATACATGAAATACAAGTAATACTTAATAAGAATAGACAGTATATATGATAAACACAGTATAAAGCTTAAATTAGTAAAACATGACATGAACATATAAAACAAGGTAAGACATGATATAAAACCAGTTACGTACTCAGTGATCAGATACTTATACACGTATGTATTTATGTAGCATTAGTGATACCGAAGTAGGACTCTCTTCCGTTCGTCTTCTTCGTTCACTGGACACAAGGTACGGATTCTCCGTCCTTTCAGTATGGACATTCTTTCCTTATTAGGATATCCCGTATACATGCATGACCATTTTCACCTAGTTATGGAGGTACCATAACCATAACACTGGAGGCACAAGTGTTATGACTTCACCACGACGGAGTGATAGCTCGTGGCGTCCCTTTTAGCTTTTGGCCATTTATTATTATCAGGTGGGGCGTATGGGTGCATCCTAGTTACATGAAATCAAGAAAAACTTGAACTTATTCGATGAAAACTTTTCTAAACATTTACTTATCAAGGCTCCTAACTAATTATCTAATAAGATCCTATAAGTGTCTAATTCATGAAATCAAGAAAAACTTGAACTTATTCGATGAAAACTTTTCTAAACAATTACTTATCAAGGCTCCTAACTAATTATCTAATAAGATTCTAAAAAATCTTTCAACTACAACTTTAAGCTCACTATAGCTGGCTATCTAAAAGGCTACGAAACTAGTCTTAAACCTTAGTGATCACAGAGAAAACTTAAAATGAAACTAGCTGTTTGAGACTCAAATCTGACCAATAGCATTTCTATGCAATTAACCTTTTTGGCCTTTGGAACTTGAATTTTATGGCAAGTTTAGGCTATTAGATGGATGACAAATAGATACAATATTCTAACCACTTGCGAACAGACTCTTATCCGAATTGTTAATTCCAAACAGTCCTTTAGAATTATACTGAATTATTGAACAAAGAAAATGAATTTCAAAAGGTAACTCAGATGTAAGAGATAACAGATAACACCTAATGACCAATTTTAAGCTACTCAAACAAGATCAAAGCACATTAAACAACACAAACAGCTCAAAGCAATTTTTTTTCTATCTAGAATGCAGAAAATGAAATGGCGCTTAACCTTCTCATACGAAAGGGAGTCCACTAAAGAAGATGATCTAAACACCTCTCTCACCACTAGATTAATTTAGATCAAGAGTCAAATCTCCATGAATCACCTCCAACTACACTTTGACATTTTTCCTAGAAATCAGGATCAATTTCTCCTTCTTGAATCAACAATGGCAGCTACTGTGTGAAAACTTGGCTATAAAGAAACAACTACTGGAACAACAAACTTATGTTATCCTTAACAGAATAACATATTCCATGGCAGAATTAAGCTAACTGAATGAACTGATCTCAATTAAACTCAAGAAGATGATTTTTATTTATTAATTTGAATTGAGAGTACAATGTGTTAACTAGTACAAAATCTGAACTAGATACAAAATACTGTAGCTGAATATTAACAGCTACAATAACTATGTGAAAATTGTGACTAATTCTAACCGAATTGAAACGAGAGGGGTGAGGGGTTATTTATAGGAGAGAAGAGAAGTAGGAGGTGAGTTTGTTACAAGTTTAACGTGTTCCATCCATGGGAATGAAACACGTGGCCAATTACCAGAATGAGGGCTCTTAGTGGATTCAAGGAATTAGGGGTTTTTTATTTGTTTGATAACAGATCAATTAAGTGGCTCCAATAGATGTGTCATCTCTTTATCTTCACTTTTGCTTCTTTCTTCTTTCCAAAAGATGTACTCATTCGTCCTCAAATTAGCTTCGTTTGATATTGCTGACGTGGCAGGCCATGATTGGTTGTTATGGAGTCACACGGATCAAACTGTTGTGATTTTGCTCAATTATTGCTCATTATATTCCCAATCCGTGTGAGGGTTGATTCTGGATTTTGATTGGTTTTTGTTTGTGAGTAGGATTTACTGTTATGATTTGCTAATAAATGCTTGCCTCATTAATTGCTTTCAATTTGATCCGCGTGACTGCCCATGATGCATTTTGATTAGCTAAGAAATGTTGACATGGATCGCCATTTCCAAAACATGGCAGAATTAGTCTCTCAAGTTGGCAGTTTTTGGCAGTCTGTAGAAGACTTCATATAACTTTGATCTTTTGCCCTTAATCTTCAATAATCAACAAATTTAGTCCCTTGACTTTGAGTCTTGATCAATTTTGGTCCTCCTTTTGTCTTTTTCTTCAAGATAAGTCCATAGAGACCCGTGTTTGTCATGAAACGTAACTATTTGCCTACAAAACACAAAACCAACAAAACACCACATAATTTCGTCTTTTCATAAATGTAAATAGGTATTTCTTTTGTGTTTTTAAGGTTTAATAGTACTTTATTGATATGCTTTTTCACACATATCAAATCCCCTACACTTACCCATTGCCATGCCCTCATGCAATAACATATTTTAATGCTCTAAGTTACACTTTTCTCATAATTAACCTACCTTGTCCATTATGATATGCTCTAAACTATAATATGCTATATGATGCATGATTTTGATTTTTAAGAATGCAATGCAAGATATAAAACTCTATTTGTTTATTTTTGTATTTTCTTGAAATGGTTTGATGGAAATAATTCGTAAAGAAATCAATGATTTTGATTAGGGCTTTTGGTACCATGAATATTAATCAACCTCAAGTTTCACGTTCCCAATACCAAGCGTAAAAACGAGATCATTATTATTCATAAGTAAAAGTGCATCGACGTATTCATAAATATTATCTGTCTTAACTATATAACCACACTTATTTTGTCTCTATCTGTTCTTAATTGATCAAATTTTTTTGAGAAAATTTGTCTTTATTTGGCGTGAAATAAAAGAAATGTAAAATATGGAAATAAGGAAGAACGGTTTTAACCAATAGTTAACTATCTCATCCACTACTTGAAAAACCACCCACAATTAATATAAGTTCACATCAAAATTCTAAGTGCTCACTTTATACGTGCCAAGCTTATGCTTTGTTTAAATAAATGGTACTCACTCGATAAAAATAAAAGAAAACTCACGTAATAAATTATATCCGCTGCCTTTATAAGACCTTGGATTCACGATCTCGCAATCCGTTAAGGTAATATTGGACCAGAAGAATTACTACAACACTCCTGCAACCCGTCAAGGTAATACTAGAGCAAAGTAGAAACCTTACACATCACTGCCCCCTTTTGGGAGTCTTTATTAATAATTTCTTTTATTTTATTTTTTTATATTTTTTTTCTATCACTTCTTTTTCGCCGCTCTTTTCTTTCTTATTCCTCACTAACAAATTAACACCCGCCATTTGTTTAACCAAAGTAAAAGGTTAACACGTATAAAGATTTAAAACTTAAAATCCCAACATGTACTCATATGAACCACAAATGATTAGTCAAAAATGCATAAGAGACTAAAAATTGGAAAAACCGTTCTTGATTATTTACTAACAATATATACATGCGCTGACAAGAAAGTAAATGTTATGAAAGGGGGTAAAATAGCGACAAGTAATTAATATAAAGTTTATCTATTCCTTTACACTTACTTCAAACGCTAACATTACCGTTCTCTACAATTTAAAATCTCAAATAATAAGACTCGTGGATGCTTAGCCTAATAAATCAAGTAAATGATTTACATGGTTCAGGATACTAGCTAGAGTAAGCTTGAATAAGCTAACTCAGGTTAAGTCAAAATATTCATGATGGGCCTAATATGTCAAAGATATCTAAACTTGTTAAACAATATCCTTTTATATTTTTTTGTTCTTTTTCATTTATATATTTTTGAAGAAGCAAAAATAAAAGAAAAATGAAAGGTGTATGCAAATGAAAATGATATGAAAAAATGATGAATGCAATATTTTTGTGGCCAAAGTAGATCAAAAATTTGAAAAATGTTAAAAATTTTAATTTTCCCAGTTATCATGAAGGCAAAGGCAAAGGTTTAGGCAAGGTCACTTCGATAGAAGCCTCCCCTAGACTTAAGATAAACATTGTCCTTAATGTTTAAGAGTATTGGGTTGTACACTCCCCTACACTTATGACATTGATTACTTTGTTTAACTCGATTTAAGGAAAAGACAACTAAAGTGAATTCATTTTAAACATTATTAATAGCCATGTTTGAATCACAAAAGTATCAAAGTGAACCAGGTACGAGGGCCTCCTCCATAAGCTCCATGAACGAACAGAGAGAGCAACCCTGGAACAAACACTAAAAGACAAAATAGGCTCCCCCTAAACATCATCTCAACTATATCACCCTCTTATTATTCCTATCCTACCAAAAGCTACTCTAAATTATCTAACCTAGTTATTCAAGCTTGATTTAAGTTGTCTCTAGCTCGACTCATCCCAAAAGAACTAGTTCTGAGGGAAAGTGGGGATCTCATGGACCATTTCCTTTAAAATTTCCTCCCCGAAGTAATGCTTCACACGATGGCCATTCACTTTGAAATTAGGTCCATTATAGTGTGATAACTCTAAGGTACCATATGGAAACACATTTGCAATGGTGAATGGACCAGACCATTATGATTTGAGCTTGCCAGAGAAGATTTTCAACCATAAGTTAAAGAGTAAAACCAAGTCTCCAACTCGGAATTCACGGTTCTTAATCTTGACATCATGGATTTGCTTAGTTCTCTCTTTGTAAATCAAGGAACTCTCCTAAGCATTGTGTCTAAGCTCATCCAAATCATTAAGTTGATCCTTCCTATGTGAACCGGCTTGGTTTTAATCAACATTAGCTCATTTTAAAGCCCATAAAGCTCTATGTTCTAACTCAAAAAGGAGGTGGCATGCCTTTCCGTACAAAAGTCAATATGGAGTACAACCGATATGTGTCTTAAAAGCATTACGAAAGGCCCACATTGCATCATCAAGTTTATTTTCCCAAGAGGCACGATGCTCTCCCATAGTACGCTCTAAAAGCTTCTTAAGACCACGATTAGTAACCTCAGCCTAACCATTGGTTTGTGGGTGATACGCGGTAGACCAAATCTAGCAAATAACTACCTAAGGAACTTAGCTACAACTCTAGCATCATTAGTGGGTAAAGACTTAGCTTCAACCCACTTGGAAACATAGTCCACAACAACTAAGATGTACTTATTACCTTTAGATAAGGGAAAAGGTCCCATAAAGTCTATGCCGCATAAATCAAAGATCTCACACTCTTGGATAAAATTATGTGGCATCTCATGTCTTTGCATAATTTTTCCTTGTCTTTGACAAACATCACAGTGTTTCACCATTTCTTGAGCATCCTTGTAAATCGTAGGCCAGTAAAAATCTGGATCGAATACTTTCTTAGCAGTGTAGTTGGGTCCAACATTTCCACTAGTGGGCCCTTTATGGAAGGCCTCCAAAATCTGGAAAGCCTCAGGCCCATCTACACATCTTCTCATAGTTTGATCCGTACATTGCCTAAAAAGATAAGGATCATCCCAATAATAGTATTTCACTTCTTTGAGAAACTTTTCTTTTATTGGGATGTCAAACTAGATATAATCACATTTCCCACAATATAGTTTGCGATGTCAGCAAACCAAGGGGTATTATCCTCTTGAGAAGAGATAGATATGATTTCCTCAAGAGGGAAAGATTCATTAATCTCATTATGTGGTAATTCTTCTTGAAAAGGATCCACAAATCTACTCAAATGATCCACACCTAAATTCTCAGCTCCCTTTTTATCACGAATATCTATCTTAAACTCTTGGAGTAGTAAAATCCATCTAAGCAACCTTGGTTTAGCATCTTGTTTGTTCATAAGGTGTTTTAGGGCAGAATGGTTAGTCTACACTATGGTCTTGGAAAGAACCAGATAGAGGCGAAATTTCTTAAAAGCATAAACCACAGCTAGCATTTCCTTCTTAGTAGTAGTATAATGTAATTGAGCCCCAGTCATGGTGTTACTCGCATAGTGTATAGGTTGAAAGTGTTTATTGATGCGTTGGCCTAAGACTGCTCATACACATAATCGCTAGCATCACACATGAGCTCAAAAGGCAATTCCCAGTTTTGGAGAAATGAAAACTGGTGCCTTAGTCAACTTTCCTTTAAGGATCTAAAAAGATTCTAAACACTCAGGTGAGAATATGAAAGGAGTCTCTTTTTCCACGAGCCGGGTCATAGGTCTGGCTATCTTAGAAAACTCTTGTATAAATATCCTATAGAAACCTACATGCACAAGAAAGCTCCTAACTCCTTTCACAGTGGTGGGAGGGGTAGCTTGGCAATGACATCCACTTTAGCACGATCTACCTCAATGCTAGCTCTAGAAATCTTATGTCCCAAAACTATCTCTTCCTTAACCATAAAGTGGCACGTATCCTAATTTAGAACAAGGCGGGTTTCCTCACACCTTTTAAGCATTCGTTCTAATTGGGAAAGGCAAGAAGTGAATGAATCTCCAAAAACCGAGAAATCATTCATAGACAATTCCATAGTTTTTCTATCATATCATGGAAAATTGCCACCATACACCTTTGAAAAGTCCCAGGAGCATTGCGTAAGCCAAATGGCATTTTCTTGTCAGCAAATGTTTCACAAGGAAAGGTGAAGGTGGTATTTTCTTGATCTTTTGGGTCAATAGGGATTTGGAAGTAGCCAGAAAATCCATCAAGAAAGCAATAGAACTCACTTCCCGGTAAACGTTCTAGCATTTGATCCATAAATCGAAGTGGGAAATGCTCCTTCCTAGTAGCATCATTGAATTTCCTATAGTCAATACAAACTCTCCACCCAGTAACAAGCCTTTGGGGAATTAACTCATTATTCTAATTAGCAACAACGCTCATACCACCCTTCTTAGGCACATAATGGACTGGACTAACCGAAGGAGAATCAGATGTAGGGTAAATCATGCCAGCATCTAGAAGTTTGATAACTTCTTTCTTGATTAATTCATGAATTTTTGAGTTTACCCTTATTTGAGTTTGGATTGTGGGTTTAAAATCATCTTCCATAAGGATCTTGTGTGTCTAAAGGTTGGGATCAATCCCTCAAATATCTTATATTTTCTAAGCAATGGCTTGCTTATACTTCTTAATAACCTCAATGAGCTTAGCCTTCTCATCATCGTTTAGGTATTTAGTAATAATAAGAGGTAACTTATCCTCAATTCTAAGAAAGCATACTTTAAATGTAAGGCTAATCCGTAAGATCTAAGTCAAGAGGAGTCTCAATGGAAGGCTAAGTCAAAGAAGGATCATCATTGGTAACCTCTTTAGGTGGGGATGGGGGGGGGAAGGGTCCTCATTAAGCAATTTCTCAATGGTATGAAGATCTTCATCCCAATTAATGGGAGAATCATCACCCGTTAGGAAACTAGCCTCAAATTCCCCTAATAGAAAGTTACTCTCTCCAAAAGGTGTCAAGGAAGGAGGAATAGAGGCAACGGTCTCAACATGGGGAATTTCATAATTCCCACTTTGGCAAGCTTCATGAAAATGCTCATTACACATTTCATCAAGTGTGTCAATGATATTCACATTCTCAAATTCAATGGATATCTTAGATAACTTTCCCATGCTAAACACAACCTTATCCTCTCCTACTCTCATAATGAGCTCTCCCTCAACCACATCTATTAGGGTTCTCCCAGTTCTTAAGAATGGTCTTCCAACAATCAAAGGCACCCATATCATAGTACACAACAACAAATTCCGCAGGGAATGTGAACTTGTCTACCCCAACAAACACATCCTCAGTTATCCCCACTGGATAAGCAACCGTACGGTTAGCTAACTCCAGTGTCATCTTAGTGGGGGTAAGGTCAGGAAGAGACAATTTGTTCCATACAGATAAAGGCATTAAATTAATATTGCCTCCCAGTTTTGCTATGGTTATACAACTTTCCACCCTAGGAAAGTTACAAGGTATAAGGAATCTCCTAGGGTCACCGAGTTTTATGGGTAATTTCTTTAAAAGGACTGTAGAGAAATTTTCATTCAAAGAAGTGTTAGGCACATCAACTAGTTTTTCTTTATTTGACAAAAGGTCCTTAAACATATTAGCAAACTTAGGCATGTGAGCAAGAGCCTCAACAAAAGAGATATTGATATTTAGTTGTTTGAATATTCTCAAAAATTTTGAAACTTGTATATCATTTTTGTTTTTCAATTTCTCCTTCCTCAACCTTGAAGGGTATGATAAAGTGGGTTTTTGGGTAGAAGGTTGAGGAGAGGGTTTTGGAGGACTCTGTTCAGGAACAACCTCAAGTAAAGTCTCAGAAAGAATAGGGCCAGTCAATTGTGGTACGTCACAAAGAGCAGAAGTGGGAGGAGTCACCGAAGTGGGATTAGAACTCATTATTACCTCCGGGCCTTTTCTCTCCCGTTATTACCAGAGAGATGGAAGGTCCCACTGTAGTTTTCCCACTTCTTATAGTGATGGCATTAACATTTTCTCTAGGGTTAGTTTGGGTGTTTCAGGGCAATGCACCTTAAGGTCGTTGGGTTTTAAAAAATTGAGTTTGCATAAGGGCTAATTTCCTATTGGTTTCCTCTTGCATTTGATTCATTTTGTAAAGAACTAGCTCAATTTGAGGGTCAAGACTATTTCCTTGATTAAACCCTTGAGGTGGAAAACCTTGGTTTTAAAAGTGAGGTTGATTAGGAAAACCTTTGTTATATCCTTGATTTTGAAATCTTTGATTATGACCTTGAAAATTTATTATGACCCCTCAAATTAGCATTCTCTTGAAAATTACCCTTATTTTTGCCTTGGTTCCTATTTTGAACTTGGTTGTTTTGACCTTGGGGTGTGGGTGGGTGGTGGGGTGGAAAACCAGGTGGTGTAAGGTAATTGGTAAACTTATAGGATAAGTGGTTAGGTTTGATATTGGGTTTAAAATGTGCCCTCCCATCATCATTAAAAGCATAGCATTCTTGGGGGTCATTATACACTTTATCACAGTTCAAATAAGAATAAGGTCCACCACAAGTCTCACATTGCTCTTGTATGGCATTGATAGTATTAGTAAGAGGAGTGCTCACAATTTTCCATTAAAAAGTGATTTATAAAGTTTATCCAACTTTTGATTTGTTTCATTAGCCATTTGAAAATATTCATCTGAAATAGGAGCACTCACTCAACTATCACTTACCACTTGATCTCAAGCTCTACTAGTATGGACCTTAGACTTGTTTTCAGTGATATCCCAAGAAACTTGTGTGTATTTAACAAGAATATTCCCACCCGCAGTTGAATTAAGTGAATCTTGGTCACTAGATCTGAAACCATTATAGAAAGTGGTGATTTGGTGAATTAAGTCAAAACCCTGATTAGGCACTTTCTTAACAAATCTTTAAATTTATCCCGAGCTTCACTAAAGGATTGAATATCTTTTTGTTGAAAACCAATTATTTCATTTCTTAAAGTGGTGGTTCGTGAAGGTGGGAAAAACTCATTAACAAACTTCTTTTTTAAATCCTCCAAAGTAAGTACGCTATTAGAGGGTTGCTTGTCAAACCATATCCTAGCTTGCCCCTCTAGAGAAAAGGGGGAAAACATAAGTCTAATAACCTCAGCTGGTACACCATTGTATTTCACAGTATTACTTAGTGTTAAAAATCTCTTGATATGGTCATGTGGATCATCCATGTCACGACCTAAAAAGGGTATGGCAGATACCATCTCAATGATCCCAGTCTTAAGCTCAAAGGTATTGGCAGGTATGTCAAGTATAACGATAGCATCCGCGTTCCCATCGACATGGGACTGAAGAATCTCCCACATAGGTCTATTATCCATGACTACGTTCTCAGCTCGATTCTCGGGATCGGCTTAACGTGTCACATTGCGTTTATTCTTCCTCTTGGGAGGAAGTGGTACACAAGGTGGTATGTGTGCACGCGCTCGTGTGCGTATGCAACTAAAAACCAAGGAGTAAGGGGACTGCCCTTGGTGACTTTGAGAGGGATTAAGTACCCAATCGAGGTTCAATAATTAATATCCACAAGAAAGTATATTTGTAATAATACTTCGATGGCACACCACTTACTATTCTCACCTTTGAAAGAACCACAAGGGAGCGGAGGAACGAGGCGGCGCAAAGCACTTAAGAGTCTTCTCCTTTCGAATGTGAAATACACTCTCCTTATAACCCCCACACAATGGATTCTTTATCTAGATCAAATAGCTTGCAGTATTTATCTATTGTGCCTTAATTATGTTTGATCGATACATGTAAGTGGCACCGGAATACCGGAAAAAATGGTGTATTGCAATGCAAAACTTATGGAAGTAGGTGGATTGGTTTTTCGTATCTACATATACTTAATATTTACATAAAATAATATAGAGAAAATATTTTTCTATTTTTTCTATTTTTTTAAGAGAATATATTCACAAGAAAACCGAGAGAGAAATCGAAGTAGAAAAGTAATATGTACGTAGTATTTTTGGTGTAACTCTTAGGAAAGAGTTACTTTTGAATTTATTATTTTCTTTGTGCAATTCTTAGGAAAGAAATTGCTTTTTGTGATTTTTTTTTTTTTTATTTTTATATTTTATATTTTTCCTTTTTATGTTTTTGATTTGCAACAAAAAAATAACGTTCACAAAATGAACTGATCCCAACATCCAATACACCTCAAAAGAAACCGTCAATCGTAACTATAAGAACCTGCAGCGGCGCCATTTTAATAACTCGTTTTTAGTACATTGGTTTCTCAATATCTTATCGAATTGATATCAAGTTTACAATCAAAGTTTAATTATTTTTGGTATATGTTTTTAATTTGGAATCTATTTTACTTGCAATTAACACATAAAAAAAGTAAAAGTATCTATATACGTATAATACTACGCTAAAAACAAGTTGCACGTACAAGTATTCTAACACAAAGTACAAGACATCAATAAACTATTAAAGCTAAAAACATAAATATTCCAAAATTTAAGGACTGGAAATGTAAAACGTAACTATACTCAACTAATAAAACTGAAAGTTAACAAACTAACAAACTACAAAGGCTGAAACTGAAATTATAACAGGATAGTAACTAATATCTACCAAACTTACAACTTCTAACAACTACAAGGACCTATATGCAAATTCTATAAAATCTTGAAGAAAAAATGGGCTAGTTGACTTTTCAAGCTGAATAATAAGCTATAGTAAACCAAATAAGCTAAATCTTGTTTTAATCTTTTTATAATCAAATTTAACCTAGTGAAACTTAAAATGATAAGCTCTAATAAGCTAAATCGACCAAAATGATTTTCTACAAAGTACTATTTTAAGCCTTGAGACTTTCTACTTAATCTGATAAGCTATAAACTTGGATGAACATTAATAAGATGTAATAAATGACACCTAAAAAAGAAAATCTAAATTTGGGAGAAAAACTAAGTAGAAAATGCCAATTAAGCAAAAACAGGTTATTTGACCCGTGTTGACCAAAGTTGACTTGAGTTGACTTTTTCAAATGTGATTTCTAAAAGCTAAAATACGATCATAAGCTAATTTTAACAACTTTTTATAAAATTGATTAAGCTATAAGTGTCTAATTCATGAAATAAAGAAAAACTTGAACCTATTCAATGAAAACTTGTTCTAAATAGCTACTTATCAAGGTTCTAATCTGATTATCTAATAAGAGTCTGAAAAATCTTTCAACTACAACTTTAAACTAACTATAGCTGGCTATCCAAAATGCTAAGAAACTAGTCCTAAACATTAGTGATCACAAAGAAAACTTAAAATGAAACTAGTTGTTTGAGACTCAAATTTGACCCATAACATTTCTATGAAATTAACCTTTTTTACCTTTGGAACTTGACTTTTATGGCAGGTTTAGGCTATTAGATGGATGACAAATAGATTCTAACAATATTCTAACCACTTGTTACTAGACTCTTATCCAAATTGTTAATTCCAAACAGTCCTTTAGAATTCTACTGATTTAGTGAACAAAGAAAATGAAATTCAAAAGGTAACTCAAATGTAACAGAAAATAGATAACACCTAATGAATAATTTTAAGCTACTCAAACAAGATCAGAGCACATTAAGCAACACAAACAGCTCAAAGCAATTTTTTTCTATCTAGAATGCAGAAAATGAAATGGCGCTTGACCTTCTCATCTGAAAGGGAGTCCACTGAATAAGATGATCTAACCACCTCTCTCCCACTGGATTAATTCAAATCAAGAATCAAATCTCTATGAATCACCTATAGCTACACTTTGACATTTTTCTACAAATCATGATCAATTTCTACATTTGAATCAATAATGGCAGCTACTGTGTGAAAACTTGGCTATGAAGAAACATCTACTAGAACAAATGTGATATCCAAACATCAATAAACTTCTGTTATCCTTAACATAATAATAGATTACATGGTAGAATTAAGCTAACAAAATGAACTGATGTCAATTGAACTGAAGTTGATATTTTTTATTTACTAATGGCAAACTGAGAGTACAATGTGTTAACTAGTACAAAATTTAAACTAGATAAAAATTACTGTAGTTGAAAATTAACAGCTACAGTAACTATGTGAAAATTGTGACTAATTCTAACCGAATTGAAATTAGAGGGGTGATGAGTTATTTAAATGAGAGAATAGAAGTGGGAGGTAAGTTTGTTACAAGTCTGACGTGTTCCATCCAATGGGAATGAAACACGTGGCCAATTACCAGAATGAGGGTTCTTGGTGGTGTTGATCCCAAACTTAGATCAATCTAGCTTGTGTAAACGAGAATAAATCAAGTTAAACACTTAGAGAAACTTTGTGGTATATGAAACAATTTAAGTATTATGCGGAATTAATACTTAAACAAGAACACACAAACAAGATAAACCAAACTTTCACTTTGATTGATTAATCGAACTTGCGTACAATGAAAGTGTAAAACCATATATTGAACTAAACCTAAAGGCCTCCTTTTATAGATTAAGGAACCTTGTACAAGAGTCTACATATCAGCTATTTTAGATAAAGATAAACATAAGAAATACATTGTCGAACATATCTTTACTAGAAACATAAAACGTGTAGACTAAGTATGCTATCAGTGCTTGACTTCTTCTTATTAACGCTTGACTTCTTCCTGACAACGCTTGTCTTGACAACGCTTGATTTCTTCCTATCAACGTCCAATTTCCTCTTGTCAGCGTCTAAGTGTCTTGGCTTCATTTTATTCCCAACAATCCTCCCCTAAACATGATATCTACTCTAGTAATCAAGTTTCTGAATAAAAACTAAGTACAAGGAGGATTCTTACAAATCTTATTAGGTTGTAAATAAATAAACCTAATCAAATCTTTGCCAACGTCACTTGTAATCCATCTCCAGCTGTGTTGACACCATTTTCTTCAAAACTTCTTTAGACATAGGATATTCAGCATCCACAAGAAGATACTCAGAAAACATTGTAGTACTCAAATGATACACACCAGCTGCTGAATGTAGACGCCATTGAAGTACACTGATGATGAGACTGTATTTATACATAGTCTCATCGTCCAAATCAGGCTTAAAACGCTTAAAATATAATCAAAATACCCAAATATATGTATGTGTTTGTTCATTGTGTATTTTAGGTACGGATATCGTGAATTCACCAAAAGATTACAAGAATCAAGCAAAAACGAACACGGGAAACGAAGCCGCACAAAGAGCCGGACCCGAATCATGATTTTCCAAAGAAGTCCTTAAAGTTTGAAGATTTGGCAAGATTGGTCCCTCTGTTTTGGAAGACTTGTCAATTTAAACCCTTGTAAAACTCATAATTACACATTGGGTCCCCTAATTGACAAGAGTTTTCAAGAATAGCCATTGAAGATTGATATATTGCATGAATGGTCCTTGGTAAAACCTTATACAAATACTTGTGCCAAAATTGACAACATGGCATAACTTATAACAAAGGAAATGGGATATTTATGCTGTTGATTATAAAGTAGCAAGTTTATGGGAGTAGAGGGGGCAGTTCTGTCCAGAGAACCAAAGACCCATCACCCACTCACCAACCTCCACGTCACCTTGACAAGTCAAACTCCCAATCACAAATCACCCATCACCCACGTCATACATCCACTCACTGCTTATTTATTAAACTTGGTTTAATTTAAAAAGTGGGGGAAACAGGTTTTTAAAACGAACTTACCGCTAATCTCAATCAAACTTCACCCTCGAAACATCCCTAATCATGAAGAACCCTAACCTTATTACCTGTATAAATCAAGGGATTTTTACCCCATAATATCCAGAATGTTGATTTACCATCACACAAACCAAACCCACCCATAAAACCTTCACCCCGTGACCCCCATGTGGACCCCCATGCTCCCCTACTTAGCTATTTTGGGCAAAGAAGAAATTCAAGCAGTGCATCAACGCCTCATGGCAATTTTGTGCTCCCAAAGGACCCAATAAACGTCTAGGATCAATTCATCACAGCTGGCCACCACATGGTGCCATTTGACCAAGTTCAAATCAAGATTATTCAAAGGCAAATCTGGAAATCAGCTATTAGGGTTTATGATTTAGCATTTTTATATTCACTAGTTCTAGGACCTTCTATCAAGTAGTATATAAGAGACGACATGTGTCCCTTATTATTTGTTCCAGTTTATTTGTAAAAATCTTTTAATTATTAATGAGAATGAAAGTTTTGAGTTTGGTACAATAAACTGAGTTCCATCTTCCTTTTTTAGTCAATTTAGTTTAAACTTTAGTTGTTTTCAAAATTAGTTTAATGTCACTTGAGAAAAGTTTGCAAGAAAAATTGTTGTTTATTTTCTGAAAATGAAAACCAAGATTGAAAGGAAGTGAAAGTGGACCAAGCTTAGTTTATGATTTTCTTAGTCATCCCAAGGATTTTTAAGTAAGGTTTATTTCAAAGGTTTTCAAAGATTCTTCACAAAGAAAAATCTTGTTTTCATTTTTTTTTTGGTTGTCACCACTTACTATAGCATAAGCTACTGATAAAATCCTTGACAAAAACTCTTATCAGTAGGCTTAGACTACTTTAATCTTGTTCTTTGTTGGCTTTGTATGTGCATGGGTATAAGAAGAAACAAGAAGATCCATTAATTCCATTTGTTTTTCTGTTTGAAGACATTGTTTAACCTTGAGTCCACTTGGATTCCACCAGCAGGCACCTCTACACTTCATAAGCTTCATTAAAGCTCTCAAAAGGCCTAGTAGAAGGCATCAGCCAGGTAGTTCAAGGCTTGAACCCTACTTGATATTTTTTTTGAGTTTTATGTGATAATAATATGATTTTGTGAAGTATCTGTTTTTATGTTGTTTTATCTGTTCAAACTTGTTTCTTTATGTCTTACATACATATTCAGATAGTAGAAATCAGTATGGTTGGTTTTTGATTAGATTTTGTTTGAAAATTTTCAAGTTCTAAATATTAAGGGGTGTTTGGATTTGGGTTTTAATTGAAATTGGTTAAAATATTTGGGTTAAAAACAGGTCTAACACACTCAATATAGTAGTTATAGGTTTATTCAGTGTTTTGTCTAAGCTTGGCATGATAGAAATGAGTTTTGCATACTAGTTATTTAGTTAAACAGTCAAAGACAAAGATGTGTTGTTTTAGTTAGTTTTAAATCTTGAAATCTTGTAGACTGCTAGTTAATCTGTTAATCTAGGCTTTGTATCTGCTCACTTGTGTTTTGGTGGCCATTTGACCAAGTTGTGACTTGCCAAAACTCGCCAAGTGCCAAGTGCATCAGATTACTGTTCATCAGAACATACATAGCTTATCAGTCACTTAATTAGTGTTTTTGTGTGAAATTTTTGTGTTGGACTTGTGCTTTTTATATTTTTTGTGACTCCCCACAACCCAACTGGTTGTGGGGGTGCCTTTGGATCTGATTAATACCAAGTAAATCACAAGTTACACGTCAAAAATTACCCAGACCTTGTTTTTGTTCTATCAGTGGGAACTCAGTTACCACTACTAGTATTAGCTTTGGTACTGCTGAGCTAACAGACAAATTCCACCACATGTCACTTTCATTCTTTTTACTATTGTGTCTTTAGTGGGTTTAATAAGGAATTAAAACTTGATTTCACTTTTGTTATTTTTCTTATTTTATTTTTCATTTTTCTGTTTAATTTATTTTTCAGTTACTATTCATTTCTTATTTTTTTGATTTAATTGCTTTTTAAATTACTTTTTAATTATCTGTTTTTGTCTTTTAGTGGCAAAACTTAGTATTTTTCAGTTTTAAAAATTTCCTTAGATTTAGAAAAACATTTTAAGATTTTTTGACCAAAATTATTTCATTTTCACTTTTTAATTAATTTTTAGAATTAAATTTAGTTTAATTAGGGTTTTATTATAAACTATTTTGTCTTTTAGTGAAAAATTTAATTTTTTCAAACATTTTCATTTTTATACTATTCATTAATATAATTTAGGATTTTTAAAATTGTCAAATTATTTTTAGCATTATTTTGATATTTTTAATCATTATTTTAGTTTAAAAATAGTTTTTAGTATTTTAAAAATAGAAAAATAGTTTTGAAAATTTAGGAAAAATACTTTTTTGTCTTTAAATAATATAAGTGAGTTATATGTTCAATAAAATAATATTTTGGGCTTTTTCTAAATTATATTTAATTTTAGGGCTTTAATTAGCATTTAAAATTGAATATTTAATTAATAAAAGGTTTTAAAATATATTTATTGGATTTTTATTCTTATTTATATTATTTTAGACTTAGTTTAAACTTTTAATTAATTTTTAGGTTTAATTTTCAATTTTGTCACGTTTTACGTATTTACGTTCGCATTTTACGTCATTACGTCGTAGTGTAATCGTAGTCGTAGCTCGTGTTTACTTTTTCTCTTCTAAACCAAAAATGACACTAATCCAAACTTTGATTTTATATAATTGGCACACTCAATTCACACACCTCCTTCGAAAACGAACCCGCACTTATTCGGTTTTACGTTTTTCCTAAAGCGTATAACTTAATACTTGCCGCTCATACGCGTTTTTCCTAAAATGTGTACGATTTACCTACATCAATTTTTGGCGCCGCTGCCGGGTAGGTGTTTAGTGTTGCCATTATTAGTATCGTGTTTGTGTGAGTAGTGCGTTTTTGCTTTTTAATTTTTGGAAAGCGTGAATATCGTACATACTCATTTTTGTTATTTTTCTCTATTATATTATAGTATCCAAATAAATCGTGTTTAATTTTCCTAAATTAAACACAAACCAATCATTTTACTATATTGTAGATATCCATTATCGTTTTCGTTTTTCTTTGTGAATATATTACTATATTGTATTTATGTATCACAATAGATATACAAGTACTGCAAAAGCGTGAAAACGCAACCTTGATTCAGGATTTCATCACTCGATCATTGTATTCGAATCCAAAGCAAAAGTTTAAAGGCAAAATAGATAAATACTTTCGTGAGGCTTAATTTCAATTAACACAAACTATAAGGTGGGTATAAGGCGGTTGTATTTCACGACCTAAGGGAAAAACGCTCTTAAGTGGTTAGCGCCGCCTCGTTTCCCCCGCTTGCTTGTGCGTGTTTTGAGAAAGAGGGCTAATCGAGGGTTTGCCGCCCAAGTATTATCTACGTATCATATATATTTGCTTGTTTTCAATATTAAACCCTCTTGAACGTTTTGGTGTTCCACCAACGTTCTAAAGTCATCGAGAACGTTCACTCCACGTGATCGTTTTCATTCTTTGAGGCTTCTTTAATCGAGAAATCGATTCGAGGAGAGATTTGTAGATTTGAGTCTACGTAATACAACAAAAATCCAAAAAAATTAAAAAACAATCAAAAACCAAATAAATTGAAAAATAAAAAAAACCGCAAAAAGAATCTTCTTTGCTACCACCCATTCTACGCTTAGTGCATGCGCACTCGATCGAAGGATTATTCTAATTCTAGCGACGCTTCGAATCGACGCAATTGTAATCGAAGGAACGATGACGTAGACGAGATTTAGAAACCGACGTTCCAAATATCGTTGTTGAAGAAACCTTAGACGAGATGGCCGACAATCGTTCGATGATGGAATTGCTCCAAGCACCCACCGAGGGTTATGGAGACGCGATCGTAATTCCCGCTATCGAAGCGGAGAATTTTGAGATTAAGAGCGGAATGCTTTCGTTAATTCAAGCTACGAAGTTTCGAGGTCGTGAAGCCGACAATCCTCACGACCACATTCGAAATTTTGATCGTCTTTTAGCCACGGGCAAGTTTAAGAACGTCGACACCGATGTCGTCAAGCTTATGCTTTTTCCGTACTCGCTCGATGGTGCCGCCAAGGATTGGTACGAGAAAAAGCCACTTAATTCCATAACTACGTGGAAGGATCTCGTCTTCAAGTTCGTTAATTATTTTTTCCCACCGTCTAAGACGATGTTTTTCAAAAATAAAATTACGAAATTTTAGCAAAAACCGGATTAATCTTTTAGAGACGCGTGGGATCGTTTTAAGGAATTGCTTAGGCAATGTCCTCACCATGGTTTTTACGAGTTGCACCAAATCGATACGTTTTACAACGGTCTTAATTTTCAAGAACAAGATTCGTTGAATTCCGCCGCCGGTGGCAACTTTTTGTGTAAGACTCCGAAAGATTCATTGATAATTATCGAAAACTGATCCAAGGTTTACCAACTCCGCAATGCACCGAGTATTTCCAATGTCGCAATGTTAGTAGTTCTAATCGCGACATTGAGAGAGTTGATGCGAAATTCGACAAGTTGACGAATGTGTTTACGTCTTTTCTCGTTGAAATGCAAAAGAAAGACGCTCCCGCTACGGTGAAAGCGGTTGAGGTTTCGCGTACGTTTTGTGGTGGACCTCATAATTATTACGAGTGTGCGGCTACGGATGGCCAAAAGTCGAATGTAAGTGCGTTAAATGGAAACAACAATTTTCAAAACCAAAATAACGCGGGTCCATCACAACAAGACAATTATAACCAAGGCAACAATTTTAATCAAAACCGAAACAATTTTCAAGGAAATAATCAACAAGGAAATTTTTCAAATCAAAATCAAGGTTATAATCAAGGTTGTAATTTAAATTGGCAAAATCGAGACAACAATCAAAACTCGAATTTTTCAAACAACAACAATCAAGGAAACAATTTTTCAAGTGGGAATCAAAACAATTTTCAAAGAAGTAATCAAAACTAAGGGAACTTTAATTCTAATCAAAATAGTTCGTCAAACGATTTTCAAAATTACATGAAAACGAATGAGGCTAATATGAGACGAATAGAGGGAGAAATTGGTACTTTGAAAAATGACTTTACAAATACTTTGAAACTTTAAAACACGAAGATTGAGCAAGGACAAATTGACATAAAAAAGATGTTTTTGGCCATTATGAACAAAGCCTCGGGTGCTTCATCGAGTTCGTTACCTAGTGACACCGTTGTAAATCCGAAGGAAAAATGTAAAGCCGCCTCGTCTCGTGAGAAAGGTCGTGTTATTACCCCTAACCTTGAAGGATTTCGAGTTGTTCCTTCTTCTCAACCCTCGACTTCTAAGATGTCTTATTGTTCTAAAGTCGATGGGGTGAACGTGGCGACCAAGGAAAGGGGTGCACACCCTCGTGTACCTCAAATTCCATCCACGGTTCAAAAAGAGAGCTTTATCGACCTAACCAAAGTAACCCTTGAAGAAACTTGTGCATCGATCCTTCTTAAAAACCCAAAAGGCATATGCCAAGAAAGGAAGAGGATCCGGGCCAATTTCTACTACCTTGTCATTTTTCCGAGATTGAGAGATGTTTATCCCTTGCCGATTTAGGTTCTAGCATCAATCTCATGCCTCATTCTCTATGGAAATTGATGAGATTGCCTAATCTTACCCCCACGAACATGACTATCGAGCTAGCAAATTGTACACCACTTATACCAATTGGAATAGCCGAGGATGTCTATGTTAGAGTTGGAAAGTTTGTTTTTCCCACGGATTTCGTTATATCCGATTACGAGTGTGACCCTAAATGTCCCATTATTTTAGGCCGACCATTCTTATCGATGGCTCGAACCGTAATCGACGTTCACGAGGGGAGACTTACTATGAAATTTGGGGATGATAAAATGGACTTTTTCACTAGTAAATCCCAAGTTTTTAATGACAATGAAAAAACCGAGGTTTCAAAACCTAATGTTTCTAAACCTAATGATTTCAAAATGTTCACTTTAGAGGAAAGAATGAGGCTTAATGCATGTTTTGAAAAAATTAAGAAGAACGGTTTTAAAGACGAGGATTTTAATGATAAAGAATACATGTACCTAATTCAAAAGGGTATGTGTAAATTCATGAATGAAAATTCACTTTGGGATGAATTCTATGAAACAAGTGAAACACCATTTCCGAAGGGCGACGTTAGTGCCATCACGACAATGACCAAAATGGAATCGTCTTCACCACCTTCGAAGGACAACGTCTTTGAGGCTTCAACTTCTAACTCCATCGAAGTGCCTCCTTTTCCTAGCCCAACACCAGTTGAGGCGAAAGTTTTTACCGACATCGATCCTCTTGTTTTAGGAAAGTCACCGAAGCATAGTCATTCGACTTGTAAGACCATGGTTGTGAGTGCTCACATCGACTCTTTCTTTGACGATGACGATGGCGATTTTGCCGAGATTGATCACCAACTTCGAAATCCACATGCCATTTTTGAGGATTCTCCTAAAAAGACCTCTTCTCATGTGAAGTATGATGATTACGAGTTTGATCCCGAGATTGAGGAAATCATTGAACGAGAGCTAGCTCTTATGCCTTCACTTCCACCTACGAGTGAGGTCGATCTTTCCAAAATCGAGGATGAACTTAATGAGTTGGAACGTCTTATTTTCGATGACGAACCAACTCATGTGACCAACAAAAATCCAATTCTCAAGGAGTTACCTAATCAACACTCCTCAAATGAGAATTTCGTTTACCACATTCGTGAGGATTTAACTTATCAACAATACCCACAAATGGATGATGGTTTCGTACATGATCGTGATCTTTTCGAGAGAGTTTCTAAGATACTCAAGGAGGGGGAATGACAAACCTTGGTTTGACAAGCCAATCATTGATGAAGAAATCGATGAGATCGACGCTTATGAGGATGACGAGTATGTAGACCCCGAGGGGGCGGTGTTCTTTATTGATCGACGTTTTGAGAACTTATATAATCCACCACCCCCTAACCGCGAATTAAATGTGAGGATTTTAGAGCGACTAATTTTGAATTTGACACGCCAAATATTTTCAACATTATAAAATCGTGTTTTCATAAAGAGTTTTTAAACGATGAAAAAGGAAAAGATTCTAAAAATGTTTTAAAAGATTTGTCTACAAGTTTAACTCCGTCATCACCGCATTTTATGAGTGCCACCACCTCGTCTACTCCTTTTGACGATGGTGTGTCTGGATCTAGTGTGGGGGAAGCCCCTTATGTTCCCTCCCATTTCTCCACCGAGGATGAGATTTACGATCCCGAAATTGCTTGTAAAGGGAAATCTCGTTCTTCCACTGATGCAATAAATGGAAAATCTTTTTGTTTGCTTGGTGTGAGTCTACCTCGAGTAGCTCATTATGTTGACTTACCCATTACCCCACCTTTCTACTTCTCATCTATTTTCTTCTACCCCATTGGGGTTCATGTTGGAGTGGCGTTGTTTCGTCTTTCATCCGAAAACGAAGACGCTATCTTTGACCCCGGTATACGTTTATCGGGTTTTTAAAGTACTCCATGTACTTTTGGGCATTGTTTATCATGTAAGCCCCACCAAAAATGAACATACCAAGATTATCCCTAAATGATCACATTTATGGGGATTCGAGTCGAGCTTTTGACTCGGTTATCAAAAACAAGGTGCCTCGTGGGGGATTCTCATGCTTATCCTTGTAAATATTATCGTTTTTCTATTAGTGTAACGAGGGGACTTGTGCTCTTCCAACCTTTGTTCCGTGGTTGTTTGTGATTGTGATTTATTAGGTTCTTCGTCATTGTTGAAGCCTCTCGTGTTCGTTTTACGGATCACTCGAGCTTCAATTGTTGCCTTTGGAGATTCTGATATCCGATGATATCCTTTTATGTTCTAATGTTTATCTTATTAGCATAATTCGTAAACGGCTTTTAGGTTATTTGTTTTACCCTTTCCATGCTCGAGATTAAGCATTCGACTTCGTCTCTAGTATGGGGGCGTTTACACCCCTAGACTCGAAACATTGAGGACAATGTTTAGTTTTAGTATGGGGGGTGAGTAGATACTTCACCTTGCTCACGTCACCATGCAATCCAAAATATTCATCTTTTTGTTATCATTTTGTTGCAAAATAAGGCTAAAAATAGCCAAATTTTAAATTTTCAAATTTTTTCGTATTTTTCATATTTGTTTAAGACACGAATGTAGGTTTTCCGATGGTGAGAATAAGAGTAACTTTTGACTCGACCGTGTGTGTTGAGCACTTAGCTTCGATTCCTTAACTTTTTAGGCTAAGTCTCTTAAATGAGGACGAGAAATGATAGAGTTATTTATAAGTCTCGTAATCGTCACGATCTCATGTGTAGTAATTATTAGCTTATTCTCCCCACGCTTTTGTATAATAAATTGTTAATAAATATTGATTTAGCGGTTTAGTCACTATTGTTGGTTTCTAATTTGTTTTAGTAGCTTCCGTGTAATTAAATTGGGAAAACATTAAGGTATCGCCAGCGTCACGGTTTTGAAGTATTGGCACCCGAATAATCGAAAGCTTCACCTAATAATAAGATTTCAAGTGCTCACCTAAATTAAGAAAAAATTTGAAGCTCACAAGGCCGAAAAATCTATGCCCAAATTAAAAGTAAATTATGCCTTAATCTTTGTAGCTTTAAAGATCCAAAATTCGCTTTAGCGTGAGGATATACGTCTTTGGCTAATAAAACCACCGATGAGGTGGATAATAAATGGCAAGGCAAGACTGAAGTCATAATAAAAGCTTCATGGCGAAGTTGAATAAAAGATGGAGGTAAACCTATGATAATAAGGCCCTTCCGTTAGGGGGCGTATAAAAGTCTTGGTAATAAGTCTCATGTTCAAAACCGTTATAAAACCGTGTTTATCGATCCTTCTTGTTGACTTAATTTTTTGACATCGTTGTCTATTGGGATGAATTATTAATTTAATGATTTTGGTTACACCGTTAAGACACTATTTTTAGACTTAATCTCTATTCACGCATAAGTCAATGATGTATCCTCGTGATCATTAAGACAAAATAAAATATAAGAGATACCAAGTAGGAATAAGGGAGTTTAGGTGTGTAATTAACACTCATGAGATATGATCGTGTTGCTAACTTATAATAACAATGATCTCGTTACACGCTTAGCATGGAATCGGGTGAAAATCGAGGACGAAGAAATTATTTCTAACAAAGCATTCACGTGTTCTTGTTCTATGATCCTAAAAGTCACTTTATCGTGATGAAAACGATACATTATGTCTAAAACACGTGTAGTAGTTTATTTAAATTTATTTCTTCAATAAATGTCATCATAAAATGAGTTTTGAAAGTGCTATGATACTTTATTCTAGCATTGTGTGGGTACACGGTAATGGTTTAGTATGGGGGAGTGATGAGACTGTATTTATACATAGTCTCATCGTCCAAATTAGGCTTAAAACGCTTAAAATATCATCAAAATAACCAAATATATGCCTATGTTTGTTCATTGTGTATTTTAGGTACGGATATCGTGAATTCTCCAAAAGATTACAAGAATCAAGCAAAAACGAACACGGGAAACGAAGCCGCACAAAGAATCGGACTCGAATCATGATTTTCCAAAGAAGTCCTTAAAGTTTGAAGATTTGGCAAGATTGGTCCCTCTATTTTGGAAGACTTGTCAATTTAAACCCTTGTAAAACTCATAATTACACATTGGGTCCCTTAATTGACAAGAGTTTGCAAGAATAGCCCTTGAAGATTGATATTACTGCATGAATGGTCCTTGGTAAAACCTTGTACAAATACTTATGCCAAAATTGACAACATGGCATAACTTATAACAAAGGAAATGGGGTATTTATGCTGTTGATTATAAAGTAGCAAGTTTATGGGAGTAGAGGGGGCAGTTCTGTCCAGACAACCAAAGACCCATCACCCACTCACCAACCTCCACGTCACCTTGACCAGTTAAATGCCCAATCACAAATCAACCATCACCCACGTCATACATCCACTCACTGCTTATTTATTAAACATGGTTTAATTTAAAAAGTGGGGGAAACAGGTTTTTAAAACGAACTTACCCTCATTTCAATCAAAATTCACCCTCTAAACATCCCTAATCCTGAAGAACCCTAACCTAATTACCTATCTAAACCAAGGGGTTTTTACCCCATAATGTCCAGAATGTTGATTTACCATCACACAAACCAAACCCATCCATAAAACCTTCACCCTGTGACCCCCATGTGGGACCCCCATGCTCCCCTTCTTAGCTATTTTGGGCAAAGAAGGAATCCAAGCAGTGCATCAACGCCTCATGGCAATTTCGTGCTCCCAAAGGACCCAATAAACGTCTAGGGATAAATTCATCACAACTGGCCATCACATGGTGCCATTTGACCAAGTTCAAATCAAGATTCTTCATAGGGCAAATCTGGAAATCAGCTATTAGGGTTTATGATTTAGCATTTTTATATTTACTAGTTCTAGGACCTTCTATCAAGTAGTATATAAGAGACGACATGTGTCTCTTATTATTTGTTCCAGTTTATTTGTAAAAAACTTTTAATTATTAATGAGAATGAAAGTTTTGAGTTTGGTACAATAAACTGAGTTCCATCTTCCTTTTTCAGTCAATTTAGTTTAATCTTTAGTTGTTTTCAAAATTAGTTTAAAGTCACTTGAGAAAAGTTTGAAAGAAAAATTGTTGTTTATTTTCTGAAAAGGAAAACCAAGATTAACAGGAAGTGAAAGTGGACTTTCAAGCTTAGTTTATGATTTTCTTAGTCATCCCAAGGATTTTTAAGTAAGGTTTATTTCAAAGGTTTTCAAAGATTCTTCACAAAGAAAAATCTTGTTTTCATTTTTTTTGTCACCACTTACTGTAGCATAAGCTACTGATAAGCTCCTTGACAAAGATTCTTATCATTAGGCTTAGACTACTTGAATCTTGTTCTTTGTTGGCTTTGTATGTGCAGGGGTCCAAGAAGAAACAAGAAGATCCATTAATTCCATTTGTTTTTCTGTTTGAAGACATTGTTTAGCCTTGGGTTCAATTGGATTCCACCAGCAGGCACCTCTACACTTCATAAGCTTCATTAAAGCTCTCAAAAGACCTAGTAGAAGGCATCAGACAGGTAGTTCAAGGCTTAAACCCTACTTGATATTTTTTTTAAGTTTTATGTGATAATTATATGATTTTGTGAAGTATCTGTTTTTATGTTGTTTTATCTTTTCAAACTTGTTTCTTTCTGTCTTACACACATGTTCAGATAGTAGAAATCAGTTTGGTTGGTTTTTGATTAGATTTTGTTTGAAAAATTTCAAGTTCTAAATATTAAGGGGTGTTTGGATTTGGGTTTTAACTGAAATTGGTTAAAATATTTGGGTTAAAAACAGGTCTAACACACTCAATATAGTAGTTATAGGTTTATTCAGTGTTTTGTCTAAGCTTGGCATGATAGAAATGAGTTTTGCATACTAGTTATTTAGTTAAAACAGTCGAAGACCAAAGCTGTGTTGTTTTAGTTAGTTTTAAATCTTGAAATCTTGTAGACTGCTAGTTAATATGTTAATCTAGGTTTTGTATCTGCTCACTTGTGTTTTGGTGGCCATTTGACCAATTTGTGACTTGCCAAAACTCACCCAAGTGCCAAGTGCATAGATTACTGTTCATCAGAACATACATAGCTTATCAGTCACTTAATTAGGGCTTTTGTGTGAAATTTTTGTGTTGGACTTGTGCTTTTTATATTTTTTGTGACTCCCCACAACCCAATTGGTTGTGGGGGTGCCTTTGGATCAGATTAATACCAAGTAAATCACAAGTTACACGTGCCCAGACCTTGTTTTTGTTCTATCAGTGGGAACTCAGTTACCACTGCTAGTATTAGCTTTGGTACTGCTGAGCTAACAGACAAATTCCACCACATGTCACTTTCATTCTTTTTACTATTTTGTCTTTAGTGGGTTTAAATAGGAATTAAAACTTGATTTCACTTTTGTTATTTTTCTTATTTTATTTTTGATTTTTCTGTTTAATTTATTTTTAAGTTACTGTTCATTTCTTATTTTTTTTTATTTAATTGCTTTTTAAATTACTTTTTAATTATCTGTTTTAGTCTTTTAGTGGCAAAACTTAGTATTTTTAAGTTTTAAAAATTTTCTTAGATAACATTTTAAGATTTTTAGTCCAAAATTATTTCACTGTTCACTTTTTAATTAATTTTTATAATTAAATTTAGTTTAATTAGGGTTTTATTATAATCTGTTTTGGCTTTTAGTGAAAAATTTTACTTTTTTCAAACTTTTTCATTTTCTACTGTTCATTAGTATAAATTAGGATTTTTAAAATTGTCAAATTATTTTTAGCATTATTTTGATATTTTTAATCATTATTTTAGTTTAAAAATAGTTTTTAGTGTTTTAAAAATAGAAAAATAGTTTTGAAAATTTAGGAAAAATACTTTTTAGTCTTTTAATAATATAAGTGAGTTATTTGTTCAATAAAATAATATTTTGGGCTTTTTCTTAATTATATTTAATTTTAGGGCTTTAATTAGCATTTAAAACTGAATATTTAATTAATAAAAGGTTTTAAAATATATTTATTGGATTTTTATTCTTATTTATATTATTTTAGTCTTAGTTTAAACTTTTAATTAATTTTTAGGTTTAATTTTCAATTTTGTCACGTTTTACGTATTTACGTTCGCGTTTTACGTCATTACGTCGTAGTGTAATCGTAGTCGTAGCTCGTCTTTACTTTTTCTCTTCTAAACCAAAAACGACACTAATCCAAACTTTGATTTTATATAATTGGCAAACTCAATTCACACACCTCCTTCGAGAACGAACCCGCACTTATTTGGTTTTACGTTTTTCCTAAAGTGTATAACTTAATACTTGCCGCTCATACGCGTTTTTCCTAAAACGTGTACGATTTACCTACATCAACTGATATCTTCAAGATTCCAAACTGGATCTTCTTCATCTGGTGCACACATTCTCTTGAATGTTGACCAAATATTTATTCCATTGACTGAAGTAGGTTCTTCAGTCTCATACTTGGTCTGCATCAACCTCCAAAGGTCTGGCAAGTCTTCCCTATCCAGGCTTGGAAACAAAGACATACGAGTAGTAAAAGTATGTACCTCTTTCCCATATCTGCCAATCATCCAAAACCCACTTGCATATTCCTCATAGTGAACTATAGGGTTTTTGTAATCATGAGGTAACACCTCTACCATATGTGAAGCTTCCAAGGGTGAGAGCTTAATACTCTTTCTAATAACAGCTTCACTAGGATTCACTCTATCCATATTTTCTGGAAACTCAAGTGAAACTCCCTTCTTCAGTGGTCTTGGTGTAACCAAAGCTTGTTGGATCTGCATCTCTTCTGCAAGTTCTTCCTTTCTTTCACCTGAAAGAAGCCTGATAGTGTTCTCTCTTGAACACTTGCCCATATAGGATAAGCCTTATATTCCAACTCATCAAAGACAATCCTTGCAACTTCTTAAAAGTCCAACCTGTTTGATGACATCTGAGCAACATGTTGGAGAGCTCCCTTCTATCCTTCTTAGTCTGTGAAAGAACTTTGCTAGCTTTATACTTCAGAATCACCTTGCAATCCCTTTGAACTCTTAGTAGAATCTCCAAACCCCAAATCTGATCAGATAAAGCCATGTCTGGTGATGGTTGTAAAATTACGTCTTTTAGGAAAAAGAGCGTAATAATAGGGCAAGTGTGCACGACGGTTTAGGAAAACCGTGTGTGAATGACCCTAGAAGTGAGTTCGTTCTCGAGGAGGCTAGTGCGTTGTGTGTTGAATTGATATTGATTTGTGATTATATGATTGAGAAAGAAATGGGATTAGAAGAGAAAGACGGTTACGAAAACGGATTAAACTACGACGAAAAAGGCGTAAACGTAAAACCGTAAAACTACAAAAATTAAAATTTTAACCTAAAAATTCCTAAAAATTACTAAAAATGCACAATAATATTCTAAGAGTTTACAAAAAATCCAAACTTGCTAAAACCTTTTAATTAATTGAATAATGACTTTTTAATGCTAATTAAAACCCTAAAAATCACAATTAATTATTAAAAATCCCTAAACAAGATTTAATAGTTTGTAAACCTCAAAAATATCCTAATTAATCTAAAAACTATTTTTAAAAATTTTAAAACCAAATTAAACTATTTTTAAACAATTAAAAACTATTAAAATCTATTAAAACTTAAATTAATCCTAGAAAATAAATGAAAAGCCTAAAAACTATTTAGGAAGTTACAAAACTCCTAATTTAGTGTCTACAATCTAGGAAAAATGAAAAAAGTTAAAAAATTAAACTTTCAATTTTTAATAATAAAATAAATAAAATATTCAAAAAAAATAAAAGTTTATAAATAAATTCTGAAAAATTACCAAAAACCTAGAATAATATAACTAAGACAAAAATGCAAATTAAAGTTCCTAAAACCTTTTTATTAATTTTATATTAAATTTCAAAGTTGTTAAAAAAAACCTAATATCAAATAAAATTAAAAATAAAAGTTTTTGAAAACTTAATGTGATGTAAACCTCAAAAATATAAATAGAAACCTAAAAACTATTTTGCTAAAAATTAAAAACACCTTATTCTATTTTTTAACTAATTATCTAAATACGGCTAATAAAAAAAAGATAAAAAATAATTAAATAAAGAGAAAAATGAAAAGTTAGTGCTGAAAAATCCTAAACCTAATATAAGTCCTAGGAAAAATAAAGCTGAGCTAATAAGCTTAATGAATAAGCAGTTATGGGATTATTTTGCTACGGCTTATATTACAAAAGCCCAATTCAAAATGCCTTAAGTAAAGTTTGTTTGCACCCTTGGTCAGTAAAAGACCCAAGGGCGCAGTGGTGAGTGTGTTGTGTTGTGAGAGGAGTGGCGCAGGTTTGAGTCCTAGCCACGTCCTTTTTGTTTTTTTATTTTTTATTTTTTTTACCTTTTTTTTAAACTTTCTAAACTTCAAACCTGTTACTCTTTAAACTCAAATTCACAAACACAAATCCAATGTTACCAAGATTGAACCTAGAAATCAAAAGAAAACGTGCCAAGTTTGGACTTTTTAAGAACACAAGCAAAGTTTGTTTTCTTCACTTGTGAAAAAATGATGTCAAGAGGACTTGACTTGTGATTTGTGTTGGTGTAATTGATGGACAAAGGCACCCTTGTACTCTGTTGAGTACAAGGAGTCAAATCAAACTCACAAACAAGCAAGAAGCACACAAATCAAGCACATAATAGCAAATAAAAATTGCTGATGAAGCTTAGCACAAGTCTGGGGTGTTTAAGCAGGTTTTTAGTGCATAAAATTGAGATTCAAAAGCCAATAGCTTGCATACAATTCTACCAAATGATGTAAAAGCACTCTAAAACCCTAAGTTAACATAAAACCTAAAAGCTTACAAGATTTGAGTAAATAAAATCACATAAAATCATGCATCCAAGGGCAATCACTGGTTTTGTCTATTTTCCAACTATTTATCAAGCAACTGAGTTTAAAACCTTCCCAAACTGAAAGCTAACTATTCTTACTACCTAATAACAACCTAATGAAACTGTCTAGCTAGTTTTAAGCTAAGATTGTTGTCATTTAAGCCAACTTAAATCATAATCCAAACACCCCTTTAATATTCAAATTCTCACTTTTTCAAAGCAAATCAACTCACACCCTAATCAAATTGAATCCAGATCAATCTAACATGCATACTACACCAGATTAAGCAATATCAAACAATTTAAACAACACTTAAACAGCTTTCATGCAATAATCACTTAAACACCAAAATATTATGATATCTAGGAACTCAACAAGGAACTAGGTCTTTACCTTGAGGGACTTACATCCAAGTCCCTCAGTGACTGTATGTCACCTCCCACAAACACGGGTTTGTGCTGGACCTTGGACAAAAATTAATCAAACAACCTGCTAAGAAAAATGAAAAAAAAACAAACAATACACAATATGCAGTTTCTGTTTTCTTTCTTCCTTAAAAATCTTTTTCAAATCTTTCTCAAAAACTTTCTTACACGTTTCTCTTTCAAACACTAACACCCATTTTCTTTCAAACCTGAAAAAAAATCAAACCTTGAACCAATTTTTTTACCAAAAATCACAAATTTCAGAAACCTTGAAATTACTTTTGAAAAACTCAAAGACTCTTCACAAATACTTTTTGGAACTCAGTCTAGCTATCAAACACACACCAACTTTTTAAATCTAATAAAAGGAATTACAGTTTAATTAAAAATATCAACTTTATTTATTTTAAAAAAGGAATTACAAAAGGTGCCTTATATACTTGGCTACAGAATCTACTAGAAGCCTAACGATTTCTAAACCCTAATCATGGAATTCCCTAAAAAGCCCTTGGGTCTTCTCTTGAAAATTTGGTCAATTCGTGCCATGTGATTGCTGAAGAGATGCCAGCTAGTCTTGGTTGATCTTGGACGTTAGAAAGTGCTTGGGGATCAAGGAAAACAATCTTGGACGTTGGTGTGGTCGGGTATTGTTTTTGAGGGAAAGAGACGGGTGCAGGGGAGGGTCCCACAAGACACATGGGTGTGTCTTGTGGTGTTAGGGGAGGTGGGTTTTGATGAGGTTAAGGTTAATTAGGATTCTGGAAACAACTGGGTAAAAACCCCTTGATTTGGGATTAATTGCATCTGGGTGGGTTTAGGCTTCTAGGGTAATTAGAGCGGCGATTAGATCTGTTTTGGGTAAAATAGGATTTAAAAAACGTGTTAGGAGGGAAATAGGAGGGTTGACTGGGGATTTGACTGGGGTTTATTAATTAAGTGGTTTGTGGGTTTGGGTTGGGTATTGGATTGGGTAGGGTATGGGTAAATGGGTGAATGGGCGGCTCATGATGAGGTGTCATGATTTGGTTGGTTGTGGAGGTTTGGTTGTCTGGCAATTATGCCCCCCCAAGGTTGACTTTTCCTTCATGTTGTATAAACAGCATTAAAACTTCTTTTCCTTTGATTTTAAGTTTTCACCACTTGTCATTTTTGGCACATCAATTTTCCATACTTCTAACAAGGACTTCAAGTGTAATTTTGGCATTCTTCAAGGGCTGTTTTTGTAATGTCTTCAAACTTTAGGGACCCTATTCATAATTTTGAATATTTGAGGGGTATAAAGTGTAAATTTTCAAAAGTTGAGGGACTAAACTTGACAATCTTCAAAACTTCAAGGGCATTTTTGTAAAATCCAAACTTGGGCCCGGTTCATTGTGCGGCTTCGTTTCCCGTGTTCGTTTTTGATTGATTCTTGTGATCTTTTGCCATTTCCTCAATATCCGTACCTAAAAATACACAAGTAACTAACATGAGCATATATTTGGTATAATCAATGATATTTTATGCATTTTAGGCCCGATTTGGACGATGAGACCATGTATAAAAGCAGTCTCATCATCTGGATTCTCCATTACCTTATTCTCCCATGCAAAGTTCATCTGAGAAACTTCAGGCATCTCATAATCCACCTGATTCTTTAACTCTACAATCTTTTCCTTTGCCAACTCATCACCATATTCAACTCTCTATGGTTCTTCAATAATCATTACACTTGAATCTGTACTCTCATCATCACTGACATCCTTACTCTCAATAGAAGTCTCCTTCATCATATCTTCTTTCTCAAGTTGTGTAGCCAACATGGAATCAAATTTTACTTGGGTTGCATCCTTGGGAACTATTGTTTCTACCATGATCCGTTTACCCTTATCGAATATATCAATGGTTGGTAAAGATGATGATGGTACATGTGTAGACACATCCTTAATGATAGCTGATGACTGGGATACATCAACCATACCTGCAGGTCTATCAACGTCCAAAACTTGTGTGTCAACGCCTAACTTACTCCTATCAGCGCTTAGCTTGTCAGCGTCAAAAACATGCTTGTCAACGCTCAACTTACTCTTGTCAGCGCTTAGCTTAGAAACCGGTTCCAGCATCTCCATAAATGAAATCTTTGTTAGAGTTGCCAGTGAAACATCAATAACTGGCCTCTCCTTCAAGCTGGTCAAAGCTTCAGCCATTTCCACACCAATAGAACCACCTGAGCCTTTGTCACTTGAATTAAATGGCTCAATAGCATCTTCCTCCCCTTTGTAAGAATCCTCCCCTGATGATGGTACATGTGTAGACACATCCTTGATGATAGCTGATGACTTGGATACATCAACCATACCTGCAGGTCTATCAACGTCCGAAACCTGTGTGTCAACGCCTAACTTACTTCTATCAGCGCTTAGCTTGTCAGCGTCAAAAACATGATTGTCAACGCTCAACTTACTCGTGTAAGCGCTTGGCTTAGAAACCTGTTACAGCATCTCCATAAACGAAATCTTTGTTGGAGTTTCTAGTGAAACATCAATAACTGGCCTCTCCTTCAAGCTGGTCAAAGCTTCTGCCATTTCCACACCAATAGAACCACCTGAGCCTTTGTCACTTAAATTAAATGGCTCAGTAGCAGCTTCCTCCCCTTTGTATGAATCCCCCCCTGATGAAAGGACTCTTGTCTGCCTTCTCCTAGTCTCAACAGCTTCCAAAACAACAATCCTCTCCCTCAATTTCTTGAGTTCAAGGCCTTGTGTAGAGACAATATGTACAAGGTCTGCATATTGCTTTTGCAAGCTAATGCAGACAGCCGTTAATTCCAACAATGTATAGGGTTCCAATCTGCCTTCCTCTAAAATGGGAATTTTCCCTCCCAAAGTAGAGTCATGGGGCATGGATGGGGTCTTAATGATGTTAGGACTGGCTTGGCCTGCATCCAAGCTAGTACCAATATTTCTAGCCCCACCCATGACACCAACCACACTTGTGGTGGTGGTTCTCTCTGCAACATGGCTAGGACCACTATCGGAGAACACTCCAGTAGTCCTTTGGCATTTTTCCATCCTAAAGTCTGGGGGTGTAGAAGATGATGTGGATTGTGTTTCAATTTGAAGGTTAAGGGGTGTTGGGGTTTGTTGTAAAAGAGTGTCAGCGTTTGGATTTGGAGTGTCAACGCCAACATTTTACATGTCAGCGTTGATGGGAACTTGGTAAATGTCCATATGCTGGGGTGATGGTTCAGGTAATGGGTCTGGTTGTGGTAGTGGTTCTGGTTGAGGTAGTGGGTCTGGTTGAGGTTGTGCTGCTGCAATAACAGCAAGCATGGCTTGGGTAAGGGGTAAGTCTCTGTTTGGTGGTATATTCATCTTTCCAAAAATTGCTTTCTTTTGCACAGGGATCTTATAAAAATCATTGTGATCCCTAGTGCAATATCTTTGTTCATCAAACACCATTTTCAAAAATCATGGGTAAGCAAGAGTCATCTTGCTACCCTTTTTATGACACATGCCATCAAAAATCATTTTTTAAAAATTATATTTTTGCCCAGTAGCAATACACACAATGGCACTCCCAATTGATCTGTTAATTTCATTGTGTGCAGTACATTTGGGAATCAAACATTGAAGAATGACATGTATGAAGTACTTCCAAGCTGGGGTAAATTCCTGTTTTGAATATTTGTTTAAAGTTCCCTCTTTAGGGAAAGGATAACCCAAAGCTTGAAGTCCTTGTTCTACCTCACTAATGGGTAGGGTGGGTATACCATCTGCATCATTAAGATGCAAAGCCTGGCGAACCAAGGCTTCAGTAACCACCCATGGACGCCTATGGACTGTAGCAGTCAATGTAGTCATATTATTAACTGTTGTGGAAGTGACAGTATTCCAAAACTGCTTAATATGAGTGACATGGATAAAAGGAGCATGAGAAAGTGCATACCTTAGGGGGATGCATTTAAATACTCCACCATCTAAGTATATTGGGGAAACAGAGCATTGTCAGCCTCTAAATAAGCAACCATATTGTGCTGACTTCTGATACCCAATTCCAAATCATTTGGTTTAAACTTAGGCGCCATAGATGTAGAAAGTTGTGATATATGTTATGAAAGATGAATGTGTTTGAAAATTTAGTTAGACAAGAATAAGCAGTTACCTTGTTTCAAAATAATGAGCCAAATATATAGGAGAGGTGAAAACATGTGATGGGACAAAGATGAGGCAGTTATTTTCAAAATATAATGATTAAAATCTTGAAAATATATAACTTATCTTGTGTATTATTAAAAAGTTACCAACTCCTAAAATTACGTCCCAAATTTTCGTCAAAAATAACAACTGGGTAGGACCCAATGTTTATCAACGGGCAAAAATAACTCAACAACGCCCAACGGCTATATTCTTGTCAACGATGGATTTTGCCATGTCAACGTCAAACTTGGTCCTAACAACGTTTGGAAATAAAACTGTCAGAGTCTAAAAATAAAAAAAATAAAAAGAAAAAGGACCTTAACAAATTAATTTATCCTAGTGAAGATAACCTATAGACTGAAAATTACCATAGGGTGGCAGGCACTGTCCAATCAGGCACACTTGCTTAAGCAACATAGACATAATTTTCCTCAAGTGTCCCTTGCTAACCAAAGTTCTTAACAGTGAAGTTATCTTATAAAATCCTTTGTAACTTCCCAGGTAATTCCAATAAAAATCATATCCAAGTCTCCCAACAGACCACATCCATTTCTAGGTGAAAAAGTCTTGGCAGCATGCAAAGTATATCAACTTTGCATGCTATAGTGCCTCACGATTTAGTAAACTAACTCGTACTCACCAGTGGATACAATCTAGAATTGTGATAAGAGTATTATATGAATACCCAAAAAGTCTTAAAGGTTTCCTAAACCTCCCCTTAAAATAAGATATACAAGTTGCTAAATAAAATGCATGCAATAAAAATTTATGTCAAGATAGGAATATAAATATTCCAACCATCATCCATAAATTTGAACATGCTCCAATTAAGCTCTAAGGATCCATAAGCAACTTTGTCCCAATTTGTACAATGCTAACAACGCCTGCATAATTAGATCAAAAACCACAAAACTAACATGTTGCTGACAGCGTCAATTTAACACTTGTCAGCGTTAAAATACCTTTGTCAACGTTAGACAAATAAAGTGGAAAATCTAATTTTGTAAAAAGACCAATAACAATGCATCCTGTACATACTTTTACAAGAAGTCCCAAAAACACATATTAGGTAAGATTGATCATTGCAATACTTGTTACCAAGTATTGAAATCTCCCAGTATCAAAAGGTTTAGTTAATAAATCTGCCACATTTTCTCCTGTGTCAACCCTATCTGGTTGTATTAAACCTTTTTCAAAACAATCTCTTATAAAATAATGTCTAATTTCTATGTGTTTTGTTTTAGAATGATGTACATGATTTTTTATAATGCACAAAGTACTGTTATTGTCTTAAAAAATTTGGGTATGCATGAAATTATACCCATAATCCAACATCTGGTTCTGAATCCATAAAACTTGTCCACAACAAGCAGCTGCAGCTACATATTCTGTTTTAGTTGTAGAGTTGGCCACCACTATTTGTTTCTTGCATTGCCAAGATATCAACCTACTCCCAAGAAATTGGCATCCACCAGTTGTTGATTTTCTATCAAACTTGTCACCCCCTAATCATTGTCTGAATATGCAATAAGCTCCAATGGGGATCCTTTGGATACCATAATCCCAAGGTAGGATAGCACCTAAGGTACCTAAAAATCCTCTTGACAGCATGAAGATGACACTCTTTGGGAGTTACTTGATGGCGTGCACATGCACACATATCAAACATAATGTCAAGTCTAGAAGCTGTAAGATACATCAATGATCCAATCATTGATCTATAATGCCTGACATCCACCTCTTTTCCATCTCCAACCTTTTCCCAATGGTGTTCCCTATCTATGGGTGTGCTAGCCCATTTTTCATGTGGAGAAAAGCCAAACTTCTTCAAAATCTCTGCTACATATTTATCTTGAGAGATGAAGATACCATCTTCTTTCTGCTAAACTTGTAACCCTAGAAAGAAGTTCATCTCTCCCATTGCACTTATCATGAATTTGTTTGTCATGAGCTTGGAAACGTCTTCACTCATCTTTGGACTAGAAGAGCCAAAGATGATATCATCCACATAGTCCTGAACAAGTAAAAAGTCCTTACCAGTCTTCTTTGTAAACAATGTTTGATCTATGGTGCCCCTCTTGAATCTATTTTCTACCAGATAGGTGGACAATGTGCCATACCATGCTCTTGGGGCTTGATGAAGTCTATACATTGCTTTCTTCACTCTATACACCTTGTCTGGATGTTCAGAATCTTCAAAACCAGGAGGCTGCATTACATAAACCTCCTCTGCAATTATCCCATAGAAAAAATCACTCTTCACATCCATTTGATAAACTGTGAAGCCCATGCAAGAAGCATAGGCTAGGAAAAACCTTATTGCTTCAATCCTTGCAACAGGTGCAAAAACCACTTCATAGTTTATCCCTTCCTCTTGTGTATAGCCTTGAGCAACTAAACGTGCCTTGTTTCTGACCGCAATTCCTCTCTCATCCTTTTTGTTTCTAAGAACCCATCTTGTCCCTATAGGTCTGACATATCTGGGACAATCAACTAGCTCCCAAACATCTTGAATAACAAATTGGCAAAGCTCATCTTGCATTGATTCCACCCAACTTGGTTCTTTGAGAGCATCAAATATCTTTTTGGGTTCCTGTTGTGACAGAAAACAAGCAAACAAACATGCCTGAACAAGAGGGGTATCAACCTTCTTGTGGTTATTGGCAATAAATCCTCCATGATTCTGATGAGACCTTCTAGTTTATACAGGAGACATCACATCACCAATAATTAGAGAAGAAGGGTGATTCTTGATAGTAGATGTAAGCACTCCTCCTTCAATAATTATGTTGTCTTCAATTTCAGTCTCCAAGTTGCCAATATCTTCTTCAAATTCTCTTCCAACATCACCTGAATGAACCTCTTCATGTACTATTGAAGGTTCACCTTGTTCAAAAACATTTGAAGAGAACAAATGGTCAAAAGAGTTGTCAACGCCTGAATTGGTGTTGTCAACGTTTGAGCCATCAAAGCCTGAATTTTACCCATAAACGCCATATTTTCCTTTGTCAGCGCTTGTAGATTCATGCATGTTTTCATCAACAGGTGTTACTTGTGGACCACCTTTTTCCTTTCCAGCAGCAGTAACAACAAATGCATCTGTCCATATAGGAATGGTAACATACTCAAGTATGGGAGCTGATTTGTCTGCTTGTGATCCTACCTCCTTATCAACCTGTATACTTGAAATTTCAACAACTGGTTCTTCCACAACATTTGATTTTACCTTCACAATGTCTAGATTAGTAACTGGCATATAATTCAAGGTCCTAGATAGAAGTTCCAAGTCAAATAACCAATTTGGTCCACTCTCAGGATCACTAGGTTTACTTTCTAAGAATCTAACATGTACGTTTTCAAGTATACGTTTTTCTTTCTTAAGGTAAACCCTATATCCTCTACTCTGCACTGAATAGCCCATAAAATAGCCTTCATCACCTTTAGCACTAAACTTTCCTAAGGCATCACTAGTGTCTAATACAACTACATGACAGCCAAAGGGTTTAAGAAAACCAATTTTAGGTTTCCTACTCCAAAATAGCTCATAAGGTGTCTTGTTGTGGATTTTGTTGATCAATGCCCTATTTTGAACATAGCAGGCTGCATTCACAGCCTCTTCCCAAAATCCAATGGGAAAGTGAGCATCAGTCAACATTGTCCTAGCTGCTTCTATGAGTGTTCTATTCTTTCTTTCAGCCACCCCATTTTGTTGTGGGGTTCTAGCTACACTAAACTGCCTAGTAATCCCTTTCTTGGCACAAAAGTCATCTAACATCTTATTTCTAAACTCATCACCATTATCACTTTTAAGAATTTTAACCTCATTCCTAGTCTTTTTCTCTAATTGGGTAATTAAGTTAATCAAAACATCAGCAGTTTCACTTTTCAAAGCCAAAAAGAAAGTCCAAGTCAATCTAGAAAAATCGTCAGTTATGACAAAACAATAAGATTAACCATTTAAGCTTTCAATATTAGTTGGACCAAACAAGTCCATATGCAGCAAGTAAAGTGGTTTAGAACTAGAATGCACAAGTTTAGACTTAAAGGAGACTTTGTGCTGCTTGCCTTTAAGGCGTGTAACACAAGAATGGTAATTGTGGAAAACCTTTTCAGGCAAACCATCAACTAAACCATGTCTCACAAGTCTATTTATGTTCTTAAAATTAATGTGCCCTAACCTTTGGTGCCAAAGATTACCCTCATCAACTGAAGCCTTAGCATATAGACATGACAGATTATTATTCATCCCAATTCTATTAAGATTCACATTATAAATGTCTGTATGCATAGGTGTTCTATAATCAATGATTTTCTCATAAGGTATTTTAAAATCCTTGCTTAACACCAAGCATTCAATATCAGTGAAAAGAACCTTATTTTTGTTATCACAAACTTGTGATACATTAAACAGATTATAATCAAGTTCTTTTACCAGAAATACGTTTTCAAAACGCAAATTGTTGGTGATAAGAGTGCCTTTGCCAGTAATGGTTCCATATCCTCCACCAAAGTACACTTTGTCACCATCCTTAATGGGGATAAAGTTTGTCAAATAGCCTTCCTTCCCCGTCAGGTGCCTAGAGAATCCACTATCCCAATAACCATAATCATTAACCTTCTTTTTAATGCCATGCACATAAAGAAAAAATATTAGTTTTCTTTGGGAACCCAAGCCTGAGAAGACTTGGATTCATTTGGTTGTTCAACAAGAACATACTTAGTCCTTATAACAACCCCTTGTTCATCTGTTTTTGGATTAAACACCCAGTTAACCCCAATTGGTTTAGTTATGACCTTTGAAATATAATGAAATCTATTACAGGTCATAGAAATCCCAGGGTTTTGGTCTTGTTTGGGTCTCCAAGTTAAGCTAGAAGAAGCTTTAGACCCATTTACCCTTGGTTGCAAGTATTTGGCATTACTTGGTCTAACAACGTTGGAAACATTCCTGTCAACGTTAAAATTGTTCTTGACAGCACTGAAATTACCTTTATCAGCGTCAAACCTAGGGTTTACTATAGGAACCCATTGTCTGTTAGACCATGTATTAGTCTTCTAAAAAGGCCTTTGTCCATAAGTATTAGACCCTTTAGTAAAGAATGGAGCTGTTCTAATGACTTGTGGACTTTTATGGACAAAAGGTTTGGGTTTGACCATGGTTGACTTTCTATCAGCGTTGACATTTGAAGCATTGACACACTTATAAGCCAAATGTAAAAAACTCCCACAAGTGTAACAGGCTTTTCTAGACATACCTCTAGGTCTAGATGAAAAGAAACCTCTCCCATTATCACTAACTTGATTTTTGGTGACCTAGGTTTTCTATACATTTCTGCATACTCAATACTAGGTTTTCTATCAACGTTTAAGCCAAGGTCAACAGTCTTGCCAGTAGTAGGGTTGGTCACTTTTATGGGTGTAGACTCATTTGGGCTTTCACTAAGCATGCCACCCTTAACAAACAAAGTAGGATTGGCTTTCTTCCATTGGTCCAAATCAGTCAATTTCTGCTTATATTCCTCTACTGGAGTAAGAACTCTTGGTGGAGGAATAAATTCCTCTTCTTGGAGTTCTAGTATACCAGTCCAAGACAAATCCTTTCTAAGGACACCATAGAAGTTCCCAGCAGGTGGTGGAACACCAGCATACTCTTTCATCTCAATCCCATTCATATCCCTAGAATCCTTTTGTTCACTAACACATTTTTATAGGGTTTGAGAAGCTTTATCAAATCTTTGAATTTTAAGATCTATATTATCTTTGTTTTTTATGGCCTCATCTAACTTAGCTTGTATAACACCATTTGATCTCTCCAAGATGTCCCTTACCTGAATACAAGCATTTAGGTCATGAGTCAAAACATTGATTTGATCTTTTCGGTCAAGCCCCATTTTCTTATATTCAGCCACAGTCTTTTCAGTTTGCACAAGTGCAAGTTGATAGTTAGATATATTGCATTTTTCCTCAAAAACATCTGATTTTAACTTTAAAATTTCTTTGTTAAGTTTTTTAGTGTTTAAACTACAACCTTTACTACAAAATGCATCATCATATACCTCATTATCTGATGAAGATAAAGAATGTGCCATGAGAGCATGGTGAACATGCTCCTCTTCCTTCTTTTCTGCAACCAAGGCTTTGTTCTCTTCCACGTCTTTGGCCAAAAAGCTCCAGTCCCAGCCAACAACATCAATCTCTTGCATGGCTACCATAGCTTTTGTATCTTCAACCTTGATTATTTGGCTTGAAGGCTTTCCAGCATCAGATCTTCTCGGAGATCTACAGTCTCTCATAAAGTGACCCATTCTATGGCAATTGTGACACTCAACTTTGGATTTATCAAACCCAGCAGTGTCCTTAGCATTAAAGGTCATCTTCTTCCTGAATCTCCTATTCCATCTATTGGCCCTTATTCTTGCATGTGCCATATTCCACTTTATGTCCATCTCCTCCAAATGCTCATCACTAATTTGCTTAAGGTCCTCATATGTAATCACTGAACCATTGGGCAATGAAGCAATGTATGCACATACTGTATCTAGATCAATACCAGCAGGTTTAACTCTTGGTGAGTCAACATTGTATGTGTCAGCGTCTGAATGTGGGGCGCTGACAAAGCTTGATCCAACGTTGACACAAGGTGATCCAGTAACGGGGTGCATGTATGACTCCCTTTGATCAAATTAACCTTCACTATGTGAGAAGAAGGCCATATTTCCATTGGTGGATTTGATTCCTTGATCCAAAAGGATTTCACTCTCTATAATCCTTAGTTTATTGTAGACATCATCAAAAGTGGAACTTTTGTGAGTATTATTAGTAATCATAGACCTTGCTTCAATCTTCTATGCATCACCAAGACTTTTAAGGAAAGTGGTGATGATATTAGCATCATCATGCACTGTTCCCATAAATGACAACTTGCTTGTGATGTCAAGAAGTCTGCTTCTCACCCCACTTAGCTTTTCATTAGGAAGAGCTTTGAACACAACATACTCATGCAAGAGTTTCTTCTTTTTCTCTGAGGCAGTATCATCATTACCACCATAAGTGACTTGAAGGGCTGCCCAAAGATTTTGGCAGATTCATAGCCTCTATACTTGTGCTGATTAGCTTGTCCTAAAGAAAGTTTGAGGATGCATAGAGTTTTCATGTCATTCCTCCTCTTTGCAATGTACTCAGTTGAGACAGCTCTCCCATCTTCAGGATGTTCTCTTCGATTAGCTTCACTTGAGCCTGGAGTTGATCTTAAAGTAATAACAGCTTGAATCTTGGCAGCCTTATCAAATGTGTTTCCATATTCAATAATTTCCCATAGGGTTTGGTCATGGATTTAAAGGTACTACTCAAAAGTGAACTTCCATAACTCAAAGTTGTTTGGGTCTAGCATGGGTATTTTAATGTTATGGCTTAAGGAGGAGGTCAACTCTGGAGTAGACATGTTGTCTGGATTTTAGGGTTTCTTGAAAATTAGGGTTTTTGGTGATTTAGGGTTTTTGTGTTCTTTAGATCAAAGTTCCTCAACAAGCTCTGATACCACTTGTTGATCCCAAACTTAGATCGATTTAGCTTGCGTAAACGAGAAAAAATCAAGTTAAACACTTAGAGACACTTTCTTGTATATGAAACAATTTAAGTATTATGCAGAATCAATACTTAAAAAGAACACACAAACAAGATAAACCAAACTTTCGCTTTGATTGATTAATCGAACTTGCGTACAATGAAAGTGTAAACACATATATTGAACTAAACCTAAAGGCCTCATTTTATAGATTAAGGAACCTTGTACAAGAGTCTACGTCTCAAATATTTTAGGTAAAGATAAACATAAGAAATACATTGTCGAACATATCTTTACTAGAAACATAAAACGTGTACACTAAGTATCCTATCAGTGCTTGAATTGTGAACTACCAGGATTTGGTAGACGCTTATGCATATAATAGTACTATTTGGGGACGATCACCCCAGTTCGCGCCTTGACGGTTGATCCCCGTCGTGCCACATTGATTGGTAAGTGAATTTATGTATGAGAAGATTTACATAACGTGATTTTTGTGACGACACACTAATTTAGATGGGCAAATTGAGTTTCGGGTTAGCTACCCGTTGTTTCTTGTAGTAAGGTAACAATGTCATGCGGCTTATAATAATCCAAATAACAAAATACTGTTATACGCACTGAATTACGGTATATTGTATGACTAGCAATACGAGGTCTTATTATTGATATTATGTTCGTGTTTCAGTTTTACATAACCATATTCATATAACGGTTTTTATTTAACTCTATGCAACGTTATAAAACGTATTGTATGATGTTTTTATGACATTGGTTCGTATAATGGTTTTGAAGGCAAAAGCCTATATTATGATTTTGACAAGGATTTGTATAAAATGTTTTTGGCCTATTTTATGGCTTACTATAAGGATTTGTTCAAAATGATTTTCGGTAATAAATATGTACCGACGATATACTAATGGTTTATTAAACTCTATGAATTCACTCAGCATTTTCGCTGACCTTTTCTTTTAACATGTTTTATCTCAGGTACTTGAAGGTAATTCTCGGGAAGACAACAAGAATTCATGGCCTGCACTTAAATAACAATTTCCATTCAAATGTTTTGTAAAAATTGCATGAGATAATATGACATGGGACCTATGTAAATCTGATATTTATGAATGGAAATGCTTTATTATTAAACGACACGATTTTTAAGCGTTGTCTATGATGTGAGTAATGTGCTATCCCGTAACACCAATGAGTCTTCCGCTGTATTGAATTGTGTATATTTGGGGGTGTTACAATACCAGTCAAAGACCCTAGGGCAGTTGGTGTTTGGTGTGTGAGTTGAGGCGTTGGGAGTGGAATAGACGGGGGTTCGAGTCCCTTAGTCACCTAATTTTTTTACTTTTTTTTTGGGTTTCACTTGATGCTAAGTACACAAACAAACTACAAACCAAAACACACAAACACAACACACGAATTACACGTTCAAACAACTGCAATTCACCCAAATATGAACTCAAACAAACAGACCTGAACTTTCTTCTCTTTTTTTACGTTTTTCTTTTGTTGGCTGCTTGTGCACAGTGACAGTAATCACAAACTAAAATAACCCCACAATGTTGATTCAACCAATGAAATAAGCCCATGAATTGGGGTTATGAGTACAGTTGGGGAACTTAGAACTCAAAACAAGCAGTGAATTTGTTTCACCTAGATTCATTTTTCCTTTTATATAGTGTGGCTCACTTTTTACTTGGCATGAACTTTTTAGAGGGCAATTGCACACCCCACAAGCAGTTGCTTGTGGGATTTGATGGGTGCTCAGGCAAAAACACGTAACAAAACACAAACATACAAAATCCACCACTAATTAATCCAATTAATTAACTTATGAACACAACAGGGATATATTGCTTCTAGGTTCTATAATCACAACGAAATAACAAGTAGAACACGTTTTATGGTTAACTTGTTTACATAGGTTAACAAAACCATTCAAAATGAGGTCACAACACCCTTTACATTCAGCAACCCGTCAAACCGAAAACTAGCAGATTAAAGGAGCACAGTCAATGAGCAACTTCACAATTTCCTAAAAAAAAGGAGACTCAATTATGGCATGCAGTAGGCTAGTTAAGCTAATCTCTACAAGCTAACAAGACTAGCACAAATCCAACCAGTATCTAAACTACGAATCGAGATCCTATAAGGATCTAAGAACTAGCACAATACCAAGATTCAAACCAGAAAAACTCAAGAAACGTAACTATAAACCCCCACTGATCTTTAAGATTTCCTATCAAAGGTTATGAAACAATTTGATGCTACCCAATAGGAATACCAAATCGGTGACCTCTTCTATCTCAAAACAAGTAATCAAGAATTCTAAACAAAGTCTAGCAAAACTTACACTACTCGTTACACTACAATAAATACACGAATCAAGCTAAGATTCGAGCCAACTGCACCCCTACGTGTGATGCCAACAGTGGGCTGTTCTAAGACATTCAGTCAAAATGGCAGCAGCTATTGGTTTGCTTGGTTTTATTTTACTGTTTGCCTACTGAATAATCAAACCGACACCCCACAAGCTTGGTTTGAATTAAATTGTGTTGCTTGTTTGCTGTTTGAATCGCAGGCACCCTCAAAATCCACAAACACTCAATATGCAAGCAATCCAAAAGTACCAAACAAGCACAAAATGAACTCAAATTAAGGAACTTATGAACAAAATTAAACAAATTAAACACAAGTAGGCACTTAACTCATTTTTCAAGCTTTGATTTTCTAAGCTTTGCTATTCGGAACAAGAGCAATGAACACAGATCACATAAAACTACTATTCATTCAATACCAAGAACATGAAAACTAAAGCATAAAAACTCAAAACCTCATGCATCATTTTTCATGGCAGATTCACGAATTCACATAGCATGGAAATATTTGAAAAGGAAATTAAAAAAGAAAGATAGAAATGTACCTTCCCCCACTCACTTACAAGCAAGGAATTGACTATGCTTCCATGAACTCGACCAACGAATAGGTTCGAGTCAGGGGTGTCTTGGATAGGAAAAGGATTAAGGATGCTCGTTGGGGGTTCAACAACTGAACCAAGCACCCAGCCAGTCAAGGAAATGACTACTAAGAAAGAAGAAGTTCAAACTTAAAAACTTTAGGCCAAAAGCTTGGTAGGAGCTTTTGGTTTAAAACTTATAAGTAGTGAGTATTCAAGATAAACAGGGTAATAATCAAAAAACAAGAGTGACAAACCAAGTCTTTATGCAAGACTCAAGGTCCCACAATCAATACAATACTCCACATGGCTTCACTACCACTTGATCAACAGGATCAGCTGGTTATGATCAGCTATGAGGCCTATTACTTAGCCTGTTAGAACTCTAGGTACTTAGCTAAAGGGACTTACGAATTTTTAGAACCAAAATGAGTAGCTTAAAAAAAATTCAATTGAACATAAACAACAAACATATTATAACTAAGGCTGAAAGTAAAATTAGAACTCATTTTCTTCAACAAACACTTAACCAACTTTTTCATTCATTAGATAAAAGAGGCTTTACAAGGTTGTGAACAAATGAAAACAAGAACAAAAACTAATGTTAAACCTACCTGCCCTTTATATAGGCATTACAAGATCATTCTAGAAAGCTGAAAAAATAAATAATAGTGCTAACCCTAGTTCTTGAATATCCAGAAATACCCCTTGAGTTTGAATTTCAAAGTGGGTCAATGGTGCATCCCGTGATGATCCTGCTGTAGGCCAGCTGTGAAGTTTGATCTTGTACATTCAAAGTGTTGTTGGCAACAAGAAATCATTATAGGTCGTTGGATTACTGTTGTATTTTATCTTCTTGCTCAACAAATGGGTTAGGGGAGGTTTTGTGTGAGGACCACAGCCACGTGGTGGCAGATTAGAGGGTAGTTTTGGGTTTATACTAGTGTGAATTAGTATTCTAGATATGACGGAGGTTGATTATGGGTTGATTAAGGAAATGAATTTTTTAGGGTTTATAGTTAGGGGATTTAATCTGGTGAGGATTAGGAGAGTGTGTTAACCGCTCTAATTTATTATTATATAATCTGGTTTAAAAAAGAAGATTAATAATAATAAACTTGGTAGTGGAGGGTGGTAACATGGCGTTTTTGGTGAGGTGGTGAAATGTGATTAGTGGAGTGGTACCAAATTGGTATCAAAACGCAGTTTTTTGTAAATTGTGTCCCGCTTTTTGCAAACTGCGTTTTCGTACACTAATTTTGGCAAGTTTTTGAGATTTTTTAGCTAACAAACAAATTCTATTGGTTTAGAAGTGACATGTCACATATGACATGGATTAGAGGTGTGGTATCAAGTCATAATTATACCTATATATATATATATATATATATATATATATATATATATATATATATATATATATATATATATATATATATATATATATATATATATATATATATATATATATATATATATATATATATATATATATATATATATATATATATATATATATATATATATATATATATATATATCTATATTATATATAGGTATAATTATGATTTGAAACCACAGTTTCAATCCCAGTCATATCCCAGTCACATCTTTTAGCCAATAGTAGTTCAGAATTTCCTAGAAAATCTCCATTTTCCACGTTTTCTACGATTTGAAATCGCAGTTTCTGAAAATCGCGTTTTGGAAATGCAGTTTTTAAAATACTATTTTGAAACGAAGTTTTGATATGGGTTTTCGAAAATTATGTAAAAAAAGTGTCAAATGCGAGATTTGAACTCGTGACCTATAGTTAACAAGTAACAAGTTTTACCACTAAGCCAAACTACTTTTTATAAATTTCTATCCAAAACAATATTAATAAATATTCATATACATCAGGTCTAATATTAGAACAAGAGACATATCCTCTAATCCAAAACATATCCAGCTCTTTCCAGCTCTTTTAAAATTCTTTTCAAAATTCGAATTTTTTTCATATCTTATTTTGGAAAATATATCAACTATTTTTTTTAAAATATATGAAGATAATCATATATTAATTCATATATTCATATATCCTAAAAACCCTATTGACCCATAACTCTAAAAAACATACGAAAAAAACCTATGACTCCTTCTTTGTTGCTTTCTTTACATATATGTGTTTGTAATCTCTTTAACTCCTTCTTTGATCCGGTTTGTTTTGATGTTTTCAGTTATTGGGATGCCTTTTGCACTGCAGCTACATGAAACATTAGGAATCTGACTGTCATTGAACTTCTTGAATTCATGGTAACGATTAACATGCTATTTTATTGGTTAATATATTCTAAACATGTAATATTAAGGGATATGATTTCGAGCAAACTGGTGTTATTATTGTATAAAAAACACTTGGCAATGGTGCTTTTGCTAACTTATGATGACACCTAATTCATTTTTGGCTTTGAGAAAACATAGGCCCTATTATCCTAAGAAACTGTTTTTTTTTCATCTTCGTATTTATTCAGGATATGTATTGAAGAGAAAAAAACAATTCGTGTTGTGTGAAAAAATACGACTCAACTTTTTTTGTGGGGTCGGCTTCAGTTGTTGACTTAACATGGACGGTTCAACAGAACCTATGGGAAATTAAGAGATGACATGGTACTTCGTTTTTTTTAACCTTGATAACTGTGTATAGTAAAGTGTTTGGCTGTTCATAAGCTTGGTTGGTGCTGCTGGAGCCTAGGTGCTGCTGGAGGTTTAGGTGCCGCTGGATCTCTAGGCACATCGTATCCATACATCACACTGGATGGTGGTTACAATGCTCGGTTATCTGGCCAGGCGTAGGCGGTAAATAATTAGGCGCGATACGTCTAGCATCAACTTGTAAGATTTAGTGGTTGGTTATCAGGTGGCATAGCATTGCTATTTCCAAGTTGAAATCTTTGTTTTCCTTTCATCATATATATCATCTAAAATTTATTACCGCATGCTTAAGATCTAAGAAACTTACTTATGATGAGATTTGTAGAGTGATCTCCATCTTTTACCAAGTTTTTAACTTTAAACTCTACTTATTTTCTTGATTATTTTCATTTTTTCTTCTTATTTGGCTTAGCACAAAGTGTAAGATCTGAGAAAGTTACTTATGCTGAGATTTGGTAGAGTGATTTCCAGCTTTTTCCGAAGCTTTTGACTTTAATATCCAAAAACAAAAACACAATATGTAACTGAATAATATGTAACCGAATAAACAAAAAACAGTACATAAGCTTGGATTTCTTTTATATTCACGCAATTTTACACTTTAAGATCGTTTATTTAATCCTTAGCACACACTGCATGTAGTTGATAGCAGTTGACAGTCACAAACCCTGCAGCCCTAAAGGCGACCTGATCTCTTTCTATAGTAGGCTAAGCTAAGTTGGTCATCAGTGGCTAACCAGGGCAATAGGTTCAATGGGTGGCTGTGTATATTTGGGTAGTTGATTTGGTCAGAGAGCATTGCACAGAATGGATGCATTTGAAAATGGCCGAAGTTGCATCTAAACATAAACCCTTTAGTACATTTAGCACAAACGTTGCACGTCGGCCATCGGATACCGCCTTGACCAAACATTAAAAACAGCACCGGAGTAACTTATTACCCAAATTATGCAGTATCTTGGTTTTCCGATTCTACTGCATCTAATATTTTGTGATTTTCTAAACCAAGTTATAATTTTTTTATTGGTTTTGGAATTCACTTTATGTAGCTTTATGCAGTTCAAGGAAACAATATGCCGGAACACACGCTTACAAATTGGTTAATGACTTTTAATCAACTTCAGCTTCCACTTCATATTATGAAACACAACGAGGTTAGTCATACTATGAAACGTATGTCAGGATCTCTATGTAACTAAAATCCTATGGTTATACCCCTTTGTAATCTGCAGGAGGAGCTTAAATAAATATTCACAATGCTAAGCTTGCTGGAGTTGTCGTATTTGAGTTGACCGAGGTCTGACCTGTGTTCTGTATTTGGCAAAACAATTTAGAGTTAATGGAGAAACTAAAATTCTTGGCTTGATGAATGAGAGTGTAATTCAGTTGTGACAGGAAGTGTCCATTGAGTAGAAAGTACAAATTAGCGTTGACATCAAAATGGTATATTGTCAATCGCATTTCAGAGTGCCTACATTAAGGTAACAGTAGATAGCATGTGATAAGGATTGTACTGGACTAAGCACGATTCTTTGTGCAGCTGCATACAATCTTAAACAAAATAATTATCGGAGGTCAAGTTGAAAGACGTGGTTCGCGAGTTTGCTACTGTTTTTTGTAGTTTAAATGGCGTTTGGCTGCTTATTTTTGCAGCTGTTCTAACTCAGTTTGGATCACGACATTTCGATGCATACTCTCCTCCTGATTTCTATGTGAGGGTAAGGCAAATGCATCAATTTTCCATTAAATTTATATACATAGATGTAGTAATTTCGACCATTTTTTATGTATAGATCGATCCAGGTCATGTTTACCGAATGGGTCTTTGGGATCTGGTGGTAAAGCGGAACAAGACTCCCAAGTCCCCAAGTTGGCTAAAGAATAAGAAAAAGGGATAGTAAATACCGTCCCGTTTTATCCCAGCTAATTATTTGAGTATGAAATGTGTGATAGGTGTCGCTGGAATTTGTTTACCTGACCACTAGAGCTGGTGTGGCTGCTTTTCTCCGTAAGTGCTAATGTTAACTCACTAATACTTTCCCACTTTGACAGCTATAGATACTGATATGGCATTAACTAAAGTACCACGTCTTTTTGCAGATTTCAATGCTTCCAGTGTCGATACTATACTGAATTGCGATCAAAATCAAGCTCTATTTACTATCAAGAATTCTGAAGCTCATTTACACCTGCCGATTCAGATGCGCTGTCTTGCTATTTCACATATATTCTCACGTTCATTGTTGATATGCCTAACTTATTTCATGGCCTCTTTTAACTCTATAGAACTCAAGGTTTGATAGATTTTCTCTGCAAAGAAATTACCTGCTGCACTGAATTTCGCCAAGCTACATATGGAAAAGGAAAAGACGCTTGCAGTCTGCTGGAATAGTGGTAAGCTGAAATTATGCTGCTATTGTTGTAAGTATAACGGTTATACAACATACTTTGAAAGAGTTTGGTTCACTTGGAAACCATTTTATAGAGTGTCACTTCATGATAATATCAATCTTCTTTCAGCAGTTCTGAAAGTCCTCGAATACGTTAGTTTATTGAATAATTTATTTGTGGTATATATCCGACCTAACCCGGACCAAACAGCAACAAGAACACTACACAGGCTCCTTATGATCCTGCGACTTTGCCTGCACCTACAACATCAACTCCTTGGTTCGCTATACCAGGGTAATGTGTAGTAACCTCTATCTGCTGTAGCATTTAAGCAAGCCATATATCTAATATCGGCTTAATATATACATGTTCATCTTACAATTATTTTTGTAGGTACAAAATGATTATCAGTATATTGTTTTATTCTTATTTTCATTTTGAATGTGCAGTGGTGCAACATTGGCATTTTACATTTATCGAATCACATACTCACGTAGACAGTTAATAGGAGAATCGAGTTATGATACCTAAGCAGAGGAGTAAAATCTTTGTAATTGATCTTTAGGTAGTTTCATTATACTGGAATGAGGAATCAGCTAACATTGAGCTGAATGGCATGAAAGAGGCAAGTATTTGTTAAGCATTGCAGAAGTGGAATAAGGTCATACATATTGATTAGAACTTTTTTTGCTTAACTTTGCAAGTCTGGAGCTCCTTTTTTAATTTGAAAGTGGTGTTTAGGTTGGAACAGTTGTGACAAATACACTGATAAATGCTAAAAAGGCTGTTAAGAAATGACGAGGAGCTGAAGAATATACCCGTCTTAGCTACCAGTGTAGGATACAGTCTTTATATGGGGGTTTCTAGAAATCTTCGATAAGATTCAGTTATCATTATTGTTTTAGTCTATATTATATGAACCTAATTTAAGTGAAAACCATCATTCTTATGCTACACACTCTCTAAACTTAGCTACATTTTCTTTTGCTTTTATGTGTCCACGATATACAAGAAATCACCCATTTCACAAAATGTAGTGTTCTTTCTCATGCTTCCTGTAATAAAGGTGTTTTTTTAATAAAATCAAGTAGAGGGTTATTAACATTCAGGAATGATACAACTTTAATAAGAAATCATCCTTTAAAGGCTGCAAAATGGTTTTTTTCTTGCAAATATGTTATGAGTTTATATATAGCTTTAAATAGGAGCGCAACTGCACACGTAGCAAGCAATAGGTCGCCTTGTTTTGCCCATATTCGGTCTTATACGCGACTTAATTGAAAGAAACGAACGTTGCTGTGTTTGTGTGTAAAAAAAAACTTTTTTTTTATATTTTACCCTCTACCTATATAAATACCCCATTTATTCAATCATTTTTCACACACATAACTTACAATTCTCCAAATTCAATTTTTATACCATCTAAAATAATGACTTCCCAAATGGCGTGGACTACCGAAGAGGCGGTAGCTTTGTGTAAATCTTGGGTGGACGCTACGGAGAATTCCCTTCGTCGATCTCATAAGACGAAAGGCTTCAAGGAGAGGTTACGTGAGTTATTTTATCAATAAATGAGTGAGCGAAAAAGAAGTTATGACTTAGTTATCAGCAAATGGAAAAATTCTATTCGTCCTAAAGTTGGTCAATCTAATGAGATTTACAATGGTGTCGTACGTAGGCACCCAGATGGGACTTCTGAAAATACTCTTTATCAAGAAGCCGCACTTGAATATCACACTATTAGTCGTATGGATTTTCCATACTATGAATGTTTGAAAGTTTTGAAACACAGTCCCCAATGGAAATTCATTGAAATATCACACTTCGATAATCCAAGATTTTAAAGTTTTTAAGTTTTACAATTAAAAAATTATTATTATGTTTCGTAATGTTTTTAATTTATGTATTGTGTTTTTTATGTAATGTCTTTTATTTAGTGTAATGTGTGTTGTATGGAATAATTTTTTTTATGGAATAAAATGTCGTTTTTATTGAATATAAAAGTTTTAAAAAAATTGAATTAGTTCGCACTAGGTCGTCTTGTTGTGACAAATAGATCGCAGGAGATAAAAAGCTAAAAAAACTAGGTCACGACCCATTAACATTGTGGGTAGCCTAATGCCTTCTTTGAAACCAATTTTATTATGACTTTAAACTTCAAAAACATAATCTGTGTATTGTGAACTTATGGTTAAAGCTACATTGTATATTTTTAAGTGACTTTCATAAGACATAGGTTTATTGATGATTCCTATGGCTTATATTTTAGAAAATATAGATACCCAAAGTTCCATATTTACCATATGGTCAATTCATGAAACTAATGCAGGAACAATTCTACTTTGGAATCCTTTTAGATGTGCCTACTGCCATAGTCACGTGTCTTTTATAAAAAGATTCTAATGTATAACGTAAGGGCATCCACTGTGGTAGGTTCATAAATAGGTTTATAAAATTATGAAGAGGTCTAAAACCTTGTTAACCATAGTGAAGAACTATTTCATGCTTATGTGGCATGAAGAGGTTTATAAACCTAGACCTCTTCATAATTAAATGCATTTGATTAACATATGAGGTTTATAAAATTTTGTGAGAAATCTACATAGTGATGATAGGTTCAAGGTTCATAAATTAATGTTAGAATGCAATTATAAACCTATTGAAAAGTTTACCATAGGAGATGCTCTAAAAAGGTTAATACAGTAGAAACTCAATGAATTAATACTTGATTATTTATAAACTCTCTAAGATAATACTTTTTGTTGGTCCCGACTTGAGGATAGGGTGCAAAATTAATAATTTGCTAAAATGATAAGATAATACATTTTTGATAATTTGTTTAGACCCCATATAAAATATAAATTAATTATTCCTTATATATAGCATATTACATGAATGATTTATGAAGGTTCCTTGAAAAATGACTCAATTGTCTTTTGTTTTTTATTGAAATTAATTTCCCCTTGAATCCCGTCTCTAATTTACCTTAGCATGGTAAGAACTTATGGTGTTGTTTTCTCATAGCTCAACAAGAAATTGTTCAATGTGATTGTCACTTTAATAGCTTCGTTTCGCGAAGACTCCATTGTAGAACTTTCATCATCTTCTTCATCGATATCATCTTTATTAATTCTAATAACGCTTTCAATAATTTCTTCATCGGTAAACAACTGTGGAACTACATTTTCATCTGGGTGAGTCAGAACATCTTCGACATCCATTGCATTGGGATAACCCAACTCTTTGATCAAATTCTGGAGTTCTTGAGTGCTTTCACCACCTTCATCTGAGTTCTCAAAAGTGATGTTATCTGTTGATCGAATACAATTGCGAACTGCTTTCGTCAACCGGAGTATTCTACTATAAATTAATAAAATATTAGTTAATATATAAATTAATAATTATTAGTTTATCGATTATTTAATAACTCTTTTAATTAATAAATTTTAATGATCCCAAATATATTATTTTATAGAGTTTCTACTGTACTAACAAGTCATTTGTCACCGCATCAAGAACCTTCAATTCTCCTAACCATAAAGATCTTTTTCTACAGGTAGGTTACATTCCCAATTAAAAAACTATAACCCGTGAAAAAATGTAATACAAATTGGTTATGTATTACAAAAATGTAACAACATGTAATATATATACCGAGTACAATTTAGTGAAACTCCCCTTAATTTAACTTTAAATCCAAGTGGTGTTTACAAAAATGTATTCATAAACTTTTATGTTTAACGTACAAAATTTATAAAGAAAACAGATATTTGTACCATCAAAGCTTCACATAGGACAAGAAATGTTCATTGAGCGAGCAAAGGTCAAAAAATATCAAAGAATATTTTCATTTTAGTTTTCTTTTTACAAAAACGGGACCCATTGTCGATAGATATAACTGATACATAAAAGTATATTTAGAAAATATTTGCGAAACACACCCGCGGTCCCGCCCATTAGGCATAATAAAATATATTGTTCGAACCTTAAAAAATTAAAATATTAATTTTTTTTATTTAATTCTGGATTGAATTTTAAAAATAATCTTGTTTAAACATTATATAAGCGTAAGCTATTACTAAAATACATTAAGGATTAAATTAGAAATACAATAAACTAAAAGGCACTAACAATAAACCCTCTCGAACAACAAAAAAAAACTACCCCGCCCGTTGGGCGGGTTACGACGCTAGTATATATATATATATGTATATATATATATATATATATAGTATAAACAAGATTTTACATAATACAAGGACATGTATTTTTTAATTTTCTTTATGTGCTATGAAACACAAATAATGTCTAGAGTAAGATAACAAAAATATCAGGTAAATAAGGACAAATAAATAAAATTATACAAAACATCAATATTAACACATGAAAAAAATTATGTAAAACTTGTGTATGTGCATGAATGTTGTAACTATTTAATTATTAAAAAATTAAGCCAACTTTCTATCAGCAGATGTCCATTGCTTAAGAGGTTTCATAAGTGGATTTTTTTAGTTGAAGTAACTGACATGGAAACATAGGGTCCATTCTCTATAATTCATAGTATAAATGGATCAAGTCCATCGAGATAGGAAAGAAATTGACTTTTCCAACTTGCAAAGTCTTCTTCGTCAAACAGCGGTACATTTGTCACATGTGAACCCTCTCTTGTGTCGTGTAACTAAGGAAGATCGTCTTCATTAGGAGTGGTGGTAACTCGAGGTGAAGGTGTGTTAACCGGCGGATTGTTCCCAGTTAGTGGTGGTGGTGGTGATGGTGGTGGTGTATTCTTGCTCATTTCAGGCATGGTGGATATTGATTTTAAAACGACGAAAGATGTTTATAAAATGGTTTTAATGATCAAACACCATTATGATACCAATTGAAAGTCCCTAATACACGACTGAAACAGTTAATCTTTTTGATTAATAACACAAGATATACTTTTCAAACGCAAGACTTTATTATTGTATAACAACTATTACAATGTGTTATGGATCACATTTTTTGAGTGAAAATTTTTAAGATACCCTTTGGACAAGTAAACTTAACAAAAGTGATAAGTTTACTAGAAAATTCAAGAACACATGCATAGCTGTTCTTCAAAGAGTTTGAAATAGTTAATGCACTAATACTGACAAAGTGATCAACATTAACTCTAGGCTACAATCTCTATTTATAGTGATACGAGGTTGACTTGATAGGCTGATTTGATAGCGACTTAACAAGAATTGTGAGGTCAGACATTTGTAAAAAAGATCCTCTATAATTCTTGGTAAGCTACTACATAGCTTTCGGAAAACAGAGCTGACACTGTTTCTCTTTTCTTCAAAACCTCGTACTTTAGGCAACTTTAATTCAATGCTACTATTTGTCCCGCTCAAATAGTTCCCGCCTAAACACTTACACAGTGTTCTCGACTTATTGGAAGAGGGAAAAGAAAGGAACGGAAATTTTATGAAAAGAAAGAAGATGAAAGGAAAGAAAGTAACTGATCATTTTGTGTTCTCAAGTTTACATGTGGGCAGAAAGAAAAGAAATGATGAACTATACATATTTACAATTATACCCTCTTAACTTATAAAATAATTATACATATTTGCAATTCTATCTTTGTTTAGTTTGGCCTAAAGAATCTAAGATAAATATTTACATGGCCCATGTACAAAATAATATTGTAGATAAATTGAAATGATACCCCTAGTTTGCATCAAAAGAACGTCTTCATATCTCAAAATAGCTATGTTCTCAGTTGTTTCGGCTATAATAGTATCTTATTAAAAGAGTTTGATGATCAATGATATCTAATCTCAAAAGGATGGCAGCATATTCTCACTTTTAAACAAGATGAAGATCACGAATATATTGAAGAAGACAAAGAAGATCAGCAAATATTAGCAATGAACATATATGTGGGTAATCTAGTCCATATGAATCTTTTTTGTGGTTTCCTTCCTAATCCGCCCACAATTGGGAGGAAATTTTTGGAGTAAAAATGCCTTAAATTTTCCCCTGGTTTCTCTCGATTTCTTTTCCTTTCTCTTGTATAAAAAACTAGAGAAGACAAAACTTTTTCAGTTTCCTTTCTTTTCGGTCTCTTTTTCTTTTAAATTTATCTTGATAACATAGTGTTAGAGATATCCAAAGGGTACAGAGTGTTAACATGATATTGTCACCATTCATAACACTCAACCACTGAGAGTCCCTGATACATCTCAACAGTTATCCCTCATAGTTGATGAGTATGTCTTCAAGTAATCTTCGACTTCCTTGACAATGTCTCTGACTTAAAATTCTTTGTGGTTGCTCATAGAGGTCAGAACCTCTGTGAGACTTTCAATACATTCCTGTCACCTAGGCACACGTAAGTTTACAGTACTTAGCATAGTTATGATTAAATCTATGACTAAAGGAAAATAATAACAGGCTTTGTTTCCCAACAACTAAATAGTTTTGCAGAATTGAGTTTTAAGTGACCTTTAGAGAATCGAATTCTGAATCCATACATATTATTTTATTAAAAAAAAATTTGTTCGGGTGTCAAAATTTTTGGCCCTAACAGAATTTTATAAAATCCCTCTTCAGGATGCATACACCAATCCAATTAATGTTTTCTTTAATCTACTAGAAATCCTAAGCATATTGAGAAACTATATCACGCATCATAACAATTAGTAATCATGGTTTAATGATTTAAAGAATTTAAACATGCATAACATAACGGAAAACATGTAAATTGCACACGTAGTTGTAATTAACGTTTTGCTATAATCTAAAAAGCATGCAAACTCATTTTTTTCCAGAAAATTATGGATCTAACAACATCTAATTAAACATGTCAAACCCGAATTTTGAAAATGTGAAATTATCATTTCATTTCATTTTGAAAATATGGTTTTTATTTCATTTCATATTTTTCATTTCATTTCATATTATTTGAATTATAAGTTTTGAACTTATATAGAATTATGAATAATTAAACCTTATGTTATAATATTTGAAAATTATTAAAACATAAATAAAAGTAAAAAAAATTCTTTATATATCAACAAACGAAAGTTGAGTAAATAAACAAATTGAAACTTTTTTTTATCTTCCATGGTTTATTTTTGGTTAAAAGGTGTAAGTTACAAAACATGTTTTTGGTATTAAAGGAAACATGCTAAAATTAGTCCCATTCCCTCTAAACAAGTCTCCAACCGTGTTTTTCCTTTCTCATATCTCCATTCCTTCATTTTATTTTGTAAGCTTTTCTCTAGTTTTTCTCTATTTAAGAACCTTGGAACTTTGGAGTTTTCTTACTATTCCTTATTTATCCTTTATTATTTTGGTGTTTTGGTGATTCTCTCATCATCATCATTATTCTTCTAATGTAAGTTATTCAACCCTTAATATCCATGTGTCACTATAGAATTCTCTTTATTTTATGTATTATGGAATTATGGTTTTTTTAAACCCTAGTTTTCAATAAGTAATCATGTGTTAGATGTGACAATCCGTCAATTTATGGTTGATATTTTATTCTCAAATATTAATTAAAAATATTATTTTAATGTTATATTATGAACTCACTTATTTTTGGGAAGTAATTTATATTTACGTCTTGAAGTAGCATCGACTACGTCTAAACCGGAGGATTCTACGTTACGTGCTTACGTTTACATACACCGTTTTGGTGACAGTCTGACATTTCAGGAAATAAATTTATCCGTGAATATTATTTTGAGATTTTAAATTTGTGTTGGTTCATAAACTCAAAATTTTACGAGAAGAGATTAGGACTTACGATTTTATTTTAACGTCCTTTACGACTAAACCGGAAACCTTAGGATTACGTATTTACGTTTTTGAACTCCGTTTTTGATGAGACAATTTTTATTAGATTCGTTTTGTGCCGTTGATTCATAATTTATAAAAACGTTTTTCGTAAAACGACCCGAGGGCACGCAAATCGAGGAAACTAGAATCGAGGAATACCCGTAAATTAGTGGGATGGGACACACTAATTTATCCCACCCCACTACACACATGGGATGGCCACCAAGCTCCAACACACCAACTTGGTGTCAAAAGCTTCACAATGAAGCTTAACACTTGTCCTAAGCTTAACTTGTAAGCTACCTAACATCAAAACCATTCAAGCTAAACCACTCAATCATTTTTCACAACATGCAATCCACCATTTTCTCTCCACTCTCCCTCATTTTGCCATCCCTATTGCCACCACCACCACCATGTTCATCAAATTTTCCACCATAAATATTATGTTTAACTTGCCTAAGATGGAAACCTATAGAAGACTTGAAGATTGGAGGTGATTATAACATCAAAGGAGGAGTTTATATGGAGTCTTGGGGCTGATTTTTCACAAGGATTTCATGAAGATTGGTGGTCTTGAAGATGGTCTTGGTTTATCACAAGTTTCTCCATCAAAATCCATGTTTTGATCACAACCTACATCATCATGGTGGTATAAAGAATGTTCTCCCCATCCTCTCGTTATTTTGATTATGTAATCTTGTATTTCTTTTACTTATGTATATGTATATGATGATGAATGATGATTAAAAATGTTATGTGGGGATTTGGTGTTGATAGATTGGATAAACATGGGTAAAAAGATGGACAAACTACATGTAAAATGGGTAAATCTTGTTTAAATTGTAGGCTGTATAAAAACAGTAACTAACCACATGTTAGACTGATAAAATGATGAAGTAGAATCCATTTACAGTAAGTATAAGATATCATACACATGTGAGAGTTGGCCATGCAATGGAATCATTAGGATGAGTGAGATATGATCAAAACAAGTTTAGAGTACAAATCTGAGTTCACTATTTTGGACGATTTTTAGAAAATATTTAGAGGCTGATTCAACAGTAGCTATAGTAGAGTTAAATGGATCATATATCATTTAGTTTATGTCATAAAAATTTGAGCTTCTATCTCTATATAGAACTCTAGATATTGCTGTTTTGGTGAACATGAAAATAAAAATCAGATTTTGGAAATTAAAGTATAATAGTATTATATAAGCACTCAGATAAAAATAGTATTAAATGTGAACTAAAACCCACTAACTCATATAATACATCTATATAAATATGTATAAGGATAAATAAATGGACATTTTATAAAAATGGTAGTTTGATAAGTTTTATAAGTTATAAAACTATAAACATGATTTTTACGACTTTTTCGGCTATTAACTCAAAATTAACGTTTTTGTTAAATAAAACTTAGACTGTTGGACCCATGTAAAGTTTTTAAAACTCATATACTGATATATAAACATATATAACAAGTAAAAACCGATAAAACCCGAACTATATAACATACGGACATTAACGGGCTAAATTAACGTTATTGGACTAATAATACAACAAAATGGGCTAAAACACTTATAAACTTATTTATTGGGCTTAACCCATTTGAGCTCAACATGTAAAGTATAAATACTGATAATACAAGTATAAAATGGATTAATACAAGTTAAAGAACTTATAATGAGTTTATTGGACTTAAAATAGATAAATAGGTAAAACTAGTAAACTAGTATAAAAGTTATCGACACATAACATTAAAATGAGTAAACGAGAATATGTAAAACCACTTGATCATCATATATATATAATCATCATATGTATACATAATTGTTATTTTTATAAAGTCATTGGACATGAGTCTAAGACGAGTATTATTTGTCTAGGTTTCCGTGATTGAAGCACGTACCGTACATCCGAATCGCCGATAAACGCTTTCCCACATCAACGTGAGTTCATAGCCTCGCACTCTTTTAAATGTTTTTATGAAATGTTTTATAAACCCGCGAGGGAGATAACATGTCAGTTTTTATGAAATAAGACACCATTTGTCCCGATTGTTTGTTTATTGATTTGGACCCGAATGATTGTATGACCCGATGAATGATTAAAGGACCCGATAGATGAAATGAAATGGATTATTAAAGTTAGGTTATGTCACTAACAGTCCCATTAGCATGAATTGTGAACTACCGGGATTTGGTAGACTCTTATGCATATAATAGTACTATCTGGGGCCGATCACCCCAGTTCGCACCTTGACGGTTGATCCCCGTCGTGCCACATTGATTGGTAAGCGAATTTATGTATGAGAAGATTTACATAGCGTGAACTTTGTGACGACACGCTAATTTAGATGGGAAAATGAGTTTCGGGCTAGCTACCCGTTGTTTGTTGTAGTAAGGTAACAATGTCATGCGGCTTATAATAATCCAAATAACAAAAATACTGATATACGCCTTGAATTACGATGTATTGCCTGACTAGCAATACGGGGTCTTACTATTGATATTATGTTCGTGTTTTGGTTTTCATAACCATATTCATATAACGGTTTTTATTTAACTCTACACGACGTTATAAAACGTATTGTATGATATTTTTACGAATTTGGGTCGTATAATGGTTTTGAAGGCGAAAGCCTATATTATGATTTTGATAAGGATTTGTATAAAATGACTTTGGCTATTTTATGGCCTATTACAAAGATTTGTACAAAATGATTTTCGGTAATAATTTTATACAGATGTTATATTGATGGATTTTATTAAACTCTATGAATTCACTCGGTGTTATCGCTGACCTTTTCTTTTAACATGTTTTATCTTAGGTACTTGAAGGTAATTCTCGGGAAGACAACAAGAATTCATGGCCCGCACTTAAATAATATTTTTCCATTCAAATGCTTTAAAAAATGTGTATGAAATACATTGACTTGGGACCTATGTAACTTTGATATTTATGAACGGAAATGCTTTATTATTAAACGACGCGATTTTTATGCGTTGTCTATGATGTGAGTAATGTGTTATCCCGTAACACCAAGGAGTCTTCCGCTGTATTGAGTTGCATAAATTTGGGGGTATTACAGTTTGGTACCAGAGCTCTCGTTATAGAGAACGAATGATTTTTAAAAACCAAGGTTTTGAATAAAACATTTCAAAATATTTTAACTATAAACATTTTTCTAAAAATGTCTAAAAATCTTTTGACTATAACGGTGCCGAAGAATTCTCGAGTTACCGACAAGGCCAGACTAAGAAGTGTTATTTTAATATATATATATATATATATATATATATATAACTTGGATTATATATATATATATATATGATGTAATTTTATTACATGATTGTTTGATGATTAATTTGATATTTATACGAGGTATTTATACGACGTAGATTGTCACAAGGAATCCTAAATCCCCTAGCAAATTAATCGAAGCTATTCTCGTAGGAATTCTAGCTATCCTAGATCTAAACCAAGTTGTGGATATTTATGATCCCAACAAATGGTTAATATTCGTAGAAATGTAGATATTAGTTGATTGTGGTAATAAAGAAGAATTGGCGAGATTAAATCTGATATCGATGTCATGACGATCTTTCCTTATAGAGTGGAGTTTGACAAAACGTTACCACCTAGAAAGATGTCATCTGATTCGTTGTCATCCAATTCTTAAATTGAAATCGAAAGGGTTGAATGTTGCACTTGAGGCTGTCATTAGAACCATTACCCAAAAGCCTCATGCCACTAGTACCTTTCCGAGAAGTCTAATCGAATGTATGAGTCATTTCATACTAGTGACTCATTTGATAACTATTGTTGTAAGAGATATAGGATTGGAAATTAAGTGTTGATAATATCGAACTTATATTTCCCTTTAAAGGTGTAAGAACAAGGTTGAAAGTATTGGAGAATGAGGTAGGATATCAAATTGAGTATAAAATTGATTGAAACTTGAATAAAGTAAAATTTAACTTGTATGGAATATGAAATTGTTAAGAGGAAGTCGTTAAGTCCTGTGATTGAATTATAAGGTTTTAATTGATTACTGATTCGTGTTAAGGGTTGTTCCTAGGCCATTGTCCACTAACGAGGATGCCCAGTGTCCAAGAAATAAATTGAAGAAATCTTCTTCTGAATTGGGGCCGATGGATCTTTCGGGACATGTGGAACACCTAATGACTCTTGTAGATTAGTATTCATTGTGGTATCTTTTAAAAATCCCTAACTTAACTGAAATCAGTTGGTAGGATGAGTTCTGAGAATTGTATGACATAGTGACACGTAATGTGTTACGGTACAATTTTGACTTGTTTGTGATTAATGAAAAGACTACCTTTGATTGCTAAATTCTACATGTATCGATGTTATCTATCTTTCTTGCTTGTCTCTAATGTTCGCATTAGTGATGCAACCATTGAACAAGTACTCATCTCGATTTGAGTTACGTTGTGGATTATTCTTTTTGAGTGCCATCGAGATCATGAACCTCATGATTATTTGGCTAAGGCTCATTTCCTATCTTATTGTAGTTAGTTCTTGATGAACAACTTTTCATCACTCTTTTGCAGATCACACATTGTTTTTATAAGATAAAACAGTATCCCTTGAGAAAAATTGAATTTTCATCACTATATGGATTATTTAAAGTGAGACTTATAAATAATCATTATTGAAATAAAGTCGTTTATGAAATACTTTGGAAAAAAAAATAATTGTTTTCATAACAAAGAAAATCTTTGTAAACTTATTTTTGATTCTTATTTATGAATTAAGCATGGAAATGTTTTTATTATAAACATGATGATAAAATTTTGACGAACTGAGTATTGCATCGTTAATCTTGAAATTGTATATAGTTGCGCGCCTACATACAATTTGGAATGGACCATGCAAGGCTGATTAGTAGTCACCATAAAAGTCTTTAATAAACACTAAATTTTCTTTGAAGATTGTGAAAGATTAAATTTTATGAGATCTGCAAGAAGTGAAAAATAGGGACATAGTGTTAGGGACACCTACATATGTGCCTGTAGTATCTATTCTTATGAGTCGAATTTACTCATCTGTGGAAATTGTCTTATTTGACAATTGACAATTCTTTCTTGTCTAATTCTCCCATAGTGAGATTCTTAGGAAAAGTATCTAATTACCGAATGTTGATACCCGACTGGATGTATCGACGTTCCTATCATTTCTTTTGATTTGATTTCATTTGAATGACCTGGGTAACGATCCGAGGAGCTTTCGAATGCGTACTCAAATTATGAAAACATGGGATATATTGATATTCATTAAATGTTTTCGTCTGTATTCGATTTGAAATTCTCTCGCATAGATTATGCGTTGACCTTACTCTTTTAATAGTAGTTGTGTCTCCATATATCCCTGAATTTGTGAAGGATTATGAGTTATTATTAGTCTTTTGGGAAGTTCACATCTTATCGACGACAATAAAATTGAAAAGTTGATAGTGCCAGTAGAATGGATTGATTGATTATGACACGACGACATTGTCTTAATTAATGGGAACTCGAATAGAATTCCCCCAAAGGATAAGATGCTGATTATCAAAAGTGATCTAAATGATTCTTGATGGATGACCATATCCTGCATTTAGACTTGAAATTATACCGTGAATGGTTGTGAATTAGTCATAGATATTATAAGCTAGAAAGAACCTAATATGAATTTATTAAAAGATGTTCCCGTTATCTGAAACTTTAGGATGTATTTTTTGGTGAATTAACTAGACTTTTGCCATTAAGGCAAGCTGAAATTGGTATTGATTATATTCCCGGTGCTGCACCTGTGGCGTGCGCATTGTACGTCAGCATCATCTGAATTAAAGGAATTACCGTACAACTGAAAGAGTTGTCGGAGAAAGATTTTATTCTACCGAGCTCGTCATTATGAAGATCTATGGTGTTATCATTCCTTATATTTATAGATTACTGTGAACTGAGTAAATTGACAATCGAAAACGATATTCATAACTCGAAATGGAAGATTTGTTCGATCATTTACAAGGTTCTAGCGTATGTTTTAAATATTTAATCCATGGCATGGTTATCATCAACTTCGCGTCCGCGAAAAAGATTATCTATTCCAATCATTACATCTAAAACTTGTAATGAACATTATGAGTTTTACGTGATGTCGTTTGGATTGACTAATACACATGTAGTATTCATAAATTTGGTAAATCACGTGTGTAGGCTAAAATTTGATAAAATCATGCTTGTGATCATTAAGGACCATTTGTTTGTTTCTAAGAATAAGAATGAGTTAATAAAAATTTATAAACTGCCTTGAATTGGCCGAACAATGAAAACATGTACCTTGAATAATTAATATGTGATTTAAGACTTAATCCTTTATATTAATTGACCGTGTGATTAATAGATAATGGAATATATTGACTCTTTAAAAATTAGAGCCATTTGAAACTTTGGGTTTTACCAAAAAGAAAATGGAAATATGTTTTGACAAATGTTTTAACAAAGGATTTTTAAGAGGATTCTTCCCTTATACCCAGAACATTTAACTAAACTCCTGTTTAGGGGTAAATGTTCGTGTATACCTCAAGACAACCTAAGAGGAATTGAGGAAACCGTTAAACCATGACTTAAAATTTGAAACGGCAATTTTTGCTTTTTAACTAAGAAAATTTTGACCAAAGTATAAACAAAGATTTTTTCAAACATTTACGAATCTTATTAACTATTTTCGATAAATCAACAAAAATCGTATTAATTAAATTCAAATTTATTTTGAACATTTTTCTATAATTAGACAAACTGAGAAAATTAAAAATTTTTACGGTTACGTTTCATTAAATTAAATATTTATTATTTAATTACTTGTAATATTCATCGACGCTTTAAACATCGGATTGAGAAAAACTGATAAAAATAATAGCTGAAACGAAACTGAAACTTAGAAAATATGACGAAAGGTGAACGTAATTACTGACACATTATGTAGAAAAGATAAAGAACCAATTAGGACATGTTCCTTAATAATGAAGGTGCAAAATAAATTTCCGAACGATATAAAAATAAACAATGTTTGTAAAAAGGATAATATAGATAATAAAAAGGGGTTCGTGGCAAATATGAACCCTTAGAATTGAGAAGCCGATGGCGTTAGATGTATAAAAGACCCCTTGTGGTTGCCTAAATATGGAGATTTTGAGATATAGTCCTCTCGCAAGTATAAGTATTCTATTCATGATATTTTTTACTAAATGTATCTTTGTCTGAAGAAGTTGTACTAATGAAAAATTATGAAGGCAGACATTGCCTCATACATTAGTAAACGTCTAGCTATCGCAAAGGTCATCATCTGAATTTGATTCGATTTGGGTCATCATCGACAGACTGACCAAATCTGCTAATATCATTCTCGTTAATGATAAATTCTTGATGAAGAAATTGACTCTTTTGTATTTAAAGGAGTTATGTAAACATAGTGTGCCTGTATCGAACATCTTTATCAAGATCCTCGCTTCGCATCGAATTTCTAGAGATTTGCTCAGAAGTCTTTGGGAACGAACCTTGATGAGAGTACTGTTTACCACCCCAAATCGAAGGGACGAGGTAAAGTAACAATACGAAACACTAGAAGTCTTGTTATATATTTGAATGATTGACCTTTGGTAATAACCGGTATAATCGTTTTCCTTTAGAGAGATTATCATTGATAATTATCGTATTAGGACCGAGATCGAATCTTGTTAAGATTTATATATTAGAGCATTTGTAAGCAGGAGTTGAGATGAAGACACCCGACATACACCCATCGTGAGTTGGACACGTCTTTTAGGTTTAAGGTTTTCTATGATGGCAAACCTAACCTTACAAAATACTCGACCCGCGAGACCTGAAATGATTGTTGAAATTAGGATCTGATTATTGACTGCCGGTAGTGGGCAAGAGGTTATGTGAATATGAAATGTAGAGCTTGAAGTGCCAGATGGGTAGCGAAGTTATGCCAAACATTTTAACCATGGAAAATGAATTGACGATCTGGAAGATCATGGGATATAAGTCCCCGTTGTATGGGACCATTGAGATGATGTAAAAGATTGGTTTGAAAGGCATATAAGCTGGATCTACCCTAGGACTTCAAGAGCTGCGTGAATTATGTTTCGTTAATCGAACTTGATGAAATGTCTATCAAGTGAAAATCTGATTGTTTCTTAGTAAATTTTAGATCAGCGAAAAGTTGCATTCATCAAAAACCCGTGAACATCATGGATAGAGAAAGTAAGTCAACATTAAGCCTGATCTTATTCCCGTAGTTATGTTTGATAAAACTCGCGTATTGTAATGAATTACACTTGTGAGAAAAGACCGAATGTGGAGGAAATACCCACATGGCTTTAACTCTATAAGAAGCGAGTAGTAAGATGATCTTTGAGGACAAAGATCCTGTTTAGGGGTAAATGCTGTGACAATCCGTCAATTTATGGTTGATATTTAATTCTCAAATATTAATTAAAAATATTATTTTAATGTTATATTATGAACTTACTTATTTTTGGGAAGGAATTTGGATTTACGTCTTGAAGTAGCATCGACTACGTCTAAACCGGAGGATTCTACGTTACGTGCTTACGTTTACATACACCGTTTTGGTGACAGTCCGACATTTCAGGAAATAAATTTATCCGTGAATATTATTTTGAGATATTAAATTTGTGTTGGTTCATAAACTCACAAATTTACGAGAAGAGATTAGGACTTACGATTTTATTTTAACGTCCTTTACGACTAAAACGGAAACCTTAGGATTACGTATTTACGTTTTCGAACTCCGTTTTTAATGAGACAATTTTTATTAGATTCGTTTTGTGCCGTTGATTCATAATTTATAAAAACGTTTTTCGTAAAACGACCCGAGGGCACGCAGATCGAGGAAACTAGAATCAAGGAATACCCGTAAATTATTGGGATGGGACAAACTAATTTATCCCACCCCACTACACACATGGGACGGCCACCAAGCTCCAACACACCAACTTGGTGTCAAAAGCTTCACAATGAAGCTTAACACTTGTCCTAAGCTTAACTTGTAAGCTACCTAACATCAAAACCATTCAAGCTAAACCACTTACTCATTTTTCACAACATGCAATCCACCATTTTCTCTCCACTCTCCCTCATTTTGCCGTCCCTATTGCCACCACCACCACCATGTTCATCAAATTTTCCACCATAAATCTTATGTTTAACTTGCCTAAGATGGAAACCTATAGAAGACTTGAATATTGGAGGTGATTATAACATCCAAGGAGGAGTTTCTATGGAGTCTTCGGGCTGATTTTCTACAAGGAGTTCATGAAGATTGGTGGTCTTGAAGATGGTCTTGGTTTATTACAAGTTTCTCCATCAAAATCCATGTTTTGATCACAACCTACATCATCATGGTGGTATAAAGAATGTTCTCCCCATCCTCTTGTTATTTTGATTATGTAATCTTGTATTTATTTTACTTATGTATATGTATATGATGATGAATGATGATTAAAAATGTTATGTGGGGATTTGGTGTTGATAGATTGGATAAACATGGGTAAAAAGATGGACAAACTACATGTAAAATGGGTAAATCTTGTTTAAATGGTAGGCTGTATAAAAACAGTAACTAACCACATGTTAGACTGATAAAATGATGAAGTAGAATCTATTTACAGTAAGTATAAGATATCATACACATGTGAGAGTTGGCCATGCAATGGAATCATTAGGATGAGTGAGATATGATCAAAACAAGTTTAGAGTACAAATCTGAGTTCACTGTTTTGGACGATTTTTAGAAAATAATTAAAGGCTGATTCAACAGTAGCTATTAGAGAGTTAAATGTAGCACATATCATGTAGTTTATGTCATAAAATTTTGAGCTTATATCTAGATATAGAACTCTAGATATGGCTGTTTTGGTAAACATGAAAATAAAAATCAGATTTTGGAAATTAAAGTATAATAGTATTATATAAGCACTCAAATAAAAATAGTATAAAATGTGAATTAAAACCCACTAACTCATATAATAAATCTATATAAATATGTATAAAGATAAATAAATGGACATTTTATAAAAATGGTAGTTTGATAAGTTTTATAAGTTATAAAACTATAAACATGATTTTTACGACTTTTTCGGCTATTACCGTAAAATTAACGTTTTTGTTAAATAAAACTTAGACGGTTGGACCCGTCTAATGTAAAGTTTTTAAAACTCATATACTGATATATAAATATATATAACAAGTAAAAACCGATAAAACCCGAACTTTATAACATACGGACATTAACGAGCTAAATTAACGATATTGGACTAATAATACAACTAAATGGGCTAAAACACTTATAATCTTATTTATTGGGTTTAACCCATTTGAGCCCAAAATGTAAAGTATAAATACTTATAATACAAGTATAAAATGGATTAATACAAGTTAAAGAACTTATAATGAGTTTATTGGACTTAAAATATGTAAATAGGTAAAACTAGTAAACTAGTATAAAAGTTATCGACACATAACACTAAAATGAGTAAACAAGAATATGTAAACCCACTTGATCATCATATATATATAATCATCATATGTATACATAATTGTTATTTTTATAAAGTCATTGGACATGAGTCTAAGACGAGTATTATTTTTCTAGGTTTCCGTGATTGAAGCACGTACCGTACATCCGAATCGCCGATAAACGCCTTCCCACATCAACGTGAGTTCATAGCCTCACACTCTTTTAAATGTTTTTATGAAATGTTTTATAAACCCGCGAGGCAGATAACATGTTAGTTTTTATGAAATAGGACACCATTTGTCCCGATTGTTTGTTTATTGATTTGGACCCGAATGATTGTATGACCCGATGAATGATTAAAGGACCCGATAGATGAAATGAAATGGATTATTAAAGTTAGGTTATGTCACTAAAAGTCCCATTAGCATGAATTGTGAACTACCGGGATTTGGTAGACGCTTATGCATATAATAGTACTATTTGGGGACGATCACCCCAGTTCGCTCCTTGACGGTTGATCCCCGTCGTGCCACATTGATTGGTAAGCGAATTTATGTATGCGAAGATTTACATAGCGTGACCTTTGTGACGACACGCTAATTTAGATGGGCAAATGAGTTTCGGGCTAGCTACCCGTTGTTTGTTGTAGTAAGGTAACAATGTCATGCGGCTTATAATAATCCAAATAACGAAAATACTGATATACGCCTTGAATTACGATGTATTTCCTGACTAGCATTACGGGGTCTTACTATTGATATTATGTTCGTGTTTTGGTTTTCATAACCATATTCATATAACGGTTTTTATTTAACTCTACATGACGTTATAAAACGTATTGTATGATATTTTTACGACTTTGGGTCGTATAATGGTTTTGAAGGCGAAAGCCTATATTATGATTTTGATAAGGATTTGTATAAAATGACTTTGGCTATTTTATGGCCTATTACAAAGATTTGTACCAAATTATTTTCGGTAATAATTTTATACCGATGTTATATCGATGGATTTTATTAAACTCTATGAATTCACTCGACGTTATCGCTGACCTTTTCTTGTAACATGTTTTATCTCAAGTACTTGAAGGTAATTCTCGGGAAGACAACAAGAATTCATGGCCCGCACTTAAATGATATTTTTCCATTCAAATGCTTTGTAAAATGTGTATGAAATACAATGACTTGGGACCTATGTAACTTTGATATTTATGAATGGAAATGCTTTATTTTTAAACGACGCGATTTTTATGCGTTGTTTATGATGTGAGTAATGTGCTATCCCGTAACACCAATGAGTCTTCCGCTGTATTGAGTTATATAAATTTGGGGGTGTTACATTAGATCTATGTTTAAACAGCCCTAAATGGTTTTAAATGAGTTATGGTACCATATTATACAAGATCTGGATACCCTAAGGAGATCTAGACGGGTGAATCACACTTTTTTAAATAAGGATTTTGGGCAGTTTGTGTTGATCCTAAACTTAGATCGATTTAGCTTTGTGTAAACGAGAATGAATCAAGTTAAACACTTAGAGAAACTTTGTTGTATATGAAACAATCTAAGTATTATGCGGAATTTATACTTAAACAAAAACACACAAACAGAATAAACCAAACTTTCACTTTGATTTATTAATCAAACTTACGTACAATGAAAGTGTAAAACATATATTGAAACAAAACCTAAAGGCCTCCTTTTATAGAATAAGGAACCTTGTACAAGAGTCTACGTATCAGCTATTTTAGGTAAAGATAAACATAAGAAATACATTGTCAAACATATCTTTACTAGAAACATAAAACGTGTAGACTAAGTATCCTATCAGTGCTTGACTTCTTCTTATCAACGCTTGACTTCTTCTTGTCAACACTTGACTTGACAACGCTTGATTTCTTCCTATCAACGTCCAATTTCATCTTGTCAGCGTCTAAGTGTCGTGGCTTCATTTTATTCCCAACAATCCTCTCCTAAACTTGATATCTACTATAGTAATCAAGTTTCTGAATAAAAACTAAGTACAAGGAGGATTCTTACAAATACAAATTACTTATTAATTTGGAAATAAATAAACCTAATTAAATCTTTGCCAACGTCACTTGTATAATCCCTCTCCAGTTGTGTTGACACCATTTTCTTCAAAAGTTATTTGGACATAGGATATTCAACATCCACAAGAAGATACTCAGAAAACTTTGTAGTACTCATATGATACACACCAGCTGCTGAATGTAGACGCCATTGAAGTCCACTGACATCATCAAGATCCTTCCATACTGGATCCTCATCATTTGGCTCACACATTCTCTTGAATGTTGACCAAATCTTTATTCCATTGACTGAAGTAGGTGCTTCAGTCTCATACTTGGCCTGCATCAACCTCCAAACGTCTGCCAAGTCTTCCCTATCCAGGCTTGCAAACAAAGACATAAGAGTAGTGAAACTATGTACCTCTTTCCCATATCTGCCAATCATCCAAAACCCACTTTCATCTTCTTCATAGTGAACTATAGGGTTTCTGGAATCATGAGGTAACACCTCTACCATATGTAAATCTTCCAAGGGTGAGAGCTTAATACTCCTTCTAATAACAGCCTCACTAGGATTCACTCTATCCAAATTTTTTGGGAACTCAAGTGGAACTCCCTTCTTCAAAGGTCTTGGTGAAACTAAATCCTGTTGGATCTGCATCTCTTCTACAAGTTGTTCCTTTATTTAATCTGAAAGAAGTCTGATAGTGTTCTACTCATGTACACTTGCCCACATAGGATAGGCTTTATATTCCAAATCATCAAAGGACAAACCCTGCAACTAACCTCCTTGATGACATTTGAGCAACATGTAATATAGCTCCCTTCTATCCTTCTTAGACTGTGCAAGAAACTTGCTAGCTTTATACTTTAGAATCACCTTGCAATCCCTTTGAACTCTTAGTAGAATCTCCAAACCCCAAATTTGATCTGATAAAGTCATGTTTGGATTCTCCATTACCTTATTCTCCCATGCAAAGTACATCTGAGCAACTTCAGGTATCTCATAATCCACCTGATTCTTCAACTCTGCAATCCTTTCCTTTGCCAACTCATCACCATATTCAAGTCTCTCTAGCTCTTCAATAATCATCACACTTGAATATGTACTCTCATCATCACTACCTTCTTTATTGCTTTCAGAAGTAGCCATAAATGGTGACTCAATAGAAGCAATCTTCTTCTTCTCTTTTTCCTCAAGTTATGCAGCAATCATGGAATCAAACTTTACTTGAGCTGCATCCTTGGGAACTATTTCTTCTACTATAATCCCTTTACCATTATCTAATACATCAATGGTGGGTAAAGAGATTGATGATACCTGTGTAGACACATCCTTGATGATAGTTGATGACTGGGATACATCAACCACACCTGCAGATCTATCAGCGTCTAAAATCTGCTTGTCAACGCCTAACTTACTCCTATTAACGCTTAAACTCTGTGTGTCAATGACTGGCTTAGAAACGTGTTCCAACATCTCCATAAATGATATTTTCGTTGGAGTTGCCAAAGACACATCAATAACTGGCCTATCCTTCAAGCTAGTCAAAGCTTCAGCCATCTTCACACCAATAGAACCACCTGAGCCTTTTTCACTTAAATTAAATGGCTCAGTAGCAGCTTCCTCCCCTTTGTAAGAATCCTCCCCTGATGAAAGGACTCTTGTCTGCCTTCTCCTAGTCTCAGAAGCTTCTAAAACAACAATCATCTCCCTTAATTGCTTGAGTTCAAGGCCTTGTGTAGAGACAGAATGTACAAGGTCTGCATTTTTCTTTTGCAAGCTAATGCAGACAGCCGTCAATTCCAACAATGTGTAGGGTTCCAATCTGCCCTCCTCTATAATGGGAATTTGACCTCCCAAAGTAGAGTCATGGGGCATGGATGGGGTCTTAATAATGGTAGGACTGGCTTGGTCTGCATCTAAGCTAGTACCAATAGTCCTAGCCCCACCCATGTCACCAACCACACTTATGGTGGTGGTTCTCTCTACAACATGGCTAGGACCACTAGAGGAGAACACTCCAGTAGTTCATTGGCATTTTTCCATCCTAAATTCATGGGGTGTAGAAGATGATGTGGATTGGGTGTCTGTTTGAAGGTTATGGGGTGTTTGGGTTTGTTGTAAAAGGGTGTCAGTGTTTGGATTTGAAGTGTCAACGCCAACATTTAATATGTTAACGTCGAAGGGTTCTTGGTCAATGTCCATTTGCTGGGGTGATGGTGGTTGTTCAGGCAATGGGTCTGGTTGTGGTAGTGGTCTGGTTGAGGTTGTGCTACTGCAATAACAGCAAGCATGGCTTGGGTAAGGGGTAAGTCTCTATGAGGGGGTGTATCCATCTTCCCAAAAAGTGATTTCGTTTGAACATAGACCTTATAAAAATCATATTGATCCCTATTTTAGTATCTTTATTCATCAAAAACCATTTGTAAAAACCTTGGGTAAGCAAGAGTCATATTTCTTCCCTTGTTATGACACATGCTATCAAAAATCATTTTTGAAAAATTATATTTTTCCCTAGTAGCAATACACACAATGGCACTCCCAATGGAACAGTTAATTTCATTGTGTGTAGTAAATTTGGGACTCAAACATTGAAGAATGACATGTATCCAGTACTTCCAAGCTGGGGGAAACTCTTGTTTTGTATATTAATTTAAATGGCCATCTTCTGGAAAAGGATAACCCAAAGCTTAGAGTCCTTGTTCTAGCTCACCAATGGGTAGGGTGGTTATAACATCTGCATCATTAAGATGCAAAGCTTGGCGAACCAAAGCTTCAGTAACCACCCATGAAAGCCCATGGACAGTAGAAGTAAATGTAGTCACATTATTAACTGTTGAGGAAGTGACGGTATTCCAAAACTGTTTAATATGCGTGACAGGGATAAGAGGATCATGAGAAAGTGCATACCTTAATGGGGATGCATTTAAATACTCCACCATCTGAGTATATTGGGGAAACATAGCATCATCAGCTTCTAAATAGGCAAGCATGTTATGTTGACTTCTGAACCCCAATTCCAAATCACTTGGTTTAAACTTAGGCGCCATGATGTAGAAAGCTGTTATAAAAGTTATGAAAGATGAAGGTTTGTGAAAATTTAGTTAGACAAGAATAAGCAGCTACCCTGTTTCAAAAGAATGAGCCAAATATATAGGAGAGGTGAAAATATGTGATTGGTCAATGCGTGAGGCAGTTATATTCAAAATATAATGATAAAAATCTTGAAAAATATATAACTTATCTCTTGCATTAATAAAAAGTTACCAACTCCTAAAATTACGGACCAAATTTTCGTCAAAAATAACAATTGGGTAGGACCCAATGTTTATCAACGATCAAAAATAACTTAACAACGCCCAACGGCTATATTCTTGTCAACGTTGGATTTTTCCATGTCAACGTCAAAATTGGTCCTCACAACGCTTGGAAATAAAACTGTCAGCGTCCAAAAATAAAAATAATATAAAAGAAAAAGGACCTTAACAAAGTAATTTATCCTAGTGAAGATAACTTATAAACTGAAAATCATCATAGGGTGGCAAGCACTGTCCAATCATGCACACTTGATTAAGCAAGATAGACATAATCGTCCTCAAGTGTCCCTTGCTAACCAAATTCTTAACAATGAAGTTATCTTATAAAATCCTTTGTAACTTCCTAGGTAAGCCCAATAAAAATCATACATGTTAGAAATACGTTTTACGTATTAGAAAGGATCGGTCACTCCAACAATAGTCTAAGTGGTAGCTCGTAGTTTATTTAAATTAATATTCAACAAAAAAGGCCAAGCCAAACCTACAACATGTGTAGGCCGGAGGCCCAATGTAAGCCCAAGCCCATCACATAGGCTTGGGTATATAAACCCTCTCCTTAGATGGAGAGGGTGTGGTTTCATTTTTATTATACACATAGTTAATCACTTTCTCTCTCTAAAGTGTGTGTGAAATCATCTATCTTTCTATCTCTTTCTCTCTCTAAACATAAGCTAGATTTACAATATCTTACACAGGATCCATGGGATGATTGTATCAAGATCCATGGGATGATTGTATTGTTTATGTGTTTGTGTTCTTGATTCATACGCCTATTTTGATCCATTTTACATGAACCAATTTTTTTTGTGTTTTTTATGGTTTTTTCTTGATACAAATCTTCTACATAGTTGTGGTAGAGATTTGGTATATTAACTTTGGCTAAAAACACAAACTTTTTGGGTTTTTTAATCATTTTTTGGCTTAAAATCTCGAATTGGTTGAGTTTTCTCCGAGAAAAGTGGGAAATATTCCGATTGAAACCATCGGAAAAGGGTTTAAGTATTCCGACAGCTTCCATCGGAAAGGGGTTTATCATACCATTATTCCGACGGGTATTCCGATTGTGGTATTCCGACACAGGTTATTCCGACGGTATTCCGATAGAGGTTATTCCGACACAGGTTATTCTAACGGTATTCCGATAGAGGTATTCCGATAGGTTTATTCTGACGGTATTCCGATAGAGTTTATTTCAATAGGTTTATTCCGATAGAGGTTATTCCGATAGAAGTTATTCTGATAGATTTATTCCGACGGTTTTCCGATTGATATACCGACAGTTTTTCGATCATTTATTCCGATCAATATTCCGACGATCCAAAAATTATTCCATAAAAAAATTCGAATCGTGTGTTTTTGTGTCTTGGAATATTTTGGTCATTGAGAATATATTTTAGGGGATTTCAACATTGTTTCTCGGATTTAACACACATCAACAAATACATTTACTTTCTCTCATTGTTCGATCAACATTTGTAAATCTTAACTTAACGAAATGGAGTACACATCTCTTACGGATAAGTCCATCCTCTCGGGTACAGATAATCGTCCACCAATGTTGGTGAAGACTATGTATGAGGATTGGGCTTCCCGAATGGAACTTTATATGTTGAACAAAGAAAATGGACATCTAATTTGGGCAACGGTGCTCAATGGACCATTGGTATATGGTACTGTGACGGAAGGTGTTGTTACTCGTCCTCGCACAACGAGTGAACTAACTGGAGATGCTAAGATACAAGACAAGTGTGATAAACAAGCTACAAATATCATTCTCCAAGCCCTTCCTCCGGATGTATAAAAACTTGTCAGTAAACATAAAGTTTCCAAAGAGTTATGGGATAGAGTTCGTGTTCTAATGCAAGGCACTTCGTTAACTAAACAAGAACGAGAGTGTAAGCTTTATGATACTTTTGATAAGTTTGCCTATGCGCCAGGGGAGACTCTCAATGATTAATATTAGAGATTTACCCTATTGTTGAATGAGCTCAATATCTATGGCATGGCAATTCCTACGTTTCAATTGAACACCAAGTATTTGAACACTCTTCCTTCAGAATGGAAAAAGTACGTGACAGATGTTAAATTGGCTAAGGACTTGCATAACACCAATGTGGATCAACTTCAAGCTTTTCTTCAACAACACGAATGCCATGTGATCGAGGCTCGGTTGTCTACACCTCAAGTTCATGATCCACTAGCCATGTATGCTTCTCAACAAAACATGGCTTATACTTATCAACAACCATCATACTTGCAACAGCCACCACCACACACATATCAGCAACCACAACAACCATCTTATCCACCACTAATGATGCCACATCAATCATTTCAACAAAGTGTTCATCAACAATCTTTTCCACAACAACTGTAAAATCCATGATTTTACCATGATTTTATATAATAAATTTCCACCCAATAATCCTAGAACACTTATCCATGTGTTATATTTCCTTGGGATGTGTATAAACATGTCTATCATGTAACTATACTTTTACTTACATGTTTGTTGAAAATAGCTTCATAACTTAAAACCATGAGCATACAACTAGGAAAAACAAGTAATGAAGTTATAACTAGCATTGTGTGTACCACACTTAAGACAATTTGGAAATATACTATAAGTAAGTATTTAGCCATAATATGTGTGTAAATGAACTAGGGGTACTCTTAAAATCATGGACTATCCCAAGACCATCACCCTCCTTTGTGTGTAAGCCCAACATAAGCCTAACCTACCCTTTTTGGTTAGCTATACACGACACCAAGGGTATATGGAAGGAGAAGAGATGCATGGGAAACATAAAGGCTTACACTTGGCAAGATTTATCTTACCAAGACAAGTCATGCCTTTTGCCCTCCTCTCTCTCTCCCCTTTTAGCCGAAAACACGCACATATACTCTCACATTATCTCAAGCAATCTAATCTTGTTTCTCTCATCCTCTTTTCTCTCTGATGAGACTACTTTTATACATAGTCTCATCGTCCAAAAAGGGCTTAAAATTCATTAAATATCATCAAAATACCCATATATATGCTTGTGTTTGTTGCTTGTGTATTTTAGGTACGGATATTGAGAAAATGACAAAAGATCACAAAAATCATACAAAAACGAACACGGGAAATGAAGCCGCACAATGAACCAAGCCCTAATGAAGACTTTCCCAAGAAAAACCCTTGAATACTTGAAGAATTATGAAGAAGGGTCCTCCAATATGGAAGAATTGACACTTTATACCCTTGTATTTTCATAATTACATGTTTGGTCCCTAAAGTTTGTCAAAATTACAAAAAGGGCCCTCCACTTTGAAGAATTGACAAGTTTAGCCCCTCAACAAAGCTAAATTGTCAACCACTATCCTCCACAAAGTCAAATACACCATGAAGTCCTTCAAAGTACAAGAAATTACAAGTTTGGTCCTTTGAAAATACCAAAATTACAAAAAGGACCCTTAACTTTGAAGATTTGGCAAAAATGATCCCTCAATCATTATGACTTGGCAACTTCAGTCCTACAAAATACCAATCATACAAGTGAAGACCATTACCATTGAATAAATTACCAAATCAGCCCTTCAAGAATCACAAAATGGCAAGAATTACCCCTGAAAATACTTTGGAAAAGTATTTGGGGCAAAAGTGTGAAAAGTTAAACTTTAATAACAAAGAGATCTGGATTCTTGTGCCTTATTTACAAAATGAAAGGAAATGGAAAGTTAAGGAGTTAAACATGGCCAGACAAGGAAGATACCTAGACTAATGGTGGGCTGCCATGTGTCCCACTACCACTCCACAACCAATCACAATCCACCATTCCTCCACCTAAGCAATCCACTCACCAGTTTATTTATTTTTAATCCTTGGCGCCATTAACAACTTTTTAAACTTAATCACTCCTTAATCCGGATCAAATAATGCACTATTTACTCAAAGAACACATTTGGGCTTTTGTTAAATACAAAAAATTAAACCCCTAAATTGTGCAGATTGATGATTAAGGTGACCCTAATCACAACCCAACCTTAATATTTGTCATCACATCATTCACGTGTCCACATGGGACCTCTCCTGCTACACGTTTGAGGAAGAAGACAAGAAGAGCCAGTCATCCAACGTCCCACAATTGTTCTTACATCCTAAGCTTGTTACAAGCCTTTGGATCACCTTTTCACTTGCCAGCTATCACAACACAACAAAATTCGTCACATGATTCTTCAAGAAATTCAAACATGACAAGGGCAAATTTGGAAGTTCAAGGCTAGGGTTTCACTTATTTTTCAGCTTTCTAGATACATTGTATGCCTATATAAAGGCACTAGGACTTTACATTTCAACTGCTTTTTGGTTTTTCCTTGTTCAACAACTTGTAAATCCTCTTTTCAGTTTAATGAAATTGTGTTAAGTGTGTTGAAGAAAGACCAAGTGCCACCTATTTTTATGCTTGTTTATGTTATTTGTTAACTGAATTTGAATCTCAAAACCTGTTTTTAAGGAGAGTGCAAAAGTTTGCATTTTTCCTTCAAGCTTGATATTTTGCTAAGTTCTTGTTCAAACCTTGGAATTCTTGGGTTATAGGGCTGATCATAGCATCCCAATTGTGATATTAAGGTGTGGTGAGGCTTATAACTTGGGAATAATCAAGTGTGGGGTAACAAGGTTGCATTAATCAAGGCTTTTTAAGTTTCTGATTTTGATATTGTGCTACTTACCTTGTTGAATCTTAGCAGGGTTGTTATTGGAAGCTTGTGCTTGTTCTAGCTAGCACATAAGCTCATAAATTCGTGGATGTGGATGTACATCCATGAGGTTTGTCTTGAAACCTTGAAAATCTGATAAAAATTGGATTTTTTGTGGATTTGTGCTATATTGTTGTTCTTGTTGATTTTTTGGCTTAAATCTGCTTAGTCTTGCATGATAAGGTTGTTTATATGCTAGATTGATCATTGGGTAAACTGATTCACACTTTTTCTTATTTAAAATTTGATTTGAAAAGATAAAGGGGTGTTTGAGACTACCTGTTTAAGATTAAATCTTGTTATTGTGTTGTGGAAAGTTTGTGTTTGTGTTCTATATTTGATATATGCTTGGTTGAGAGTGTTTTGCTGCAAGTTTTTTGGTTTGAAACCTTGAATCAAACAATCTGCTATAAAATCTTTGTTATTGCTTGTTTTGACCTAGGATTTTAGGAACACTTAGGGTGTATGCATGCTTAGGGCTAAAAGTGGTTTAAAAAAAGTTATTGTAACCTGTTTGAGAGATTTGAGGTGTTGAATCTGGTTTGTGTTTCAAATACATCAACAAAGTAAAAAACTGCATGTGTTAGTGTTCATCTGTAACATTCATCAGCTTAGATCTTGCTTATTTCTTTGAATCATTGCATGAAACTTTTTTAGACTTGTTCATTTGAGTTTAATATAGCTTGTGTATGCATTTGGTGGAATTTGGCTGGCTGAATTGTGCTCTAAGTGCTTTTTGAACCTAAACTGCTTATTGTTTCATGTCTGTGCTAGATCTGGTACTTTAGTGATTAAACTATATCAATTGGGTGATTGTGTTTGTGATTTATTGATTGTTATTGACTCCTTTTGATCCAAAGATCATTTGGGTGCCTTTGTGTAATCTGAATCTCTAAAAAGTTCACTAAAGGCAAAAAGTCAAACAAGTCAAGCAATGGAAAAAGTTTCCACTGCTCAACACCCAAAACTAGCCCCTGCTAGTGTTAAATTGAACTCAGCTTATCAATAAGCTATTTTAGCTTATCCAGACTTGCAACAACTTATTTTTTGTGATAGATCTTCATTATTTGACCCATTTGATTAGACTGGAGCTTATTGGACTTTGACTTTGACTTTTTGCTAGAAAACCAACTTATTTTACTTTTACATAAGTACTTATTTTATTTTTCCAGCTTATTGAGTCAACTTATTTGAAAACTCTTTGTTGATTTTGCTTAAATAAGTCATTTGAAAGCTTTAGAAACTTGAATCAGCTTTTGGGGTGGCCTAGAACTCAAAAACGACTATTTTGTCGTTTTCTGTAGAATGCTTATTGCATTTTCAGGCTTATTCCTTGGGCTTATTTCAAATTTCTTTTTACAGAAGTCTTATTTAGGACAAAAGAAGCTTGTGTGTATAATTTGAGCTTATGGCATTGGCTTATAGCTTAATGGGCCAAAAAGCCCACTTAGAATAAGCTGTTTGGTATAAGCTAGCTTATTTCACACTTTTAGCTTTTGGGACTTTGGAAAAAGTTGTTTAAAATCAAATTTTGAGTCAAGTAGTCCTTTTTGGGCTTATTATGGACACTTTTTCATTTTTGGCCCAATTTAGCCCATTAAGTGATCTGTTTTGGGTTTAGCCCACTTTTTAGGCCCATTAAGGGTATTTAGGTAATTTCACTTTCATTTCTCAGTTATTTAGGTTAAATTAAGCTAGTTTGCAACTTTTTAGAATTTTTTATGATTTTTGGATTTTTAATAATATTTTAATATTATTTTATTGTTAAAAATTAAAAGTCTGATTTTCTAAGTTTTTATATTTTTCCTAGATTGTAGACACTTAATTAGGAATTTTGCAACTTTCCAAATATTATTAGGGTCTTTTAATTATTTCTAGAATTAATTTAAGTTTTAATTTTATTTTAATAGTTTTTAATAGTTTAAAAATAGTTTTTAGTGGTTTTAAAATTTTGAAAAATACTCTTTAGCTTAATTAGGGTATTTTTGAGGTTTACAAACTTTAAGATCTTGTTTTGGATTTTTTAATAGTTTATTTTGATTTTTAGGGCTTTAATTAGCATTAAAAGGTCATTATTTAATTAATTAAAAGGTTTTGGCAAGTTTGGATTTTTTTGTAAACCCTTAGAATATTTTTGTGGATTTTTAGTGATTTTTGGTAATTTTTAGGGTAAAATTTTAATTTTAGTGCTTTTTACGGTTTTACGTGTACACCTTTTTCGTCTTAGTTTAATAGGACATCGTAACCGTCATTCTCTTCTTATCCCATTTCTATTTTTCTTTCTCATAAATATAATCACAAAGATAATCAATTCATTACACACACACTAAGCCTCCTTGAGAACGATCCCCATTTTGGGTCATTTGTACACGGTTTTCCTAAATCGACGTGCTTAATACTTGCCACTTTTGCTCTCTTTTCCTAAAGAGTAGTAAAACCACTACATCATTTTGGCGCCGCTGCCGGGGAGGCGTGTTGTGTTTTGATTTGGAATTGTTGTTTTTATATACTAACCAAAATAGTATTTGTATTAGTAGCACTCTACTAATACGTATTATTGGTTTTCGATTTTTGGTGTGAATACTATTACTATATTGTATAAGTAGAACAATAAATTCACAAGTACTCCAAATACGTGAGAAATCACAACCTTGACTTGGGAGGTCATTACCCAATCATTGTATTCGAATCTCAAACCAAAGAAAAAGGCAAAAATAGATAAATACTTTCGTGAAGCTCAATTTTGAAAATACAAACTTTAAGGTGGGTATAAGGCGGATATTATAAAATATATCCTAAGGAAAAAGGCTCTTAAGTGCTTCGCACCGCCTCGTTTCCCCGCTTGCTTGTGAGTATTTGATTTTGAGAGCTAATCAAGGGTTTTGCCGCCCAAAGTATTACTAAGTATCATATATATTTTCTTGGTTTCAATTGATTAAACCCTCTTGAACGTTTTGGTGTTCCACCAACGTTCTAAAGTCATCGAATGCGTTCACTTCACGTGATCGTTTTCATTCCTTGAGGCTTCTTTAATCAAGAGATTTGATTAAGGAGGAGATTTGTAGATTTGTGTCTACTTAATACATTCACCAAAATCCAAAAAAGTTAATACAATCAAAAACCAAAAAAAAAATTTGAAAAAATACAAAACACCAAAAAGAATCTTCTTTGCTCGACCCCTCGTTGTACGTGACGTTTATGCTAACACGTAATCAAGCAAGACGTGCACGTAAACGAAAGAACAAAACTCCGACTCCCAATCATTCTAGTGAGGAGTCTCCTATTGACGAACCTATTGTAAGAGAAGCACCAACCATGGCGAATCGAACTATGATGAAGTTACTTCAAGCACCCACCGAGGGTTATGGAGAGGCTATTGTGATTCCCGCTATCCTTGCGGAGAATTTTGAGGTGAAAACGGGTTTGTTGTCGATGATCCAAAAGAACAAATTCCATGGTGATGAGAAGGACAATCCACACAACCATATCCGCCAATTCAATCATCTTACCACCACTTGCAAGTTTAAGGATGTCTCGAATGACTCGATTAAAATGATGCTTTTTCCGTATTCCTTAGCGGGGCCCGCTAAATATGGTTAGAGAAAGAGCCACCCAATTCTATATTGACGTGGAAGGATCTCGTGTCTAAGTTTGTGAACCAATTTTTTCCGCCCTCTAAGACTACGCATTTGAAAAACGAGATTTCAAAAAGTTCACAAGAATTCAATGAAAGTTTTTCAACGGCTTGGAATAGGTTTAAGGAGATGTTACATGAATGTCCTCATCACGGTTTTTCCGACTTGCATCAAATTGACACGTTTTACAATGGACTTAATGATCATGAAAGGGATTATTTCAATGCCGCCGCGAGTGGTAATTTTTGTGTAAAACGGTTGAGGAAGCTTTGGTGATAATTGAGAATAGATCTAAGGTGTATAGTCCTCGTAGCACGTCTAGTGTTCATAAGGCTTCGTCTTCGACTTCACCTTCTTTGTCTACTACCGTCGATGCTTGCCAAATTGAGGCGAACTTGGAAAACAAGATTTTTGATAAGCTTAAAGGACTTTTGATTGAGTTTAAAGTTGGTGAACCAAGTGCTCCCGCTACGGCTAAAGCGGTTGAGGTTTCGTGCATGTATTGTGGTGGAGGTCATGATTTCTCCGAGTGCATTACCAACGGTGGTAACACTTCGAGTGACTACCCGGCCATGGGAAATTACAACCAAAACGGTCAAGTTTCCCGCTCTAATCAATTGACTCCACCGGGTTTTGGTTCAAATCAAAATGCTAACAACAACTATCGTAACAATCAAGTTGGTTTCAAAAACAATTTCAACAAGGGAAACTATGGTAATCAAGGGGCTAATAATCAAGTTTCAAACAAAAATTAAAATGATTTTCAAAACAACAACAAAGGTTTGCAAACGTTGAAAGATCTTCCAAATGAATTTGTTTAATACGCTAAAGGGAATGATGCTAGGTTTGACAATATTAAAAGAGAGATCATTAGCCTAAGATCCGAGTTTAAGAACGATTTCAAGAAAGAGTTGAAAATGAGTTAGCTAATGAACTTAAGATCCATACCAACAAGATGGAAGGAACCGTAACTAGGTTACAACAAAACCAACAAAAAATGGAACAAGTGCAACATGAGATAAAACAAGAAATGGTTAAAGCCGAGAAGAGGCAATCCAAGTTTGAAGATAAAATCTCATCTATGTTTGAGGCAATTATGTGTAAACCGTCATCGAGTAGTCTTCCTAGCAACACCGTATCAAACCCTAAGGGTGAGATGAAAGTGATTACCACACTTAGTGGTAAGACACTTAAGGAACCGACTCCTCAACCAATTGCTCCTACGGAGGAAGCAATTGAGGAAGAACCCGAGGTGGTGGTCCAAAAGGAGCATGACCCAATCCCATGAAGTACCGCTCATGCCACACCTACGGTTGACCCTTTACCAACATTGGAACCTGAGATTCCAAAGGCTATGCCTACTATGCCTCAACCCACACCACCTTTGCCCTATCCATCGAGACTTAGGAAGGAGAAACGTCAAGAGCGCGACAATTATCAATTTGAGCTTTTTATGAAAATGTTTCGTGATTTACACTTTAATGTGAGTTTCGCCGATGCTTTGGTCATGATGCCTAGATTTGCCGCTAACTTTAAGAGTATGTTGAACAACAAGGAGAAATTGCACCAATTGCCTAGTTGTTCGTCGGTTTATCTTAATCGCATACCTCAAAAAGTCGGTGATCCCGGTAAATTTTTGATCCCTTGTGCAATCCAAGATATGGAGGAATTCTTCGGCTTGGCCGATCTTGTTGATAACATTAACTTGATGCCACTTTCAATCTTCAAGTCGCTCAATCTTCCTAATCTTACTTCTTCATTAATGTCTATCGAGTTGGCCGACCATTCCACGATTCCCGCATGTGGATTGGCGGAAGACGTTTTTGTGAAAGTGGGGAAGTTCTACTATCCCGTAGACTTTATCGTTGTTGATATCCCCACGTATCCTCAAGTTCCTCTTATTTTAGGTCATTCGTTTTTAGATACGTCTATGGCTTTGATCGATGTTCATGCTAGAAAGATCACCTTACGTTTCAACGACGAGGAACTTGTTATAAACGCAACTCAAAACTCTAAAATTTCTCATGTTTATTCTGTTGCAACCATAAACCTCGTTGATATGATCGACGTGGTTTGCGAGGAATTTTCACAATAAGTTCTAGGTTTTGGTGATGAAGAAACTAGTGGCAATCCCACTATGTTAGATCCAATTCTTGATAATTCGACACCAACCTTCACTCCATTTGAAGGTGGTGGTTTTACGTTGGAAGAATTCGATGTTCCACGTACTTGTAACGAAGACCTCGACAACGATGAGGACTTCTCGATTATCAAGGATTTTCTTAACGATTTCCCATTTCCTCCACCCGAGGAGGTTATGAGTATCGAGCCCAAATCATCACTTGATGAACCACCTATCCTCGAGTTGAAAGATTTACCTCCTCATCTCAAATATGTCTATTTGGAGGAAGACGACAAGTTGCCGGTTATTATTGCGAAGGAACTTTCGAATGATGAAAAAACCGCACTTGTCGATGTTCTAAAGGATCACAAAGGGGCAGTTGCGTGGAAGTTATCCGACATTAAGGGAATCGATCCCAAGTTTTGTACCCACAAAATCTTAATGGAGGAGGATTACAAGCCCGCAATCCAATGTCAAAGGAGGGTGAACCCCAAAATTCACGACGTCATCAAAAAGGAGGTCCTTAAACTCCTTGACGCGGGAATGATTTACCCTATTTCCGATAGCCCTTGGGTGAGTCCCATTCATTGTGTCCCTAAGAAGGGAGGAATGACCGTTGTGCCAAACGATGCCAACGAGTTAATTCCCACTAGACTCGTGATCAAATGGAGAGTGTGCATTGACTATCGTAAGTTGAATGAAGCTACTCGAAAAGACCATTTTCCCTTGCCCTTCATGGACCAAATGTTGGAGCGTCTTGCGGGAAACGATTTCTATTGATTTTTAGATGGTTTTTCCGGTTACCTCCAAATTCCCATCGATCCTCGTGATCAAGAAAAAACTACGTTTACGTGTCCATATGGAACGTTTGCCTATCGTAGAATGCCATTCGGACTTTGTAATGCACCGGGAACCTTTCAAAGGTGCATGATGGCTATTTTTCATGACATGATCGAGAAGACGATGGAAGTCTTCATGGATGACTTTTCCGTGTTTGGTAATTCGTTCACTTCGTGTTTGTCGAATCTTGAGAGAATGTTGAAACGTTGTGAGGAAACCAACCTTGTTCTCAATTGGGAAAAGTGTCATTTTATGTTTAAAAGTGGAATCGTCTTAGGGCACAAGGTCTCGAAAGCGGGGATTGAGGTAGATCAAGCTAAGGTAGACGTCATCGCCAAATTACCTCATCCCAAAACCGTTAAGGGAGTTAGGAGTTTCCTAGGCCATGCGGGCTTTTATCGTCGATTCATCAAGGATTTTTCAAAGATCTCTCTACCCATTACACATCTTCTTGAAAAAGAGGCACATTTTGTCTTTGACGAAGATTGTGTACGAGCCTTTGAAATCCTTAAGAGGAAACTTACCGAAGCTCCCATTCTTGTTGCTCCCAATTGGAACCTCCCCTTTGAGCTCATGTGTGATGCTAGTGATTACGCTATTGGGGCCGTATTGGGGCAACGTCATGAAAAGCACTTCTTGCTTATTCACTATGCTAGCAAGACGATGACCGAGGCTCAACTAAAATACACTACAATGGAAAAGGAGTTCCTTGCCGTGGTGTATGCATTTGAGAAATTTCGACCTTACCTCGTCTTGACGAAATGCATAGTGTATACGGATCATTCGGCTATCAAGTATCTTAGGGCTAAACAAGATGCAAATCCGAGATTACTTCGTTGGATTCTCCTCCTTCAAGAATTTGACCACAAAATTGTTGACAAAAAAGGAGCCGAGAATCTAGCGGCCGATCATCTTTCTCGTTTGGAAGATCCTCACCAAAGTGTTTACGAGCCCAAGGAAATCACCGAAACATTTCCGCTCGAGACACTTGGTGTAGTTAATTATAAGCTTGATTCTTCCACCCCCATGGTTTGCGGATTTTGCAAATTACCATGTGGGTAACTTCATCATCAAGGGTATGACGACTCAAGAAAAACGAAAATTATTTCGTGACGTCAAGTTCTACTTTTGGAACGACCCTTACTTGTTTCGAACTTGTGCGGATCAATTCATCCGACGTTGTGTATTTGGCACCGAAGCTTCTAACATCCTTAGAGATTGCCATGAAGGACCCACGGGTGGTCACCACGGTGCTAATCTCATGGCTAAGAAGGTGTTTGATGTCGGCTTCTTTTTGCCTACTATTTACCGAGATGCACAAGATCTTGTGAAGTCTTCTGATTCATGCCAACGACAAGGAAAAGCCTCACAAAAAGATGAAATGCCACAAAATATCATCCAAGTGTGTGAGATCTTTGACGTTTGGGGTATAGACTTTATGGGGCCGTTCCCATCATCTCGTGGTAATAAGTACATCCTTGTCGCGGTTTGCGACCTATCTAAGTGGGTGGAAGCTAAGGCTTTACCCACCAATGATGCTCGTGTGGTAGTCAAGTTCTTGAAAAGCTTGTTTTCTCGATTTCGAACCCCTCGTGCGATCATAAGCGATCGTGGAACCTATTTTTGTAACGACCAATTTGAAAGGGTCCTAAGGAAATATGGGGTTACACATCGGCTTTCTACGGCTTATCACCCACAGACGAGTGGGCAAGTCGAGGTTTCAAACCGAGCGTTGAAGAGGATCTTGGAGAGATCCGTTGGAGAAAACCGACAATTTTGGTAGGATAAGTTGGACGATGCTTTATGGGCCTTTAGGACCGCTCATAAGAAACCCATTGGGTGCACTCCCTATAAGATTGTGTATGGGAAAAATTGTCATTTGCCAATCGAATTGGAACACAAGGCTTATTGGGCCCTAAAGCATTGTAATGATGATATGGAGACCGCGGGAAAACACCGGAAAATGCAATTAAATGAATTGGATGAATTGAGAGACATTGCTTATGAAAATTCATTGATTTATAAAGAAAAAACTAAAAAGTTGCATGATTCTAAAATTAAAAACGAGTTTTTAACATTGGGGATCAAGTTTTGCTTTTTAATTCTCGCTTGAAAATCTTTTCCGGTAAGTTGAAAAGTTGAAATCCCGTTGGTCCGGTCCATTCACCGTGACTCAAGTATTTCCATATGGGACCATCGAGTTAGCTCAAAATGATGGCCCCAATTTCAAGGTGAATGGACACAGGTTGAAGCACTACTTTGGCGGGGAAGTTCCATCCTTGAACTACCTCGACCAAGTCACTTTCCCCAATGATAATTAGCATTGAGGGGATCGAGTCGAGCTCATGACTCGGTAATCAAAAACGAGGTGCCTCGTGAGGGAGTCCCATGCTTATCCTATGTACATATTATCGCTTTCTAATGTAGTTAACGTGTGGGGATTTGTGCCATTTCAACCTTTGTTCCTTGGTTGTTTGTGAATTGTGGACATTAGATGATCATGATCTTCACGATTGGAGCCTCTCGTGTTCGTTTATGGGAGCACTCGATCGTTTGCTTTGAAGACTTTCTCAATATCCATGATATATCCTTTTGATGTTCTAACCTTAGGTTTTTAGCACACTTCATAAACGGCTTTAAATTTAACGGTTACACCCTCTCCATGCTAGATTAGGCATTCGACTACGTCTCTAGTATGGGGGTGTTTTGCACCCCTAGACTCAAAACATCGAGGAAAATGTTTAACTTTAGTATTGGGGGTGAATAGATACTTGCCTTGCTAAACCTTCACGCTTTCCAAAGTTTATCTTTTTGTTTATCGTTTTGTTGCAAAATAAGGCTAAAAATGGCCAAATTTTAAATTTTTTCTCATATTTTATAAGTGTTTGAAGACACGAATGTAGGTTTTTCGATGGCGAGAATAAGAGTAATTTTTGACTCGACCGTGCGTGTTGAGCACTTAGCTTTGATTCCTTAACTTCACATTAGGCTATGTCTCTTAAATGAGGACGAGAAATGATAGGTTTAATTATAAGTTACTATGCTAAACGTAGAGTACTCGTATTCTTTCAAAAACTCATGTGTTCTCGTTGTTTGCTTATTCTCCCTTCGCATGTAAATATTTTTTGCTTAATAAATATTGACTTAGCGGTTTAGTTGGGATTGTTGGGTTTCTAGTCTTTCTAGTAGCTTCCGTGTAATTAAATTGGGAAGACATTAAGGTATCGCCAACGTCACGGTTTTGAAGTATTGGCACCCAAATAATCAAAAGCTTCACCCAATAATAAGATTTCAAGTGCTCACCTAAATCAAGCAAACAATTTGAAGCCCCACAAGGCCGAAAAATCTATGCAAAATTGGAAGTGAATCAAGCCTTAATCTTCGAAGCTTTAAAGATCCAAAATTCGCCTTAGCGTGAGGATATACGTCTTTGGCTAATAAAACTACCGATGAGGTGGATAATAAAAGGCAAGGCAAGTCCGAAGTCATAATAAAAGCTTCATGGCGAAGTTGAATAAAAGATAGAGGTAAACCAAAGATAATAAGGCCCTTCCGTTAGGGGGCGTATAAAAGTCTTGGTAATAAGTCTCATGTTCAAAACCGTTGTAAAACCGTGTTTATCGATCCTTCTTGTTGACTTAATTTTTTTACATCGTTGTCTATTAGGAGGGGTTATTGATTTGATGGTCTTGGTTACACCGTTAGGACTCTATTTTTAGACCTAAATCTCTATTATCGCATAAGTCAAACAATGTATCCTCGTGAAACATTCAAGACAATATAAAATATAAGACATAGAACTTAAGAATAATAGGAGGATAAGTACGCGATTAGGGCATAAGAGTAGTGTTAGCATTACTAACTTATAATGACAATAATCTCGTTGCACGCATGGCATGGAATTGTGTGACAATCCGTCAATTTACGATTGATATTTTATTCTCAAATATTATTTGAAAATATTATTTTAATGTTACAATATGAACTCACTTATTTTTGGGAAGAAATTTGGATTTACGTCTTGGAGTAGCATCGACTACGTCTAAACCGGAGGATTCAACGTTACGTGCTTACGTTTACATACACCGTCTTTGGTGACAGCCCGACATTTCAGAAAATAAATTTATCTGAGAATATTATTTTGGAGTTTTAAATTTGAGTTGGTTCATAAACTCACAAAATTTACGAGAAGAGATTAGGACTTACGATTTTATTTTAACGTCCTTTACGACTAAACCGGAAACCTTAGGATTACGTATTTACGTTTTCGAACTCCGTTTTTGATGAAACAATTTTTATTGGATTCGTTTTATGACGTTGATTCATAATTTATAAAAACATTTTTCGTAAAACGACCCGAGGGCACGCAAATCGAGGAAACTAGAATCGAGGAATACCCGTAAACTAGTGAGATGGGACAAAATACATTGTCCCACCCCACTAGCAACATTGGACGGCAAACATGTACAACACACCACATTTGGTGTCATTTTTACTTAGCTAAATGGACACTTGTCCTTTAAGCTTACTTTGTAAGCCAACACTTACAACTTAAGCTAACTAAAACAACTAGCTACTTCATACTTCCCATTTACAACATGCAAACCACCATTTTCTCCCATCTCTCTCTCTAGATTGCCGTCCCAATTCAGCCCCTAAACACCATCATTGATCAAAATTTAACCATAAACATATGTTATAATTAACATATGTTAATCCCCATTCAAAATGATGAAGATTGGTGCAACTTATAACATCCATGGAGGAGTTTTCATGGTGTCATGAGGCTGATTTTCCACAAGGAGTTGATGAAGATTGGAGTTCTTGAAGATGGTGTTGGCTAAGCACAAGTTTCTCCATCAAAAACCATGCCAAACTCATAACTTACATCAAGTTGGTGGTATAAAGATTGTCCTCCTCAACTTCTTGTTATTTTAATTATGTAAACATGTATTTTATTTCCTATTGTATATATTTATGATGATTATATGATGATAAAAATGTTATGTGGGGATTTGTTGTTGATAAACATGATTAAAAAGGTGAAAAACCATATGAAACAAGGTTAAAATCTTGTTTAAATTACATGGCTGTATAAAACAGTAAAGAAGTAAGTCATGAACTGATAAAATGATGAAGTAGGATGGATTTACAGTAATCTATGGGTCTTGTACACATGTGAGAGTTGGCCATGCAATGGAATCAAAATAATGAGTGAGATATGATCAAAACAAGTTTAAGGTATAAATTTGAAGTTACTGTTTTGGACGATTTTTAGAAAATATTTAGAAGATGATTCAACAATAGCTATAGAAGAGTTAAATGTAGCACATATCATGTAGTTTATGTGATAAAAATTTGAGCTTCTATATCCATGTAGAACTCAAGATATGGCAGTTTTGGTGAAGATGAAGTTAAAAATCAGATTTTTGGAAATTAAAGAATAATACTATTATATAAGCACTCACATTTTAATATATAAAATGTAAAATAAAAACCCACTAACTTATAAAACTTATATATATAAATATATAAAAGGTGTAATAAGTGTATAAATGATAAAAATGGAAACTTGTTAAGTTTTATAAGTTATAAAACTATAAACATGATTTTTACGACTTTTTCGGCTATTGCCGTAAAATTAACGTTTTTCTTAAATAAAACTTAGATGGTTGGACCCGTCTAATGTAAAGTTTATAAAAGTCATATACTGATGTATAGGTAACTAATACAAGTAAAAACCGATAAAACCCGAACTATAAGAAATACGGACATTTACGAGCTAAATAAACATATTGGACTAATAATTGGACTTAATAGGATAAAAACTTGTAAAAAGAACTTATTGGGCTTAACCCATTTGGGCCCAACATGGAAAATATATATACTGATAATATAAGTACAAAAAGGATTAAAACAAGTTAAAGAACTTATAATAGGCTTATTGGACCTAAAACACGTAAATGGGTAAAACTAGTAAACTAGTATAAAAGTTATCGACACATATGTAAACCCACTTGATCATCATATATATATATATAATCATCATATGTATACATAATTGATATTTTTATAAAGTCATTTGATAAACTTCTAAGACCGATTATTATTTATATAGGTTTCCGTGATTAAAGCACGTACCGTACGTCCGAATTGCCGATAACCCGCCTTCCCACATCAACGTGAGTTCATAGCCTCGCACTATTTTAAATGTTTTTATAGATGTTTTATAAACCGCGAGGGAGATAACATGTTAGTTTTATAAAATAGGACACCATTTGTCCCGATTGTTTGTTTATTAATTTTGGACCCGAAAGATTGAATGACCCGATTGTATGACCCGATAAATGATTAATGGACCCGATAGATGAAATTTAATGGATTATTAAAGTTAGGTTATGTCACTAAAAGTCCCATTAGCATGAATTGTGAACTACCGGGAGTTGGTAGACGCTTATACATTTAATAGTACTATTTGGGGACGATCACCCCAGTTCGCGCCTTGACGGTTGATCCCCGTCGTGCCACATTGATTGGTAAGCGAATTTATGTATGAGAAGATTTCAATAGCGTGACCTTTGTGACGACACGCTACTTTAGATGGGCAAAATTGGTATCGGGTTAGCTACCCGTTGTTGGTTTAGTAAGGTAACAATGTCATGCGGCTTATAATAATCCAAATCACCAAAATAGTATTGGACGCTCCGGATTACGACGTATTGCCTGACTAGCAATACTGGGTCATACTATTGATATTATGATTGTATTTTGGTTTTCATAACCATATTCATATAACGATTTTTATTTGATTTTATACAACGTCATAAGACGTATTGTATGATTGTTTTTACGACATTGGCTCGTATAATGATTTTTAAGGCAAATGCCTATATTATGATTTTCGATAAGGATTTATATAAAATGACTTTGGCTATTTTACGGCCTATTACAATGAGTTGTACGAATTGATTTTTGGTACTAATTTTATACCAAAGTTATATTGATGGAATTTATTAAATTCTATGAATTCACTCGGCGTTATCGCTGACCTTTTCTTTTAACATGTTTTATCTCAGGTACTTGAAGGTAATTCTCGGGAAGACGACAAGAATTCATGGCCCGCACTTAAACAATATTTTCCATTCAAATACTTTGTAAAACTTTGTATGAAATAATATGACTTGGGACCGATGTAACTTTGATATTTATGAATGGAAATGATTTATTATTAAACGACGCGATTTTTAAGCGTTGTCTATGATGTGAGTAATGTGCTATCCCGTAACACCAACTAGTCTTCCGCTGTATTGAGTTGTATAAATCTGGGGGTGTTACAGTTTGGTATCAGAGCTCTCGTTATAGAGAACGAAAGATTTTTAAAACCAAAGGTTTTGAATAAAACATTTCAAAATCTTTTAACTATAAACATTTTTCTAAAAATGTCTAAAAATCTTTTGACTATAACGGTGCTGAAGAATTCCCGAGTTACCGACAAGGCCAAGACTGAGAAGTGTTATTTTAATATATATATATAACTTGGATTATATATATATATATATATATATATATATATATATATATATATATATATATATATATATATATATATGATGTAATTTTATTACATGACTGTTTGATGATTATTTTGATTTTTATACGAGGTATTTATACGACGTCGATTGTCACAAGTAACCCTAAATCCCCTAGTAAATTAATCGAAGCTATTCTCGTAGGAATTCTAGCTATCTTAGATCTAAACCAAGTTGTGGATATTTATGATCCCAACAAATGGTTGATATTCGTAGAATTGTAGACATTAGTTGATTGTGAAATTGAAAAAGAATTGGCGAGATTAAATCTGATATCGATGTCATGACGATCTTTCCTTATAGAGTGGAGTTTGACAAAACGTTACCACCTAGAAAGATGTCATCTGATTCGTTGTCACCCAATTCTTAAATTGAAATCGAAAGGGTGAATGTTGCACTTGAGGCTGTCATTGGAACCATTACCCAAAAGCCTCATGCCACTAATACCTTTCCGAGAAGTCTAGTTGAATGATCGAGTCATTTCATGCTAGTGACTCATTTGATAATTATTATTGATAAAGGAGTTATAGGATTGGAAATTAAGTGTTGATTCATATTGAAATTGTATTGCCTTTACAAGGCCGAAGAATAAGGTTGTAAGTATTGGAGAATAAGGCAGGATATCGAATTGAGTATAAGTTGATTGAAACTTGAATAAAAGTAAAATTTAACCCGTATGAAATATGAGATTGTTAAGAGGAAGTCGTTAAGTTTTGTGAATGAATTATAAGGTTTTAATTGATTGTAGGTTTGTGTTAAGGGTTGTTCCTAGGCCATTGTCCACTAATGAGGATGCCCAGTGTCCAAGAAATTAATTGAAGAAATCTTCTTCTGAATTGAGACCGATGGATCTTCTGGGACATGTGGAACACCTAATGACTCTTGTAGATTAGTATTCGTTGTGGTATCTTTTAAAAATCCCTAACTTAACTGAGACATCAGTTGGTAGGATGAGTTCTGAGAATTGTATGACATAGTGACACGTAATGTGTTACGGTACAATTTGACTTGTTTGTGATTTATGAAAAGACTACCTTTGACTGCTAAATTCTACATGTATCGATGTTATCTATCTCTTATTGCTTCATCCTAATGTTCGCATTAGTGATGCAACCGTTGAACAAGTACTCATATCGAATTGAGTTACATTGTGGATTATTCTTTTGAGTGCCATCAAGATCATGAACCTCATGATTATTTGGCTAAGCTCATTTCCTATCATATCGTAGTTAATTCTTGGTGAACAAGCTTTCATCACTCTTTTGCAGATCACACATTGTTTTTGTAAAGATAAAACGGTATCCTTTGAGAAAATTTAATTTTCATCACAATAAGGATTATTCAAAGTGAGATTTATAAGTGATTAATATCAAAATGAAGTTGTTTATGAGACGCTTTGGAAACTTAATTATTTCCATAACAAAGAAAACCTTTGTAAATATATTCTTGAATTAAGCATGAAAATGTTTTTATTATAAAACATGATGATAAAATTTTGACGAACTGAGTATTGCATCGTTAATCTTGAAATTGTATATATTTGCGCGCCTACATACAATTTGGAATGGACTATGCAACACTGATTAGTAGTCACCATAAAACTAATAAATAAACACTACATTTTCTTTGAAGATTGTGAAAGATTAAATTTTAAGAGATCTGCAAGAAGTGAAATATAGGGACATAGTGTTAGGGACACCTACATATGTGCCTGTAGTATCTATTCTTCTGAGTTGAATTTACTCATCTGTGGAAATTGTCTTATTCGACAATTGACAATTCCTTCTTGTCCAATTCCCCCGTAGTGAGATTCTTAGGAACAATATCTGATTACCGAGTGTTGATACCCGACTGGATGTATTGACGTTCTTATCATTTCTTATGATTTGATTTCATTTGAATGACCTGGGTAACGATCCGAGGAGCTTTCGAATGCGTACTCAAATTATGAAAACATGGGATATATTCATATTCGTTAAATGTTTTCATCTGTATCTGATTTGAAATTCTATCGCGTAAATCATGCGTTGACCTTACTCTTTTAAGGTTAGCTATGTCTCCAGATATCCGTGGACTTGTGAAGGATTATGAGTTATTATTAGACTTTTGAGAAGTTCACATCTTATCAACGGCAATAAAACTGGAAAGTTGATAGTGCCAGTAAAGTGGATTGATTGAGTATGACATGACGACATTGTCTGAATTGATGGGAACTCGAGTAGAATTCCCTAAATGATAAGATGTTGATTATCAAAAGTGATCTAAATAATTCTTGATGGATGATTTTATTCTGTATTAAGACTTGAGATCATATTGTGAATTGTTGTGAACTAGTTATAGATATTATAATCTAGAAAGAACTTAATGTGAATTTATAAAAAGATGTTTATCTTATCTGAAACTTTAGTAAGTATTTGTTAATGAATTACCAAGACTTTCGCCATTAAGGCAAGTAGAAATTGGTATTGATTGTAATTCCGGTGCTGCACTTGTGGCTTGTGCACTGTACGTCAGCACCATCTAAATTAAAGGAATTACCGTACAACTGAGGAAGTTGTCGGAGAAAGATTTTATTATACCAAGCCTGTCATCCTGAAGAGCTATGGTGTTATCTTTCCTTATATTTATAGATTAATGTGACTGAGTAAATTGACAATCGAAAATGATATCCATAACTCGAAATGGAAGATTTGTTCGATCATTTACAAGGTTGTAGCTTATGTTTTAAAGATTTGATCCATAGCATGGTTATCATCAACTTCGCATCTGCGAAAGAGATTATCTATTCCAATCACTACATCCGGTGCTTGTAATGAACATTATGAGTTCCACGTGATGTCGTTTGGATTGACCAATGCACATGTAGTATTCATAATTATGATGAATCACGTGTGTAGGCTGTAATTTGATAAATTCATGCTCGTGATCATTAAGAACTACATGTTTGTTTATCAGAATAAGAATGAGTTAATAATTATTTATAGACTGTCCTGAATTGGCCGAACAGTGTAAACCTAAACCTTGAATAATTAACACGTGATTAAAGACTTAACCATTTACATTATTTGACCGTGTGATTAAAAGATAATGGAATATAAATTGACTCTTTAAAAATTAAGAGCCCTTTTAAGACTTTGAGTATTACTAAAAAGAAAATGGAAATATGTTTGACGAATGTTTTAACAAAGGATTTTAAGGGATTATTCCCTTATACACAAACCATTTAACTAAACTTCTGTTTAGGGGTAAATGTTTGTGTATACCTCAAGATAACTTAAGAAGGATTGAGTAAAACCATTTATACCATAACTTGAAAACTTAAAACGACAATTTTTGCTTTTCAACTAAGAAAATTTTGACCAAAATATAAACAAAGATTTCTCGAACATTTTCGAATCTTATTAATTATTTTCGATAAATCAGCAAAAATCTTGTTAATTAAATTCAAATTTATTTTGAACATTTTATATAATTGGTTGAACTAAGAAATTTAAAACGTTTACGCCTCATAAAAATTAACTAATAATTATTTAATTAATCATAATAATTATCGACGCTTTAGACGACGGATTGAGTAAAACGGATAAAAATGATAGATGAGACGAAACAAAAACATAGAAGATATGAAGAAATAATTTTGAATAAATAAAGTTATGATATTTATTTCATCAGGAGAAAGTGAACGTAATTACTGACACTTAATATAGAAAGAATATCTGAGTGAACTGTGGACATGATAATTATATCATCATGAGAAGTGAATATAGATACCGATGCATTATGTAGAAAAGATAAAGAACCAGTTAGGACATGTTCCTTAATAATGAAGGAGCAAAATAAATTACCGAACAATTTAAAATAAACGATGTGAGTAAAAAGGATAAGATAGATAATAAAAAGGGTTTCACTGCTAATGTGAACCAACAGATTTAAGAAGACGATAGCATTAAATGTATAAAAGGCCACTTGTGGTTGCCTAAATATGGAGGATTGTGAGATATAGTTATATTGGAATTTGTAAGTATAAGTATTCTATTTATGTCATTTATGACTAAAAGTATCTTTGTCTGAAGAGGTTGTACTAATGACAATTATGAAGGCAGACATCGCCTCATACATTAGTAAACGTCTAGCCATCGCTAAGGTCATCATTTGAATTTGATTCGATTTGGGTCATCGTCGACAGACTGACCAAATCTGCTAATATCATTCTCGTTAATGATAAATGCAAAAGAGTTATGTAAAAATAGCATGCCTGTATCGATCATCTATATCAAGATCCTCGCTTCGCATCGAATTTCTAGAGATTTGCTCAGAAATCATTAAGAACGAACCTTGATGAGAGTACTATGTACCACCCCAAATCGAAGGGACGAGGTAAAGTAACGATATAAGGTAATATAAGTGCTGTTTTATGTTTGAATGATTGACCTTTGGTAATAGACCGTATAATCGTTTTCATTTGAAGAGATTATCATTGATAAACCATCGTGTTAGGATTAAGATCGAATCTTGTTAGGATCTAAATCTTAGAGCATCTGTAAGCAAGAGTTGAGATGAAGACATCCGACATACACCCATTGTGAGTTGGACATGTCTTTTAGGTTTAAGGTTTCCTATGATGGCAAACCTAACCTTACAAAATACCCGACCCGCGAGATCTGAAATGATTGTTGAATTTAGGATTTGATTATTAACCGTCGATAGTGGGCAAGAGATTATATGAATGTGAAATGTAGATCTTGAAGTGCCAAATGGGTAGCGAAGTTATGCCACAATTTTTAAACTTGGGAAAATGAATTCATGATCTGACAAATCATGGGATATAAGTCCCCGTTGTTTGGGACCATTAAGATGATGTAAAAGTTGGGATTGAAAGGCATATAAGCTGGATCTACCCTAGGACTTCAAAGACTGCGTGAATTATGTTTCGTAAATCGAACTTGATGGAATATCTATCAAGTGAAAATCTGAATTCTTCTTAGTAATGTTTAGATCGGCGAAAAGTTGCATTCATCAAAAACCCGTGAACATCATGGATAGAGAAAGTAAGTCAACATTAAGCCTGATCTTATTCCCGTAGTTATGTTTGATGAAACTGGCGTATTGTAACGAAATGCACTTGTGAGAAAAGACCGAATGTGGAGGAAATACCCACATGACTTTAACTCTATAAGAAGCGAGTAGTAAGGTAAGATGATCTTTGAGGACAAAGATCCTGTTTAGGGGTAAATGCTGTGACAATCCGTCAATTTACGATTGATATTTTATTCTCAAATATTATTTGAAAATATTATTTTAATGTTACAATATGAACTCACTTATTTTTGGGAAGAAATTTGGATTTACGTCTTGGAGTAGCATCGACTACGTCTAAACCGGAGGATTCAACGTTACGTGCTTACGTTTACATACACCGTCTTTGGTGACAGCCCGACATTTCAGAAAATAAATTTATCTGAGAATATTATTTTGGAGTTTTAAATTTGAGTTGGTTCATAAACTCACAAAATTTACGAGAAGAGATTAGGACTTACGATTTTATTTTAACGTCCTTTACGACTAAACCGGAAACCTTAGGATTACGTATTTACGTTTTCGAACTCCGTTTTTGATGAAACAATTTTTATTGGATTCGTTTTATGACGTTGATTCATAATTTATAAAAACGTTTTTCGTAAAACGACCCGAGGGCACGCAAATCGAGGAAACTAGAATCGAGGAATACCCGTAAACTAGTGAGATGGGACAAAATACATTGTCCCACCCCACTAGCAACATTGGACGGCAAACATGTACAACACACCACATTTGGTGTCATTTTTACTTAGCTAAATGGACACTTGTCCTTTAAGCTTACTTTGTAAGCCAACACTTACCACTTAAGCTAACTAAAACAACTAGCTACTTCATACTTCCCATTTACAACATGAAAACCACCATTTTCTCCCATCTCTCTCTCTAGATTGCCGTCCCAATTCAGCCCCTAAACACCATCATTGATCAAAATTTAACCATAAACATATGTTATAATTAACATATGTTAATCCCCATTCAAAAAGATGAAGATTGGTACAACTTATAACATCCATGGAGGAGTTTTCATGGTGTCATGAGGCTGATTTTCCACAAGGAGTTGATGAAGATTGGAGTTCTTGAAGATGGTGTTGGCTAAGCGCAAGTTTCTCCATCAAAAACCATGCCAAACTCATAACTTACATCAAGTTGGTGGTATAAAGATTGTCCTCCTCAACTTCTTGTTATTTTGATTATGTAAACATGTATTTTATTTCCTATTGTATATATTTATGATGATTATATGATGATAAAAATGTTATGTGGGGATTTGTTGTTGATAAACATGATTAAAAAGGTGAAAAACCATATGAAACAAGGTTAAAATCTTGTTTAAATTACATGGCTGTATAAAAAAGTAAAGAAGTAAGTCATGAACTGATAAAATGATGAAGTAGGATGGATTTACAGTAAGCTATGGGTCTTGTACACATGTGAGAGTTGGCCATGCAATGGAATCAAAATAATGAGTGAGATATGATCAAAACAAGTTTAAGGTATAAATCTGAAGTTACTGTTTTGGACGATTTTTAGAAAATATTTAGAAGATGATTCAACAGTAGCTATAGAATAGTTAAATGTAGCACATATCATGTAGTTTATGTGATAAAAATTTGAGCTTCTATCTCCATGTAGAACTCAAGATATGGCAGTTTTGGTGAAGATGAAGTTAAAAATCAGATTTTTGGAAATTAAAGAATAATACTATTATATAAGCACTCACATTTTAATATATAAAATGTAAAATAAAAACCTACTAACTTATAAAACTTATATATATAAATATATAAAAGGTGTAATAAGTTTATAAATGATAAAAATGGAAACTTGTTAAGTTTTATAAGTTATAAAACTATAAACATGATTTTTACGACTTTTTCGGCTATTGCCGTAAAATTAACGTTTTTGTTAAATAAAACTTAGATGGTTGGACCCGTCTAATGTAAAGTTTATAAAAGTCATATACTGATGTATAGGTAACTAATACAAGTAAAAACCGATAAAACCCGAACTATAAGAAATACGGACATTTACGAGCTAAATAAACATATTGGACTAATAATTGGACTTAATAGGATAAAAACTTGTAAAAAGAACTTATTGGGCTTAACCCATTTGGGCCCAACATGGAAAATATATATACTGATAATATAAGTACAAAAAGGATTAAAACAAGTTAAATAACTTATAATAGGCTTATTGGACCTAAAACACGTAAATGGGTAAAACTAGTAAACTAGTATAAAAGTTATCGACACATAACTCTAAAATGAGTAAACGAGAATATGTAAACCCACTTGATCATCATATATATATATAATCATCATATGTATACATAATTGATATTTTTATAAAGTCATTTGACAAACTTCTAAGACCGATTATTATTTATATAGGTTTCCGTGATTGAAGCACGTACCGTACGTCCGAATTGCCGATAACCCGCCTTCCCACATCAACGTGAGTTCATAGCCTCGCACTCTTTTAAATGTTTTTATAGATGTTTTATAAACCGCGAGGGAGATAACATGTTAGTTTTATAAAATAGGACACCATTTGTCCCGATTGTTTGTTTATTAATTTTGGACCCGAAAGATTGAATGACCCGATTGTATGACCCGATAAATGATTAATGGACCCGATAGATGAAATTTAATGGATTATTAAAGTTAGGTTATGTCACTAAAAGTCCCATTAGCATGAATTGTGAACTACCGAGAGTTGGTAGACGCTTATACATTTAATAGTACTATTTGGGGACGATCACCCCAGTTCGCGCCTTGACGGTTGATCCCCGTCGTGCCACATTGATTGGTAAGCGAATTTATGTATGAGAAGATTTCAATAGCGTGACCTTTGTGACGACACGCTACTTCAGATGGGCAAAATTGATATCGGGTTAGCTACCCGTTGTTGGTTTAGTAAGGTAACAATGTCATGCGGCTTATAATAATCCAAATCACCAAAATAGTACTGGACGCTCCGGATTACGACGTATTGCCTGACTAGCAATACTGGTTCATACTATTGATATTATGATTGTATTTTGGTTTTCATAACCATATTCATATAACGATTTTTATTTGATTTTATACAACGTCATAAGACGTATTGTATGATTGTTTTTACGACATTGGCTCGTATAATGATTTTTAAGGCAAATGCCTATATTATGATTTTCGATAAGGATTTATATAAAATGACTTTGGCTATTTTACGGCCTATTACAATGAGTTGTACGAACTGATTTTTGGTACTAATTTTATACCAAAGTTATATTGATGGAATTTATTAAACTCTATGAATTCACTCGGCGTTATCGCTGACCTTTTCTTTTAACATGTTTTATCTCAGGTACTTGAAGGTAATTCTCAGGAAGACGACAAGAATTCATGGCCCGCACTTAAACAATATTTTCCATTCAAATACTTTGTAAAACTTTGTATGAAATAATATGACTTGGGACCGATGTAACTTTGATATTTATGAATGGAAATGATTTATTATTAAACGACGCGATTTTTAAGCGTTGTCTATGATGTGAGTAATGTGCTATCCCGTAACACCAACTAGTCTTCCGCTATATTGAGTTGTATAAATCTGGGGGTGTTACAAATTGGGGTGAAAATCGAGGACAATAAAATTATTTCTAACGAAGCATTCACGTGTTCTTATTCTATGAACCTAAACGTCCCATTTTGTGATGAAAATCATACATTATGTCTAAAACGCAAGTAGTAGTAGCAATAGTAGTAGTGTAGCTAGTTTATCATTCAATAAAGTGAATAAAAATGAATTTTGGAGGTGCTACGATACTTTATTCTAGCATTGCGTGAGGGTACGACAATGGTTTAGTATGGGGGAGTGATGAGACTGCTTTTATACATAGTCTCATCGTCCAAAAAGGGCTTAAAATGCATTAAATATCATCAAAATACCCATATATATGCTTGTGTTTGTTCCTTGTGTATTTTAGGTACGGATATTGAGAAAATGACAAAAGATCACAAGAATCATACAAAAACGAACACGGGAAACGAAGCCGCACAATGAACCAAGCCCTAATGAAGACTTTCCCAAGAAAAACCCTTGAAGACTTCAAGAATTATGAAGAAGGGTCCTCCAATATGGAATAATTTACACTTTATACCCTTGTATCTTCATAGTTACAAGTTTGGTCCCTAAAGTTTGTCAAAATTACAAAAAGGGCCCTCCACTTTGAAGAATTGACAAGTTTAGCCCCTCAACAAAGGTAAATTGTCAACCATTATCCTTCACAAAGTCAAATACATCATGAAGTCCTTCAAAGTAAAAGAAATTACAAGTTTGGTCCTTTGAAAATACCAAAATTACAAAAGGACCCTTAACTTTGAAGATTTGGCAAAAATGGTCCCTCAATCATTATGAATTGGCAACTTTAGTTCTACAAAATACCAATCATACAAGTCAAGACCATTACCATTGAAGAAATTACCAAATCCGCCCTTCAAGAATCACAAAATGGCAAGAATTACCCCTGAAAATACTTTGGAAAAGTATTTGGGGCAAAAGTATGAAAAGTTAAACTTTAATAACAAAGAGATCCGGATTCTTGTGCCTTATTTACAAAATGAAAGGAAATGGAAAGTTAAGGGGTTAAACATGGCCAGACAAGGAAGATACCTAGACTATTGGTGGGCTGCCATGTGTCCCACTACCACTCCACAACTAATCACAATCCACCATTCCTCCACCTAAGCAATCCGCTCACCAGTTTATTTATTTTTAATCCTTGGCGCCATTAACAACATTTTAAACTTAATCACTCCTTAATCCGGATCAAACAAGGCACTATTTACTCCAAGAACACATTTGGGCTTTTGTTAAATACAAAAAATTAAACCCTTAATTGTGCAGATTGATGATTAAGGTGACCCTAATCACAACACAACCTTAATATTGGTCATCATATCATTCACGTGTCCACATGGGACCTGCCCTGCTACACGTTTGAGGAAGAAGACAAGAAGAGCCAGTCATCCAATGTCCCACAATTGTGCTTACATCCTAAGCTTGTTACAAGCCTTTGGATCACCTTTTCACTTGCCATCTATCACAACACAACAAAATTCGTCACATGATTCTTCAAGAAATTCAAACATGACAAGGGAAAATTTTGAAGTTCAAGGCTAGGGTTTCACTTATTTTTCAGCTTTCTAGATACATTGTATGCCTATATAAAGGCACTAGGACTTTATATTTCAACTGCTTTTGGTTTTTCCTTGTTCAGCAACTTGTAAATCCTCTTTTCAGTTTAATGAAATTGTGTTAAGTGTGTTGAAGAAAGACCAAGTGCCACCTATTTTTATGCTTGTTTATGTTATTTGTTCACTGAATTTGAATCTCAAAACCTGTTTTTAAGGAGAGTGCAAAAGTTTGCATTTTTCCTTCAAGCTTGATATTTTGCTAAGTTCTTGTTCAAACCTTGGAATTCTTGGGTTATAGGGCTGATCATAGCATCCTAATTGTGATATTAAGGTGTGGTGAGGCTTATAACTTGGGGATAATCAAGTGTGGGTAACAAGGTTGCATTAATCAAGGCTTTTTAAGTTTCTGATTTTGATATTGTGCTACTTACATTGTTGAATCTTAGCAGGCTTGTTATCGGAAGCTTGTGCTTGTTCTAGCTAGCACATAAGGTCATAAATTCGTGGGTGTGGATGTACATCCATGAGGTTTGTCATGAAACCTTGAAAATCTGATAAAAATTGGATTTTTTGTGGATTTGTGCTATACTGTTGTTCTTGTCGATTTTTTGGCTTAAATCTTCTTAGTCTTGCATGATAAGGTTGTTTATATGCTAGATTGATCATTGGGTAAACTGATTCACACTTTTTCTTGTTTAAAATTTGATTTGAAAAGATAAAGGGGTGTTTGGGACTACCTGTTTAAACTTGAAACTTGTTATTGTGTTGTAGAAAGTTTGTGTTTGTGTTCTATATCTTATATATGCTTGGTTGAGAGTGTTTTGCTGCAAGTTTTTTGGTTTAAAACCTTGAATCAAACAATCTGCTATAAAATCTTTGTTATTGCCTGTTTTGACCTAGGATTTTGGGAACACTTAGGGTGTATGCATGCTTAGGGCTAAAAGTGGTTTAAACAAAGTTATTGTAACATGTTTGAGAGATTTGAGGTGTTGAATCTGGTTTGTGTGTCAAATACATCAGCAAAGTAAAAAATTCCATGCGTTAGTGTTCATCAGTAACATTCATCAGCTTAGATCTTGCTTAATTCTTTGAATCATTGCATGAAACTTGTTTAGACTTGTTCATTTGAGTTTAATATAGCTTGTGTATGCATTTGGTGGAATTTGCCTGGCTGAATTGTGCTCTAAGTGCTTTTTGAACCTAAACTGCTTATTGTTTCATGTCTGTGCTAGATCTGGTACTTTAGTGATTAAATTGTATCAATTGGGTGATTGTGTTTGTCATTTATTGATTGTTATTGACTCCTTTTGATCCAAAGACAAAAAGTCAAACAAGTCAAGCAATGGAAAAAGTTTCCACTGCTCAACACCCAAAACTAGACCCTATTAGTGTTAAATTGAATCAACTTATCAATAAGCTATTTTAGCTTATCCAGACTTGTAACAACTTATTTTTTGTAATAGATCTTCATTATTTGACCCATTTTATTAGAATAGAGCTTATTGGACTTTGACTTTAACTTTTTGCTAGAAAACCAACTTATTTGACTTTTACATAAGTGCTTATTTTCTTTTTCCAGCTTATTGAGTCAACTTATTTGAAAACACTTTGTTGATTTTGCTTAATTAAGTCATTTGAAAGCTTTAGAAACTTGAATCAGCTTTTGGGGTGGCCTAGAACTCAAAAACGACTATTTTGTCGTTTTCTGTAGATTGCTTATTGCATTTTCAGGCTTATTCCTTGGGCTTATTTCAAATTTCTTTTTACAAAAGTCTTATTTAGGACAAAAGAAGCTTGTGTGTCTAATTTGAGCTTATGGCATTGGCTTATAGCTTAATGGGCCAAAAAGCCCATTAAGAATAAGTTGTTTGGTATAAGCTAGCTTATTTCACACTTTCAGCTTTTGGGCCTTTGGAGAAAGTTTTTTTTAAAATCAAATTTTCAGTCAAGTAGTCCTTTTTGGGCTTATTTTGGACACTTTTTCATTTTGGGCCCAATTTAGCCCATTAAGTTATCTGTTTTGGGTTTAGCCCAATTTTTAGGCCCATTAAGGGTATTTAGGTAATTTCATTTTCATTTCTGAGTTATTTAGGTTAAAATAAGCTAGTTTGCATCTTTTTAGAATTTTTTATGATTTTTGGATTTTTAATTATATTTTAATATTATTTTATTGTTAAAAAATAAAAGTCTTATTTTCTAAGTTTTTATATTTTTCCTAGATTGTAGACACTTAATTAGGAATTTTGAAACTTTCCAAATATTTTTTGCGTCTTTTAATTATTTACTAGAATGAATTTAAGTTTTAATTGATTTTAATAGTTTTTAATTGTTTAAAAATAGTTTTTAGTGGTTTTAAAATTTTGAAAAATACTTTTTAGCTTAATTAGGGTATTTTTGAGGTATACAAACTTTAAGATCTTGTTTTGGACTTTTTAATAGTTAATTTTGATTTTTAGGGCTTTAATTAGCATTTAAAAGTCATTATTTAATTAATTAAAAGGTTTTGGCAAGTTTGGATTTTTTCGTAAACCCTTAGAATATTTTTGTGGATTTTTAGTGATTTTGGTAGTTTTTAGGGTAAAATTTTAATTTTAGTGCTTTTTACGGTTTTACGTGTACACCTTTTTCGTCTTAGTTTAATACGACATCGTAACCGTCATTCTCTTCTTATCCCATTTCTTTTTTCTTTCTCACAAATATAATCACAAAGATAATCAATTCATTACATACACACTAAGCCTCTTTGAGAATGATCCCCATTTTGGGTCATTTGTACACGGTTTTCCTAAATCGTCGTGCTTAATACTTGCCACTTTCGCTCTCTTTTCCTAAATAGTAGTAAAACCACTACATCACTCTCAATCATACGGCTTAAAGCCATATACATCCAAAACCAAGTATTAAATCCACCAAGATTCTTGTCTCATCTTTACTACAAATCATTAGTAGTATCATTCCTTTTGAAATCACTATAAACAAGCCCTAGCCGAAATCATCAAGGCCACGACTTGGTTTGTATTAGGGTTTTCTTCATCATCTTGAGTAGATCTCAAATCTCCTTGTTCATCTAGATCATTCTTGGTACTTTTTGGCAAGAAGGGTATACACATCATATTCTTTCATTTCTTCATGCATGCATCATCATACATCTATAAACACAAGTAAATAACATGTTAAAAATCAAGATTTGATAAAGTTATAACCATTATCGGTCACTACATAATTATGAAACTCATATACATGATTTAAAATCTTCTAATAAGAAACATATGATTTGTATTCTATGTTTTAAACTAGATTTGAAAACTCTATGAAACCTTTTATAAATCTAAATGTTGCATGAGTTACAAATCTTGTTCTATAGGACTATGGTTAACTAATAATCACAGATCTCATAAAATAAACTTATGTAACTTAAAGATCATGAAAACCATGACCTTAAAGGTCACGGCTAAAATAAATGATGACCATATGATTTGTGTCCTAAGTTTTGAATAATGGAATATGAAATGTTACATGTTAAATGGAATATTAAAAATCACAAAATGTAACTTATGTGTATATATGTAGCTGTGGGTTACATATGACTTAAAATGGGTTAGATGTACATGCATGCTTATATGAACCTATATCCAGTGATAAGTGTTAACTTAACATGATAAACATGAAATAAGCTAAATAGATCTTATTAGAATATTGGGAGAAAACAATATAGCCGTGGGCTATATATTGTTTTCTTGGAATGATAGTAACCTTGGGAACATGCATGTAACCTAGATAATCATGATGTGTTTTTGTATATATTTACAAGACTTAAAGATTAGCTAAAGTGTTCATCTTGGAAATACCAAGATTTAAAAATATAGCCGTGGGCTACATATGTGTGTACAAGAATCTATGATTGATTTTTAGGTCTAGACATAGTTTAGATCTCATTTTAGGCTTGTGACTTATCTTCTTGATGTGTACATAGTTAGATCTATTTTTGTAACACTTATAAATTGCATGCAACCTTAAAATGAGACTTGACTTATATTAATAAGCTATAACTAATTATAGTCGTGAGATATAAACTCCTATTAGGGCTTATGACTTACTTGCAACCTTATAACACACCTAGATCTAATTTGGTACATCACATAAAACAAATTATAATTTTTATTCTCCTAATTAGATTTAAAACTAAATATAAATACAGCTCATAATAAGCTTATAAGAATATCCTAAGTTAAAACTTACATAAAATATAAAGTAATGTTAATGGACTAATTAAGTCCATGAAATGTTAATCTAAAACTTAATGGACCCAATAATCCCATTTGATAAATCTTAGTAACTTAAATGGACTTAAGATTACACTTAGGACCATTTATCTAATAAAAGGACTTAAAAGTGGACTTGAGATATATTTAAGCCCACTAAAATAGCCCATTAGATGTTTAGCCCGTTTAATGAGCCCATGTCAAGTTTAAATGATAAAGTAAATGTTTTTATAATAAAATATAACTTATAAAAACTTTTTGGATGAAAATGCCAATTTATAAACTTAAGGACTAAAACCGTAACTTATGAAACTTGTTTTGATAAACTAGTAAACACAAGGACTGAAAATGTAAATATCCAAAAGTCTAGGGTTTAATAAATACTATACGTGGAAAATTAAACCCTAGGGACCATTTTGGGAAGATTCTATAAGTTATTTTATCATTTTATAACCCTAAGGATTATTCTTGTAATTTGCCGAAACTTAAAGAATCCCTAGGGGCTGTTTTTGTAATCTTAGTAAAGTTACAAAACCTAGATATAACTAGGGGGACTAAATCTGCCATAAGCCAAAACTTTAACAAGCCCTAGGTACTAAATATGTAAAATCCGACAGTTATACTTGTTTAAAAATATAGAGGGACTAGTTTTGCCTTATTCTGAAACATTAACAAGCCCTAACCCTAAAATCTATTTTAATTATAATAAAACATAATTAAAATACTTAGACCATAAGAATTAAGGTATAAATTCTTAAGTTTAAATTATTTTATAAATATTAAAATAATTTATGGAAACTTTAAAGTTAAATAAAATATTATATTTATTTTTCAAAATAAAATATTTATATTTACTTTAGGAAATAATTGTACAAACAATTATGAATATGTATTACTCATACATAAACTCATATACTTTAGAAAATAAAATTTATATGAACGTTGTATAAATTGAATGTTAATATTTAAGTAGAACATCATACGTCTACTTAAAATATGAAACTTAATATTGAAGTTTAAATGAATGATTATAATACATGAACTACGTACATGAACTAATATTAAGTAGAATTTTTATGTTTACTTAATAATGAAACTTAATAGTAAATGAGTGATTATAATACTTGAACAGAGAACGTAAATTGGTATTTTAAGTAAGACATTATATGTCCAGTTAAATAAGAAACTTAATTGCAAGTTAAATGATTATTATAAATACATGTATGCTAACTGATATTAATAGTTAAACATTTTATGTTTACTTAGAAATGAAACTTATATAGATAAGTTAAATCAATATTGATGATACTTGAACTACAGTTATTTAGATAAATACCGTAGCATAAATGAACTGACTAAAATATGTATAAGCATACCTATATGTTCTTTGTACTATCTATTAAGACTGTACTATCTGGTTAGGCATAACTTTGGCATGAGCTTTAATTGGATATATGTATTAAACAGCAATTTCCTACTCCCAGGTGAGTTTACAGCCCCATATAAACTTTTGATAAAACTTTCCCATTTGGGAAAGATAATATGCAAACACTTAATGGACATAACCAGACTGTATAAACTTGACTATGATTGATTATTATTGGCCGGGACAACAGACGTATACCATGTTGGAACTGGAATGGGTGTCTTTTTGTAAGACACTACGTCCTCATCTGTTGAGGACTATGGAGGTAAAGCTTCAGTTTCTAATAATAAACAAATGGTATCTAAATTTTAGTAAGAATGCTTTATGCATTGTTACTTCTATGATTAATGTATGTCCAAACTAATTAATTGTTAAAAACTGTAAACTCACCAACTTTATGTTGACCCCCTTTAGTATGTTTTGCACATGAATATGAAGTTAGTACGTGGTGTGTGCATGGTCTCCAGCATCTTAGTAATCTGCATCATAGGACTCGTCAGGGGTTCTATTTGCGAAACATAAACAATCACCTTCTATCATGTTTAAGACAATTTTATTTTATTTGTTATCAAACATGTAAACTGATTTAAATAACTCTTTATCTTATGCTCTATGGACTATATGCTATCGATCCACCCTAGTGACATCTCTGTGGATATTTCCGCATATTTTGACCCTACCCCAGGGTGTCACAGAGAATGGTATCAGAGCATTAGTTATAGAGAACCAGATAAATTTTTAAATAAAATAAAAATAAAATGATTTTACTTTTTTTAAAACTGGACTATAACTTATAAAAATCTTTTTGGAATTTTATTTTGGGACCGTATTAGTTAAGCATATAGATCTTAGGGCATTTTATGCTATGTGAACTAAGTGTATATATATTGATTACGAAACTTGATTATTAATACTGTTTAGTGAGATATTGTTAAAATGTTAGATATGCTAAACTTGAAGATTTTACACTACATAGTAAAATACTGAAATGAGAATATAGGTAATATTAAACCAAATCTCGTACTTACAAATTGATAAATGAATTGCTTAAATGATAATATTTATATATATATATATATATATATATATATATATATATATATATATATATATATATATATATATATATATATATATATATATATATATATATATATATATATATATAAGTTTTAATATTTGTAACCTTAAAACATTATAATAATTGTTTAAAAGGGATGTATTTCATAAAACATGTAATCTAAAATAATATTGTTCTTTGTTTGCAAGCTTATATTCACTTCAAATTTAAAATAATACTATTTCAGAGCATCATGCCTCCGCCTACTGCATCCTTGAATCTTCTACCCGTAGTAGCTCCTACTCCAGTTGTTTGTTCATCCCCATGATCGACGCAGTGTGGATGGTTGTCAGCCTCGGATTCAGAGGATGACCCACCCATCTAAGTTGTACACCCAAAGGACCCTTTTTCTATCTCAGACTCAGCCACACTGGCCCCAACCTCTAAGGAGGACCGGGTCCCTCCTAGCATACCATCTTCCATGCCTCCATCCTTATCATCGGGCTATTTTTCTGGGCCCACACCCGTCTCCACTTATGAGACCGGGGAAGGCTCCGGGGCAGGACATGTCGATTCCTTTCAGGCCCAGATTTCCGCACTGGCTGCACGCCAGGAACGGGAGATATCGGACCTTCACAGCCAGTTGATAGCCAGTCAACAAAGCCATGCCGTCATCTATGATCGTATCGACACTCTTTTTCTTACTATGAGGGGAGACTCCCAAACCGCTAAGGGCACCCAGGCTAGGACGGACGAGGCACTGAAGTGTTTATTGGAGGAGAACTACCGCCTCTACAAGCGCATTCAGGTCATGGAGGGTCTGCAGTATCAGAGCCATGCTGCTCTTTCCGCTCAGGAGCAATCATTATCCATTTTCTTTGATCTCGCCACTCTCCGGCATGATGGGGTTACTGGGGAGATGGCTTATATCCAAGGTGTCGTTGATAGACTCCGGAACCAGCTACTGTCTGCACTCCGTACACTCAAGGAGACCCGAACGACAGTTCGGACTTTATGGAACACCAGGAGGAATTCTGCAGCCCCACCAGCTCCATTAGCACCATCAGCCCCGACATCATCTAGTGGACCATCCAGGCAAGATTATTATAGACGTACTAGACTTCTTGTACGTCATGATAAGCTTACGGGTTGCATCCCGGCTATCATGACATAGGGCCTTTGTACTTTTATCTCTTTTTCAGCTTTTGGTGACGTAACCCCGTACTTTATCTTTTCTTTTCTTTTGGGACATGTAATTTTGGGATATGATGTTTTAAAGACTGTGTGTATCATTACCTTGGACTAGGCCCAACCGGCTTATGACTTAGATTGTGTTATACTTTATGAATGTTAAATTTCTCATAGAAATAACATGTAATCACTTTCTTTTTTATATCTGCTGTGCAATCTATTATATTATGAGATCTTGACAGGTTATCCAAATTTGTTATGAAATTAGTGCATAAGTTTTCTCGTGCAAAAAATATAAAAATTGTACTAACGCTTGAACTAATAATCTCATTTTGTATATGATTATAGACAAATGGTGATTACGAGATCAAATCCCAATAATGCAACCACTTCCAATGCCGATAATGCTGAATCCCTAGAAGCTACCCGAAATGTTAATGCCGCACAACTGCGGGAAATGATAAGTGAAGGCATCACAGCAGCCATGGCAGCCAGAGGAGCTGACCCAAATGCAAACAATGATCCAAACTTCGATGCATGCAGAAACAACACCAACAGGGGTTGCTCTTACCCCGACTTCTTAAAATGTAAACCCTCATACTACCGAGGGAAAGAAGGAGTTGTTGAATTGATGCAGTGGTTTGAAAGGATAGAGACAGTCTTCCGCATCAGTGGTTGTGCTGACGAGAACAGAGTTAAGTTTTCTACATGCACTCTACTCGAGAGCGCCCTTACCTGGTGGAACTCTGTGGTCGCCATCCTTGGACATGACACTGCTTATACTCTCACTTGGGCCAACCTCAAGGAGAGAATGACTGAGAAGTATTGTCCCACAGGAGAAATGAAGAAGTTGGAAGTAGAGCTGTGGGATCTCAAGTGTACGAACAATGATATCCTTTGGTACAACCAAATATTTCAAGAGTTAACCTTGATGTGCACCAGAATGTTTCCTCTAAGGAGTGACAAGATTGAGAAGTATGTCAGCGGACTCCCTGACAGTGTGCTAGCTTCACGACCCACTACTGTAGAAGGTGCTATAGAATTTGCGACTGAGCTGACCAACAAGCGAGCCCGCAATCTATCCGAGAAGCAAACGGACAACAAGAGAAAATCTGATGAAAGCTCTCATAGCCAGCACCAGCAGCCTTCCAAAAAGCAGAACGTTGGGCAAGCTGATGACACTACTCCCACAACCCGCACCAAGAGCTACTCAGGGACCAAGCCTAAGTGTTCAAAGTGCAACTACCACCATGTTGTTGGAGGAAAATGCCAAGGATGCTACAAGTGTAGATAACAAGGCCATTTTGCTCGCGATTGTCAAACAAATATTGATACACCAGGTCAACCCAATACCAATCCTAGGAACAGCAACAGGGGCAAGTCCAATGCACGTGGGAGTGGAAGTGGGCAGTAGGGAAACCGAAACCTCACTGGTGGGAGAAGTAGTAGACCAAAGAAAGCTTTGGTATGTTATGAGTGTGGAACCCCTGGGCATGTGAGACCCGATTGTCCCAAGTGGGCCAACCAGAAGAAGGACAACAAGGGAACTCCTTTGCAAGTATACATGGCCGGCAATGCCCAAGCAAATCCAGGCTCCAACATCGTACCTGGTACGTTCTTACTAAACCAATGATATGCATCTATCTTGTTTGATACATGAGTAGACCAAAGCATTGCAATTGCTAAACTTAGTAAGAAATTGGAAATCCCTCTGTTAGTTCTAGACTCCTATTATATTGTGGAATAGTCGACGGAAAGGTTATGATGGTTAACACCATCATTCGATGTCGTTCCATAAAACTTTCCAAATCGCCCGTTTTACATCAGTCAGATCCTAGAAAGTCTTGATAGCTTTGACATCGTCATTTGTATGAATTGACTAGCAAGTATCATACAATTATCCTATACGACCCAAAAATTGGTTCGTGTACCTTGGGGAGATGAAACCTTGATTATACTGGGGAGCCATAACCCCGATATAGTTAACACTAGATTTAGTGTCATCTCTAGCACCAACAAGCCATAGAGTACTTGGTCCGGGAATGCCCCATTCCCCTAACCTATTTCTCCAACCCTAAACCTAAAAGGCACATCCAACTAGCAATGGGTGTATTTTGTAGGGCTAAGTCGACCTCCTTCGTAAGGAAATGTTGAATGGCCCATGTTTTTGGACATTCCTTTTTCCTCTTCGGGTCCAATTAGTTCGACAATACCATCACCCACCAGACTCTGGGAGATGTGATTTCCTCTCTTTAGAAGTCAGAATTTGTACAAATTTTGAACAAGTAACAGTGAATGCATGACCCTTGTTACGACACCCTACAAGGCGCGCACTTCTTTATTCTTGGTATCTTCTTGTATTTCCACCATTTGAGGTACTTCTTTTCTATGCCCATCTCGCTCAATCCCGCGGCGAATGAAGCAGATTCTTTGTATCTTATTACGCAATCGCCATTAACAACAATCTTAACCTCTCTGTTGGGTACAAACTTTAGTACTATTAACTAATGTTTGTATCCTATAAGCTTGAGGTATAATCGTGAGTCTTTTCTTAAAGCTGTTGATATAGGATGGGTTATAGTTAAAATGTTTTGTTTTACCTTCAAACCCCAATTTCCATCATCGGGTGTGGAGATATAACCTGTATCCCACTCGTGAAAAGGATGTAGATATAGTACATCCCCAGCTTCCCCAGCGTACAAAACATGCTGGCGTGTCCTCCTCATATTAGAAACCATTTGCAATGGATTTGTCCTCCTAACAAAATCCACATCGCTAATGGTCCTCTCCTAGATCCTGAAGGAGTATGACTGCGACCCCCGTTGGGAATTCCGTACCTATTCATCCATAGTAGCAGTCTCCTTTAATGCTCAATCGGATGTATAGTGCGATCCAGATAAAGATCTATTTGCATTCCTTTCCTATTCATCCATAGCAGCAGTCTCCTTTACTACTCAATCGGATGTATAGTGCGATCAAGATAAAGATCTCTTTGCAAGTCCGTACCTATTCATCCATAGCAGCAGTCTTCTTTACTGCTCAATCGGAGGTATAGTACGATCCATATAAAGATCTCTTTGCATTCCTTTCCTATTCATCCATAGCAGTAGTCTCCTTTACTACTCAATCGAACGTATAGTGCGATCCAGATAAAGATCTCTTTGCATTCCTTTCCTATTCATCCATAGCAGCAGTCTCCTTTACTGCTCAATCGGATGTATAGTGCGATCCAGATAAATATCTCTTTGCATTGTTCCTGTCCATCCCTAGCAACAGTCTCCTTTACTGTTCAATCGGATGAATGGTGAAACCCGGATAAAAACCTCTTTGCATTCTCTTCTGTTCACCTGTAACTACAGAAGCTTTCATTAATGCCCAATCGGACGTATAAGGGAATGCTAGGTGTAGATCACTTCGCGTTCATGTCATCATCAGTACCTGGGAGAGAGTCTGAAATGATCATATACTTAGAACATCTTTCACTTAAGAGATAACTACGTTTTTAGTAGCTTTGAGGACAAAGCTAAAATAACGGGGTGGTGCTGTAAAATCCATGATTTTACCATGATTTTATATAATAAATTTCCACCCAATAATCCTAGAACACTTATCCATGTATTATATTTCCTTGGGATGTGTATAAACATGTCTATCATGTAACTATACTTTTACTTACATCTTTGTTGAAAATAGCTTCATAACTTAAAACCATGAGCATACAACTAGGAAAAACAATTAATGAAATTATAACTAGCATTGTGTGTACCACACTTAAGACAATTTGGAAATATACTATAAGTAAGTATTTAGCCACAATATGTGTGTAAATTAACTAGGGGTATACTTAAACTCTTGGACTAGCCCAAGACCATCACCCTCCGTTATGTGTAAGCCCAACATAAGCCCAACACAAGCCCACCCTACCCTTTTTGGTTAGCTATACATGGCACCAAGGGTATGTGGAAGGAGAAGAGATGCACGGGAAACATAAAGGCTTACACTTGGCAAGATTTCTCTTACCAAGAGAAGTCATGCCTTTTGCCCTCCTCCCACTCTCCCCTTTTAGCCGAAAACACACACACATACTCTCACATTCTCTCAAGGAATCTAATCTTGTTTCTCTCATCCTCTTTTCTCTCAGTCATACGACTTAAAGCCATATACATCCAAAACCAAGTATTAAATTCACCAAGATTCTTGTCTCATCTTTACTATAAATCATTAGTAGTATCATTCCTTTTGAAATCACTATAAACAAGCCCTAGCCGAAATCATCAAGGCCACAGCTTGCTTTGTATTAGGGTTTTCTTCATCATCTTGAGTAGATCTCAAATCTCCTTGTTCATCTAGATCATTCTTGGTACTTTTAGGCAAGAAAGGTATACACATCATATTCTTTCATTTCTTCATGCATGCATCATTAGACATCTATAAAAACAAGTAAATAACATGTTAAAAATCAAGATTTGATAAAGTTATGACCATTATAGGTCACGACATAATTATGAAACTCATATACATGATTTAAAATCTTCTAATAAGAAACATATGATTTGTATTCTATGTTTTAAACTAGATTTGAAAACTCTATGAAACCTATTATAAATCTAAATGTTGCATGAGTTACAAATCTTGTTCTATGGGACTATGTTAACTAATAATCATAGATCTCATAAAATGAACTTATGTAACTTAAAGATCATGAAAACCATTACCTTAAAGGTCACAGCTAAAATAAATGATGACCATATGATTTGTCTCCTAAGTTTTGAATAATGGAATATGAAATGTTACATGTTAAATGGAATATTAAAAATCACAAAATGTAACTTATGTGTATATATGTAGCCGTGGGTTATATATGACTTAAAATGGGTTAGATGTACATGCATGCTTATATGAACCTAGATCTAGTGACAAGTGTTAACTTAACATGATAAACATGAAATAATCTAAATAGATCTTATGTGAATATTGGGAGAAAACAATATAGCCGTGGGCTATATATTGTTTTCTTGGAATGATAGTAACCTTGGGAACATGCATGTAACCTAGATAATCATGTGTTTTTTGTAAATATTTACAAGACTTACAGATTAGCTAAAGTGTTCATCTTGGAAATACCAAGATTTAAAAATATAGTCGTGGGCTACATATGTATGTACATGAATCTATGATTGATTTTTAGGTCTAGACATAGTTTAGATCTCATTTTGGGCTTGTGACTTATCTTCTTGATGTGTACATAGCTAGATCTATTTTTGTAACACTTATAAATTGCATGCAACCTAAAAATGAGACTTGACCTATCTTAATAAGCTATAACTAATTATAGCCATGAGATATGAGCTCCTATTTGGGCTTATGACTTACTTGCAACCTTATAACACACCTAGATCTAATTTGGTACATCACATAAAAAAAATTATAATTTTTATTCTCCTAATTAGATTTAAAACTATATATAAATAAAGCTCATAATAAGCTTATAAGAATATCCTAAGTTAAAACTTACATAAAATGTTAAGTAATGTTAATGGACTAATTAAGTCCATGAAATGTTAATCTAAAACTTAATGGACCCAATAAGCTCATTTAATAAATCTTAGTAACTTAAATGGACATAAGATTACACTTAGGCCCATTTAACTAATAAAAGGACTTAAAATTGTATTAAGCCCAATAAATGATTTGAAGGCCCATTTAAAAAAATTAGTGTACTTGAGATATATTTAAGCCCACTAAAATAGCCCATTAGATGTTTAGCCCGTTTAATGAGCCCATATAAAGTTTGAATGATAAAATAAAAGTTTTTATAATAAAATATAACTTATAAAAACTTGTTGGATGAAAATGACAATTTATAAAACTTAAGGACTAAAACCGTAACTTATAAAAACTTGTTTTCATAAACTAGTAAACACAAGGACTGAAAATGTAAATATCCAAAATCTAGGGTTTAATAAATACTATCCGTGACAAATTAAACCCTAGGGACCATTTTGGGAAGATTCTAAAAGTTATTTTGTCATTTTATAACCCTTAGGACTATTCTTGTAATTTGCTGAAACTTAAAGAAGCCCTAGGGGCTGTTTTTGTAATCTTAGTAAAGTTACAAAACCTAGATATAACTAGGGGGACTAAATCTGCCATAAGCCAAAACTTTAACAAGCCGTAGGTACTAAATATGTAAAATCCGAAAGTTATACTTGTTTAAAAATATAGTTAGTGTGACAATCCGTCAATTTATGGTTGATATTTTATCCTCAAATATTATTTGAAAATATTATTTTAATGTTACAATATGAACTCACTTATTTTTGGGAAGAAATTTGGATTTACGTCTTGAAGTAGCATCGACTACATTTAAACCGGAGGATTCTACGTACGTGCTTACGTTTACATACACCGTCTTTGGTGACAGTCCGACATTTCAGAAAATAAATTTATCCGTGAATATTATTTTGTAGTTTTAAATTTGTGTTAGTTCATAAACTCACAAATTTACGAGAAGAGATTAGGACTTACGATTTTATTTTAACGTCCTTTACGAATAAACCGGAAACCTTAGGATTACGTATTTACGTTTTCGAACTTCGTTTTTGATGAAACAATTTTTATTAGATTTGTTTTGTGACGTTGATTCATAATTTATAAAAACGTTTTTCGCAAAACGACCCGAGGGCACGCAAATCGAGGAAAACTTGAATCGAGGAGTACCCGTAAATAAATGGGGATGAGACAAGTGGGACACTTGTCCCACCCCCAAAACCGGCCAAGCTTTAGCTACAACACATCATATGATGTGTCAAAGTGTTAGCTTAACACTTACATGTGTAAGCTAAGCTTACACATTAAGCTACCTTACAACAAAACCAACCAAAACCACTAGCAACTCTCATTTCCATTTCCCTCACATGCAAAACCACTTCTCTCTCTCTCTTGGCTCCCATTTTAGCCGTCCCATATCACTCACCAACATCCCATTTTGATCAAATTCATCCAAGAAATCATGTGTTATTCATACACATGTTGAAGCCCTCTTGAAGCTCTCTTGAATGGTGGTGATTATAACATCCATGGAGGAGTTTTCTAGGTGTCTTGGGGCTAATTTTCCACAAGGTGTTTATGAAGAATGGTGATCTTGAAGATGGTCATGATTATCCACAAGTTTCTCCAACAAAATCCATGTCCAAATCATAACCTACATCAACTTGGTGGTATAAAGATTGTCCTCCTCAACTTCTTGTTATTTTGATTATGTAAACATGTATTTTATTTCCTATTGTATATGTATATGATGATTATATGATGATAAAAATGTTATGTGGGGATTTGTTGTTGATAAACATGATTAAAAAGGTGAAAAATCATAAGAAACAAGGTTAAAATCTTGGTTAAATTTGATGGCTGTATAAAACAGTAAAGAACCATATGGTAAACTGATAAAATGATGAAGTAGAATCCATTTACAGTAAGGTATATGTCTTGTACACATGTGAGAGTTGGCCATGCAATGGAATCAAAGTAATGAGTGAGATATGATCAAAACAAGTTTAAGGTATAAATCTGAGTTCACTGTTTTGGACGATTTTTAGAAAATATTTAGAAGATGATTCAACAGTAGCTATTGAAGAGGTAAATGTAGCACATATCATGTAGTTTATGTGATAAAAATTTGAGCTTCTATCTCCATATAGAACTCAAGATATGGCAGTTTTGGTGAAAGTGAAGATAAAAATCAGATTTTTGGAAATTAAAGAATAATACTATTATATAAGCACTCAAAATTTAAATAGTATAAAATATAAATTAAAACCCACTAACTTATAAACTTATTTATATAAATATGTAAAAGGGTAAATGAATGAATAACTTATATAAATGGTAGTGAAATAATACTTATAAGTTATAAAACTATAAACATTGTTTTTACGACTTTTTCGGCTAATACCGTAAAAATTAACGTTTTTGTTAAATAAAACTTAGATGGTTGGACCCGTCTAATGAAAACTTTATAAAACTTATATACTGATATATAGACATGTATAACAAGTAAAAACCGATAAAACCCGAACTATAGGGCATACGGGCATTAACGAGCTAAGTAAAAATATTGGACTAATACTTGGGCTAATATTTGGACTAAACAAGATGAACACTCATAAAAAGAACTTATTGGGCTTAACCCATTTAGGCCCAACTTGTAAAGTTTAAGTACTGGTAATATAAGTACAAAATGGATTAAAATAAGTTAAATAACTTATAATAAGCTTATTAGACTTAAGACACGTAAATGGGTAAAACTAGTAAACTAATATAAAAGTTATCGACATATAACACTAAAATGAGTAAACGAGAATATGTAAACCCACTTGATCATCATATATATATAATCATCATATGTATACATACTTGTTATTTTTATAAAGTCATTGGACAAACGTCTAAGACCGAGTATTATTTGTCTAGGTTTCCGTGATTGAAGCACGTACCGTACATCCGAATTGCCGATAACCCGCCTTTCCACATCAACATGAGTTCATAGCCTCGCACTCTTTTAAATGTTTTTATGAAATGTTTTATAAACCCGCGAGGGAGATAACATGTTAGTTTTTATAAAATAGGACACCATTTGTCCCGATTGTTTGTTTATTGATTTTGGACCCGAATGATTGAATGACCCGATTGTATGACCCAATAAATGATTAAAGGACCCGATAGTTGAAATTAAATGGATTATTAAAGTTAGGTTATGTCACTAAAAGTCCCATTAGCATGAATTGTGAACTACCGGGATTTGGTAGATGCTTATGCATTTAATAGTACTATTTGGGGACGATCACCCCAGTTCGCGCCTTGACGGTTGATCCCCATCGTGCCACATTGATTGGTAAGCGAATTTATGTATGAGAAGATTTCCATAGCGTGACCTTTGTGACGACACGCTACTTTAGATGGGCAAAATTGGTATCGGGTTAGCTACCCGTTTTTGGTTTAGTAAGGTAACAATGTCATGCGGCTTATAATAATCCAAAATTAACGAAATACTAATAGACGCACCGAATTACGAAGTATTGCCTGACTAGCAATACGGGGTCATACTATTGATATTATGTTCGTGTTTTGGTCTTCATAACCATATTCATATAACGGTTTTTATTTAATCTATACAACGTTATAAAACGTGTTGTATGATGTTTTTAACGACAATGGTTCGTATAATGATTTTTAAGGCAAACGCCTATATTATGATTTTGATAAAATGATTTTGGCTTATTTATGGCCTATTACAATGATTTGTACGAAATGATTTTTGGTAATAATTTTATACCAACGTTATATTGATGGAATTTATTAAACTCTATGAATTCACTCGGCGTTATCGCTGACCTTTTCTTTTAACATGTTTTAACTCAGGTAATTGAAGGTAATTCTCGGGAAGACGACAAGAATTCATGGCCCGCACTTAAACAATATTTTTCCATTCAAATACTTTGTAAAACCTGTATAAAATACAATGACTTGGGACCTATGTAACTTTGATATTTATGAATGGAAATGCTTTGTTAATAAACGACGCGATTTTTATGCGTTGTCTATGATGTGAGTAATGTGCTATCCCGTAGCACCAACGAGTCTTCCGTTGTACTGGGTTGTATGAATTTGGGGGTGTTACAGTGGGACTAGTTTTGCCATATTCCGAAACATTAACAAGCCCTAACCCTAAAATCTATTTTAATTATAATAAAACATAATTAAAATACTTAGACAATAAGAATTAAGGTATAAATTCTTAAGTGTAAATTATTTTATAAATATTAAAATAATTTATGGAAACTTTAAAGTTAAATAAAATATTATATTTATTTTTCAAAATAAAATATTTATATTTACATTAGGAAATAATTATACAAACAATTATGAATATGTATTACTCATACATAAACTCATATACTTTCAGAAAATAAAATTTATATGAACGTTGTATAAATTGAATGTTAATATTTAAATAGAACATCATACGTGTACTTAAAATATGAAACTTAATATTGAAGTTTAAATGAATGATTATAATACATGAACTACGAACGTGAACTAATATTAAGTAGAATTTTTATGTTTACTTAATAATGAAACTTAATAGTAAATGAGTGATTATAATACTTGAACAGAGAACGTAAATTAGTATTTTAAGTAAGACATTATATGTCCACTTAAATAAGAAACTTAATTGTAAGTTGAATTATTATTATAAATACATGTATGCTAACTAATTTAATAGTTAAACATTTTATGTTTACTTAGAAATGAAACTTATATAGATAAGTTAAATGAATATTGATGATACATGAACTACGGTTATTTAGATAAATACGGTAGCATAAATGAACTGACTAAAGTTTGTATAAGCATACCTATATATTCTTTGTACTATCTATTAAGATTGTACTATCTGATTAGGCATAACTTTGGCGTGATCTTAAATTGGTTATTCGTATTAAACAGTAATTGCCTACTCCCAGGTGACTTTACAACCCCATATAAACTTTTGATAAAACTTTCCCATTTGGGAAAGATAATATGCAAACACTTAATGGACATAACCAAATTGTATAAACTTGACTATGATTGATTATTATTGAAAGTGTTAAATTGTTGTAAATCGCCTGAATGTTATAAATAGATCTATTAGGGATTGACCATCCCCGTCTGGGTGAGTGATGCTCACTGTGCCTTGGCCGGGACAACAGACGTATACCATGTTGGAACTGGAATGGGTGTCTTTTTGTAAGACAATACCTCCTCATCTGTTGAGGACTATGGAGGTTAAGCTTCAGTTTTTAATAATAAACAAATGATATCTACATTTTAGTAAGAATGCTTTGTGCATTGTTACTTCTATGATTAATGTATGTCCAAACTAATTAATTGTTAAAAATTGTAAATTCACCAACTTTATGTTGACCCCCTTTAGTATGTTTTGCACAGGAATATGAAGTTAGTCGTAGTGTGTGCATGGTCTCCAGCATCTTAGTAATCTGCACCATAGGACTCGTCAAGGGTTCTATTTGGGAAACATAAACAATCACCTTCTATCATGTTTAAGACAATTTTATTTTATTTGTTATCAAACATGTAAACTGATTTGAGTAACTCTTTATCTTATGCTCTATGGACTATATGCTATCGATCCACCCTAGTGACATCTCCGTGGATATTTTCGCATATTTTGACCCTACCCCGGGGTGTCACAGCAACCACCACATCAGACATCACCATCATAAGCCAACACTTCTGCAATGGGCTATACTCCTCAGCAAGAATATTTTCTAATTGAAGCACAACCAGCACAATCCTTCTACTCCAATGAACTTCCACCAATCCAAGCACCTGTCTTTACTCCAAATGATACGCCAGCTGATGTTCTAAACCATCTCACTGCCTACTTGTCAAAACTTGTTGCAACTAGTGGATTTCCACCAACAAACAATCAGCTGCGCACCTCTTCAAATCCTCGAAAACAAGCCACTGTTCAAGATGGTCAAGTAACGGTGCAACCTATTCAGGGAAGGATGATACAAGGATTTTGCTCGGTTCAATTTACTCTCGATATCCTCTCGAATTGATCTAGGTCTTAAGTGGAATGATTGTTCTTGGTTACTAAATAAATGGGTTGGGTTTTCTAATCTAAAAAAAATGGAAATGAAAGTTTAAGTCAAAAACAATTACTTTAATTATAATTAACTAAGACTTGGTTTAAAATTTAAAGTTCAAATTAGAATTAAAGTTAAAATGTAAATTGTGAAATATGAGTAGAGAAATAGTAAAACAATAACAGTAAAACAGTAACTATAAAATACCCAAAAATAACTGATTCAGAACTTTAAACCTTGATTCGGAACTATCTGATTCGGAAAGTACTATTCACTCATCCGGAACTTGCTCATTCGGAACTTTCCGAATGAGGGTTGCTGATTCGGAAGTTTTGAAACTTCCGAATGAAGGACTGGTTCGGAACTTTCCGAATGAATGTTGATTCGGAATTTGCTGGTCCGGAAATGACTGATTCGGAACTTTATGACTGATCCGGAATCTTCCGAATGAAGGTTGATTCGGAACTCAATGATGCGGAAGTAACTGATCCGGAACTTAGTGCCTGATTCGGAAGTTTCCGAATGAAGACTTCATTCGGAACTTTTTTGTTGGTTCGGAAGATCTGGAACCCAGATACAGTAGCAGTTTTAGCGAAGAACACGGGACAAGGATTCTGATCAAAATCAAATCAAATACTTAAAAAGTATTTACCAAATTAAATACAAATCATTTAGACACCATAAGCAACGAATCCCACTAATAAAAACACAAATCCAAACAACTTTTGAAGATCAAATCAAGAAAATAAAAACTTAAAAACTTGAAGATAAAGATAATGATGAATAAGATGAAATGAAAGATTAAAACAAGAACTTAGTATTGAATGATTGATGTTTTGACAAGATGAAACAAAGATTAAAATTACAAGATTGTAAAAACAAAGATAAAAATCACCAATCACCCTAGTGGTGATGGTGTTCTACGAACCAGGAAGAAAAGTGGGGAGGAAGAAAGAAAAACTAGCTAGCTCTAAAATGTGTGTGGGATGGCCTATTTATAGGTGTTTCCTTTGGTTGGTGAGTGGGCTTTCTCCCGTTCTTTGTGTCTTTTCGTCTCTTCAGAAAAGTTTCCGTTTTCGATTCTGATTCGGGATTTGTTGTCGATTAAATTCAACTCGTCTTTTAATTTCTTGGTTTAATAGACTTGAGTTTCTTCGACTTATATAAATCTTCCATCTTTGGTCCTTTTCTTCGATAAATCTTCGAATAGGCCCAGTGACTTCAAATCTTTTGCATCTCTTGGACAATAGACTTTATCTTGAGTCTTTTTCTTCAGTAAAACCCGTGCAATCCCATGTTTTCTTCAATATTTATCCGGTTGGCTCTGAAAACACAACAAACACAAAAACCACGCATAATTCCAAACAAATGATATTAAATACGTGTTTTGGTCTCGTTTTAGCCCGAATTAAGTGGTAAAAGGATGGGTGTTTACACACCTATCAAATCCCCTACACTTAACCATTGCCATGCCCTCATGCAATGCTTAGTGATAAAGCAAGTTTACACTTTTCTCATAATTAATCAACCTTGGCCTTATTTAAAATTCTACTAAACAAAAATTAAAGAAATAAAACTTCAAAGATAACAAAGGGATAGAAAACCATTTTCTCGTGAAAATAGCTACATGGAAATAACTTGTAGAGAAATCGATGACTTACATTAGGGCTTTGGTGCTGCGAAGATTTATCACCCTCAAGTTTCACGTTCCTCAAACTAAGCTTAAAAACGAGATCATTGTTATTATAAGTTAGCAATTCAAACACTTACACACATGGCTTAATTAAATGCTTAAACTCCCCTATTCCTACGTGTATCTCTTATATTTTATTTTTGTCTTAGAATGATCATGAAGATGCATTTTTGGACTTATTTCGATAGTTTATTAGGGCTGAAAGCAAAGTAGGACGATTTGATCAATAGTTAGCTAAAGGACAAAATCTCTTAAAACTGCTTCTCGGGATATCAAAAAGTTCATATCTTGGCATAACTTGGTTCACGATTTGAGACCTTTCTCGGGCCGATATTTGGCATGTACTTCATACTTCATATCTTCGAGAGACGTTCTTGAGATAATGGTCTTCTCATCATAATAGAGTTTTCTTCACATGGAGACTTTTGAGGGGTACTCCAACTTTGTTGACCACGACTTCATGATTATTTCTTCAATCTCTAATTGGGATTTTGAGATACAACGATCCGCCTCCTTTTCGGACTTGGATCTATTTATCCTCATACCTTGTTAGGGTCTTTTCGGATAGACTTCTCCATGATCTTTATGGGAGTTGATTGCTTTTCGTCGTGAGTCTTGATCCTTCATATTGATTTTAGGAATAATGCTTTTCACATCACTTTGGATCTTCAGCAATAAAATTGAATCCTCATGCCTTGTTAGGGCCTTTTTGGACTCGCCAATCTTCGCGCCCCGCTTCATAAGTTATGCCTTGGCTATGAACTCTTATCATTACCGAGCAACTTTTAAACGATCTTGGGCTAGAAGCTAAGTAACTTTTCAAATCGTAAGACCTTACTTATTGCAGATAAATTATTAGCAAGTGATGGGAGAATAGGCAAATAATTACACCAAGTGAGCTTGTGCAAGAATACCGACTTATAATTGACTCTATCATTTCTCGTCCTCCACAATTTAAAATCTCAAGTAATGAGACTCGTGGACACTTAGCCTAATAAACCAATTAAGGTCCATATGGTTAAGGATACTAGCTAGAATAAACTTGGATAAGTCTATTCGGGTTGAGTCAAAATAAACGCAACGGGCCTAATATGTCAAAGATTCCTAAACTAGTTACACCATTTTATTAATATTTTTGACTTTATTGCGGGATATATACATATGAAAGCAACGATAAAAAATTTAAAAATTACGACTAAATGGCCAAGGTTAATAAAAAATTTGAAAAATGCTGAAAAATAGGATTTTCCGGTTAATTGAAGGCATTTTCATGGAAAAGTCCACTTAAAACTTCGATAGAAGTCCCCCCTACACTTAAGATAAACATTGTCCTCAATGTTTAAGCATGTGGGAGAAGTCTCCCCTACACTTATGACATTGTGCACGTTGGTTAACTCAAGTTAAGGAAGAGACGACTAACGTGATCAATTTCAAATGTGAGTATGAAGAAAATTGAATCACGATAGTTGAGAGATAGAACCGGATTTCGGATAAACACGGGAGCACGGTTCTTCAAAGATTCCAAGAGTGCACTTATCCCTGTAATCACATCACCACACAAAGGCAAACACATATAGAAGTCCCCCCCTACACTTAGGGGATTAAAACATACAAGGATAGATACTCGGGCTGCCTCCCGAGGAGCGCTTGTTTTTGATAACCGAGTCACGAGCCTGACTCGACCCAAAATTAGTTCATGGGGAACGTGGTGAGGGATGGAATCACCTCCTTAGAGGTGTCCTCACCAAAGTACAACTTCACTCGTTGGCCATTCACCTTAAAATTTGGTCCATTAGGTTGAGCGAGCTCGAGAGTACCATATGGAAAAATTTGGGCAATGGTGAATGGGCCGGACCAACGAGATTTGAGCTTTCCCGAGAAGATTTTCAACCGAGAGTTAAAAAGTAAGACTTTGTCTCCAACATGGAACTCTCGGTTTTTGATCTTGGAGTCGTGAATGAGCTTAGTTCTTTCCTTATAGATCAAAGAATTTTCATAAGCCTCATTACGGAGTTCATTCAGCTCATTGAGTTGGATCTTGCGTAGGTCACCGGCTTTGTTTATATCAAAATTGGCCCACTTCAAGGCCCAATAAGCCTTGTGCTCCAACTCAATGGGGAGGTGGCACGCTTTCCCGTACACAAGACGATAAGGCGTACAGCCGATCGGGGTCTTGTAAGCAGTACGGAAAGCCCACAAAGCATCATCCAGTTTATCAGCCCATGCGGCACGATGCTCTCCCACGGTCCTTTCAAGAATTCGCTTCAACCCTCGGTTGGATATTTCAGCCTGGCCATTAGTTTGTGGGTGGTAGGCTGTGGAAAGACGATGATTTACACCGTACTTAGCCATGACTCTAGCAAATTGGTCATTGCAGAAATGAGTCCCACGATCACTAATAATGGCGCGAGGCACACCGAATCTAGCGAATAAAGCCTTCAAAAAGTTACAAACCACCCTTGCGTCATTAGTAGGCAAAGCTTTGGCTTCAACCCACTTTGAAACGTAGTCAACGGCTACAAGGATGTATTTGTTTCCTTTAGACGAAGGGAATGGCCCCATAAAGTCGATACCCCAAACATCAAAAATTTCACACTCTTGAATGAAATTCTGAGGCATCTCGTCTTTATGTGTGATTTTGCCTTGCTTTTGGCAAACATCACATCGCTTAACCATATCGTGAGCGTCACGGTATATGGAGGGCCAATAAAATCCCGAATCAAACACTTTCTTAGCAGTGTAGTTGGGACCAAAGTGACCACCGGTGGGTCCTTTATGGCAAGCATCAAGGATGTCCGACGCTGCCGGTCCATCAACACATCGGCGAATTATCAGATCAGCACATTGTTTGAATAGGTAAGGGTCGTCCCAAAAGTAAGTCTTGATGTCGGTAAAGAACTTCTTCTTTTGCTGGGACGTCAACCCTTCCTTGAGAATTCCACCCGCCAAGTAGTTTGCAAAGTCCGCAAACCACGGGGTTTCATTCGGCTTCGAGTTTATAGACATTAAGGTCTCCAAGGGAAAAGAATCATTGATTTCTTTGGTCGGATGATCCCCTTGGTAAGGATCCTCAAGTCTACTAAGATGGTCCGCGGCTAGGTTTTCTGCTCCTTTTTTATCGCGGATGTCGATTTTAAATTCCTGGAGCAGCAAAACCCAGCGAAGAAGTCTTGGTTTAGAATCTTGCTTTGTCAACAAGTACTTCAGCGCGGAATGATCGGTGTACACAATGGTGGTGGAAAGGACAAGATAGGGGCGGAATTTTTAAAAAGCATAGACAACAGCTAAAAGCTCTTTCTCGGTTGTCGTATAATGCAATTGTGCCCCTGTCATTGTCTTGCTAGCGTAATGGATCGGTTGGAAGTGTTTGTTCACTCTTTGTCCAAGAACCGCTCCAATAGCAAAATCACTAGCATCGCACATCAACTCAAAAGGAAGCTCCCAATTAGGGGTAACCAAGACGGGTGCCTTAGTTAGCTTATCCTTAAGTGAGTTGAAGGCTTCAAGACACTCTTTGGAAAAGATAAAAGGAGTATCTTTTTCCAAGAGGTGGGTCATCGGGCGAGCGATTTGAGAAAAGTCTTTGATAAATCGGCGGTAGAAGCCCGCATGACCCAAGAAACTTCTCACACCCTTCACAGTGGAAGGTGGAGGCAACTTTGCTATAACATCAACTTTAGCACGGTCTACTTCAAGACCGGCTTTCAAAATCTTATGTCCAAGCACGACGCCTTCTTTTACCATAAAATGGCATTTTTCCCAATTTAGAACCAGGCGAGTGTCTTCGCACCGCTTTAGCATACGTTCTAAATTGGCAAGGCAAGCAGAGAAGGAATCCCTGAAGACCGAGAAATCATCCATGAAGACTTCCATGGTTTGTTCAACCATGTCATGGAAGATAGCTAACATACACCTTTGGAAAGTCCCGGGCGCATTACATAAGCCAAAAGGCATTCTTTTGTAAGCGAAAGTGCCGTAGGGACAAGTGAATGTAGTCTTCTATTGATCTTGGGGATCGATGGGTATTTGAAAATAACCCGAGAAACCATCGAGAAAGCAGTAATATTCATTACCGGCTAATCGTTCAAGCATTTGGTCCATGAAAGGTAGAGGGAAATGATCCTTTCTCGTGGCATCATTGAGTTTGCGGTAGTCTATACAAACTCTCCACCCAGTAACGAGACGAGTGGGAATCAACTCGTTGTGTTCATTGGGAACAACGGTTATTCCGCCCTTCTTGGGCACACAATGGATTGGACTAACCCACGGTGAATCCGAAATAGGGTAAATCATACCCGCATCAAGAAGTTTGATAACCTCTGTTTTGATGACTTCATGTATTTTTGGATTCACCCTTCGTTGGCTTTGAATAGTGGGCTTATAGTCGTCCTCCATGAGAATTTTGTGCGTGCAGAAGTGAGGATCAATTCCACGAATATCCGAGATTTTCCACGCAATAGCCTTCTTGTGAGCTTTCAACACAGCAACGAGGCGAGTCTTCTCTGCATCTTCCAAATCCTTTGCAATAATGACGGGTGACTTGTTGTTGTCGTCAAGGAACACGTACTCGAGATGTGGCGGCAACTCCTTTAGTTCCAAATCCGGAGGATTTTCGACGGGAGGCGTTTTCAACGTCGGAGTATCGATAGCAATGACCGTGGGAGATGGAGGCGAAGGATTGTCTTCGGTGAGCAGATTGTCAAAGAAACTCATATCTTCATCCCCCTCGGTGGGAGAATCATTATTAGCTAAATTCGCATCTCCCATGGTAGCTTCAAGATTGTTCCAGAATAAATCACTATCTCCTAATAGAGACAACGATGAATCAATGGAGGACACGGTCTCAACAGTGGGAAGAGAGGTAGGAATACTTTTGCAAGCATCATTAAAGTGTTCTTCACAAGCCTCATCAAGAACGTCAATACAATTAACGCTCTCATATGAATAAGGCTGTTTAGACAACTTTCCCATGTTGAAGACTACTTTGTCGTCACCCACTCTCATGATAAGCTCTCCGGCTTCAACATCAATAAGAGTGCGACCGGTCCTCAAGAATGGACGACCAACAATAAGTGGCACACGGGGGTCCATCTCGTAGTCGACGACAACAAAATCAGCAGGGAAAGTGAATTTGTCGACTCCTACAATAACATCTTCGGCTATCCCCACTGGATAAGCAACCGTACGGTTGGCCAATTCCAAAGTCATTTTAGTGGGGAGTAGCTCTGGGAGAGATAATTGCTTCCAAACACTTAGAGGCATGAGATTTATACTGGCACCTAGATCGGCTAGGGCCATGCAATTCTCTACTCCCGGGAAATTGCAAGGGATAAGAAAACGACCCGGATCACCAAGCTTGGTTGGCAATTTCCTTAAGAGCACTGCAGAGCAGTTCTCATTAAGTTGGGTGTTGGCAATGTCGAGGAGCTTTTCCTTGTCGCTCAGAAGGTCTTTAAACATTTTGGCGTATTTGGGCATGTGAGCGAGAGCCTCAGCGAAGGAGATATTGAAATTCAGTTGTTTAAACATTTTAAGAAAGTTAGAAACCTGAATATCATCCTTGCTCTTTTGCTTCTCTTTCCTCAACCTAGAGGGATAAGGTATATTGGAAGAAGATGAAGGCTTTAGAGGAATAGGGTCACTCACAACCACGGGTGGAGGAGGGGTAGAAAGAAGAGGTGGAGAAATTGGGGAAGGAGAAGGAGGAGGAATAGGAGCAGGCGACTCGTTCTCCTTAGTCACAACCACCGGTGGGGGTATAGGAAGCTCGGGTTCCTTTGTACCTTTACCACTGCGAGTAGTGATTGCTTTCATCTCCCCTCTTGGGTTCGCAACGGTGTTACTCGGAAGAGTACCCGAAGAAGAGGGTTGACTACTTTGGAAAAAACTAGCCATCATGTTCCTCAGATCATTAGTCTGGCTATCCAACGTGTTTCTCATATCAGCTCGCAAATCATTTCCTTGCTTGACCAGATCTGCCTTCAAGTTGCGCACTTCTTCTTGGAGATTTCCCACTATCACATCATTGGTCCTCATATAGGTGGCGACCTCTTGGTGTAGTGCAGTGTTGGTTTGGTTGGGAGGAGCATTGTATGCAGGTGGTTGGTAAGCAGGTTGTTGATAAACTTGATTGTTACGTGGAGGTGGTTGTTGTTGCTTGTGAGGTGGAATATATGGTTGTCGAGGTTGTTGTTGTTGTTGAGTAGGGCGATTAAGGTTTTGTTGGTTTGGGTTAGTAGGAGGAAAGCCAGGTGGTGAAAGATAGTTGTTGCTGCGGTAGCTAAGCAAGTTACGGTCACCTTGAGGTCTAGCTTGATAAGCAGGTTGTTGGTAGGTGCCATATGCCGCATTCACATTCTCAGCAGGGTAATCTTGGGTGGCGGTACAAGTTGTGTAGGAATGGGGACCACCGCATATCTCACAAGGTTGGCTGACAGCGTTCACTTGTGCATTTTTGGCGTTGTTGCTGTTGTTGTTGCTGACGGTGTGGGTGACAAGCGATTCAAGAAGCGTGGTGATTTTGTCAAGTCGCTTGTCGCTGTCATTAGTGCTAGCACTAGCAACATTGGTCCTAACGCTCTTGGTTTGCACACGAGATTTGTTCTCAATGATATCCCAAGCAGCATTGGACGTCTTAGCCAATAAATTACCCCCTGAGGCACTATTCAGTGAATCTTGGTCACTCATGCTTAAACCATTGTAAAAAGTATTTATTTGATGTACTTTGGTAAAACCATGTTGTGGGCATTTTCTTAAAAGATCTTTAAAACGATCCCAAGATTCACTGAATGACTCATCGTACTTTTGTTCGAAATTTATGATTTCATTCCGCAAAGCGGTAGTACGGGAGGGTGGAAAAAAGTAGTTGATAAACTTTGTTTCCAAATCCGTCCACAAGAGAATACTCTGTGGCGGTTCTTTAGCAAGCCAATGCCGGGCTTGTCCCTCTAAAGAAAAGGGAAAAAGTTGTAACCTTATGACCTCCTGTGGAACTCCATTGAACTTGACCGTGTTGGTGAGTTGTAGAAATCTCTTGATATGGTCGTGTGGGTCATCAATGGTGCGTCCCAAGAACGGCTGAGCTGAGACCATCTGGATAAAGCCTGACTTGAGCTCGAAATTGTTGGCGGCAATTGGTGGTATAACAATTGGATCCGTGTTGCCATCAACATGAGCTTGCAGCAATTCAATCATTGGGCGATTATCCGGAAGGTGCTCATTGTTGTTGTTATTCATGTTGTTGAAAGGCGGGTTGTTGTTGTTATTATTGTTGTTCGGAGGTGGTATGTTATTGTTGTTTTGTACACCAGCCATGTCTAAATTATCGAGAGGCTCGGGCTCTTGATAAGACGTGGATCGAGTGCGCATACACCTGCAAAAGAACGAACAAACAAAACAAAAATATTTTTGGTTTTTATTGGTTTTTTAATTTTTAGGATTTTTTTTTTTTTTTTTTGAAAATTTTATATTTTTTAGTGTTTTTGAATATTTTTGAAAAAGTAACGTTCACGGGGAACGGATCCCAAAATCCAATTTCTCACAAAAAACTTTTGATCTTAACGAGAAGAGCCGGCAGCGGCGCCATTTGATACAAGGATTTTGCTCGGTTCAATTTACTCTCGATATCCTCTCGAATTGATCTAGGTCTTAAGTGGAATGATTGTTCTTGGTTACTAAATAAATGGGTTGGGTTTTCTAATCTAAAAAAAATGGAAATGAAAGTTTAAGTCAAAAACAATTACTTTAATTATAATTAACTAAGACTTGGTTTAAAATTTAAAGTTCAAATTAGAATTAAAGTTAAAATGTAAATTGTGAAATATGAGTAGAGAAATAGTAAAACAATAACAGTAAAACAGTAACTATAAAATACCCAAAAATAACTGATTCAGAACTTTAAACCTTGATTCGGAACTATCTGATTCGGAAAGTACTATTCACTCATCCGGAACTTGCTCATTCGGAACTTTCCGAATGAGGGTTGCTGATTCGGAAGTTTTGAAACTTCCGAATGAAGGACTGGTTCGGAACTTTCCGAATGAATGTTGATTCGGAATTTGCTGGTCCGGAAATGACTGATTCGGAACTTTATGACTGATCCGGAATCTTCCGAATGAAGGTTGATTCGGAACTCAATGATGCGGAAGTAACTGATCCGGAACTTAGTGCCTGATTCGGAAGTTTCCGAATGAAGACTTCATTCGGAACTTTTTTGTTGGTTCGGAAGATCTAGAACCCAGATACAGTAGCAGTTTTAGCGAAGAACACGGGACAAGGATTCTGATCAAAATCAAATCAAATACTTAAAAAGTATTTACCAAATTAAATACAAATCATTTAGACACCATAAGCAACGAATCCCACTAATAAAAACACAAATCCAAACAACTTTTGAAGATCAAATCAAGAAAATAAAAACTTAAAAACTTGAAGATAAAGATAATGATGAATAAGATGAAATGAAAGATTAAAACAAGAACTTAGTATTGAATGATTGATGTTTTGACAAGATGAAACAAAGATTAAAATTACAAGATTGTAAAAACAAAGATAAAAATCACCAATCACCCTAGTGGTGATGGTGTTCTACGAACCAGGAAGAAAAGTGGGGAGGAAGAAAGAAAAACTAGCTAGCTCTAAAATGTGTGTTGGATGGCCTATTTATAGGTGTTTCCTTTGGTTGGTGAGTGGGCTTTCTCCCGTTCTTTGTGTCTTTTCGTCTCTTCAGAAAAGTTTCCGTTTTCGATTCTGATTCGGGATTTGTTGTCGATTAAATTCAACTCGTCTTTTAATTTCTTCGTTTAATAGACTTGAGTTTCTTCGACTTATATAAATCTTCCATCTTTGGTCCTTTTCTTCGATAAATCTTCGAATAGGCCCAGTGACTTCAAATCTTTTGCATCTCTTGGACAATAGACTTTATCTTGAGTCTTTTTCTTCAGTAAAACCCGTGCAATCCCATGTTTTCTTCAATATTTATCCGGTTGGCTCTGAAAACACAACAAACACAAAAACCACGCATAATTCCAAACAAATGATATTAAATACGTGTTTTGGTCTCGTTTTAGCCCGAATTAAGTGGTAAAAGGATGGGTGTTTACACACCTATCAAAGGAAAACTTCATATGGAACTCCTACAAAGACTGTGAATGCTCAAGCTATGAATTCTCAAGCTTATGGAAATGGAAGCCCTATTGGTCATCAAAAGGTTGTGACTTGCTACAATTACTGAGGATAATGTCATATGGCTAGGGAATGCACTCAGCCAAAAAGAAGAAGGGATGCAACATGGTTTCGTCAGAAGATGTATTTGGTTGATGCTTAGTCTAAGGGAAAGATCTTGGATTCAGAAGAGTTAACATTTCTTGCAGAACCAGGGGCAACAGATAATGAAGGCATTGCAGTCGTTTCTACTTCTAATGCAGCTTATCAAGCGCACGATCTTGATGCATATGATTCGGATTGTGATGACATTCACTTAGCCTCAGCTGCTCTCATTGCTAATCTTTCTTACTACGGTTCTGATGTCGTCAGTGAGGTACCCACCACAACCAATCTTGGTAATGATGACAACCCACATCAAGTTGGGCATGAAAATGACAACCTCGAACAACATTCGGGAACTAGTAACTCAAATGAACACATTTGAGTGAACCTCAACCAAATGCTACGACGGGTATGGAATCTTATGCTCAACATGATTTGGTCATGGTGCCTAAACATATTATTGATCAAATGTATATCGCTCTCAGACAATCCGTAGATACGAATTCCACCCTAACAGCTGAGCTTGCATTGCATAAAGAAAAGGTCAAAGCTTTTGAAATGGTCCCTCAAGCAGAGAAAATAGCGTGTTCTAAATTTGACCAATTTCGTTTTGAAAAGATTACACACTTGAAAGAAATAGAATCATTAAAAGCTAATCTTTCCAATGAATTAAAAGCAAAAGAGTCGGTTGTTAATGATTTTCAGAATTAAAATGGATTTCGAAACTCTCGAGTCTAAAAAGTTTGAATCGGAAATTAATGCTACCAATCTTCTTAAATTCAAAGAACAACAACTTTTAAAACAATACGCTTCCACGTAAAGGTTCATCATTTAACTAAATCGTTTAAAGAACTCGAACTTAAGCATCTTCAAGATTTACCACCTAATCCCGGTTATGCAAAACAAGCTCAGGAATATATTCTGTGTCTTTATGATATGACCCTAATTGGCAAATCGAAAGAAGCACCTTTTGTTCGTAGTACTGAGGAGACACAGTCACTTGCGGAAGAAACTCATTGTAAAATGCTTTCAATATTTCATAAGATTGATTATGATAAGCATAATAAAAGATCAAATTTCTAAAAAGACACGTACTCGCTTACAAAAGGAATTAGCTGAATTGACAGTTCTTGTGCCCTAATGTTTGTCAAATGAAAACCCTCCTAGTACGTCTCCTACACTTGTCAAAACGGATTTAACGAAGTTAATTCCACCCGTAAGTAATGCGTTTGTTAGCTTAAATGCGGTACACCAATACTTAGCCGATTTTGACAAGGTCATTTTGGAACGTACGACGACTTCGGACATAACGGAAGGTGAATGGAATTTTGAGCACACTAGAGTTGCATTTCGAGACGAAATTGTTCCATTTGTAAACAATGTTAAAGCTTGTATTAGTACTATTGACCAAGATTTGCTTTTGGAAATAGAAGAAGTTAGACGTGTTTTCAATGAAATGGATGATGCTTATGAAAACAGTTTACTTGAAATAGAACGTGTTTCACGCCAAAATGATCAGCTTCTGAAGCAAGTGATGCCTCATAATATAGTTTATGTTTGTGTGAATAAAAGTGTTGATAATGATTTTGTTGTGCATAATGTTTAATCTGTGGATAATGTGGTAGATAGTACTTGTCACAAATCTGACGTTGAATTTTTAAAGCTTCAAGATTCTTATTCTTTGCTTTCAAAAAGATTTGATGAAATTCAAAAACATTGCATTTCGGTTGAATGTAAACAACAATTTATTCAAGAGCTTTTTGAAACGTCTTTCGAAGGTGTTAATATAAAAGATGCAAATTTTCAATAGAATTTTAGATTGGATTTATAATCAAAACAACGTCAGCCAAGTGACAAGGTTGCTAAATCATTGCCGATAGACATAGAGAAGTCTAAGGAGCATAATTGTGTGAACGTACTTGAGGCCTATAAGAATTTTAAACTTGATCTAGATAATCGAGTTTCCAAGATTTTTTCCAAAGTTGATAACTTAAAACAGAAAGATACACGACTCTTCGATTCAGTAAAGCCTGCATGTGCTAATACTACTGCATATAATCAATCATTGATTGACCAATTGAATCGAAAGTCGGTGGAAATATCTGATTTGAGGGAACAAATTTGTGATAAAAATCTGGCCTTGGCTGAGTTAAAGGAAACACTTCGTACTCTAAAAGGTAAGAATGTTGTGGATAACACAGCCACTGTCTCAGCATCGTCCTCTAGTGCAATCAAAAGGAACCTTATAGCCGTCACCCCATTTAATAAGGTCCCTAGGACTAAAACATCTCAAACATTGGTCACTAAAGATATGGCAAAATCAAAACCAGCTTCTAATATTCCCGTGTTGCCTTCTACAGGAGTAATCACCACTACTAAGGCTCAAAGATCTAAGCTTAAAAGAAACAAGAAGAATGATAGGATCTTTCCCCATCTAGTAGTCAAGAGAAGAAGAAAGTAGAAGCCCACCCTAGGAATGTTATTTCTGTTTTGAATAAAACAAATCATGTAGCTAATCCTAAAGGCTATGTGGTTGTGCAGCGTTCTAAGCCTACTGTGAATTCTGATTTGAAATTTTGGAATCACAATGAATGTATGTTTTCTAGTCGTCATGATTCTTGCCTTATTGACCATATGAATGAGATGAATGCCCGGAAAAATGGACTAGAATGGAAACCGACTGGGAAAGTGTTAACCCAAGTTGGTTGGATGTGGCGCCCCACTGGTAGAACTTTCACTATAGTAGGAAATATGTTCCCTTTAACTAGGATCACTCCCACTAAAGCGAAGAAAGCGTTCCCTTTAACTAGGAGTACTAAGGCTACCAAAACACAAGCGTGTCCTTTAACTAGGAACACCAACACTACTGTAGGAAACAAGTACCCTTTAAATAGGTCTACTCCCACTGTAGTGCCCGCTAATAATCCAAAACCTAAGAAAGTTGGAACATTAAAACCTGTTAGTGCTAAAACTCACATTGGAAAACGCAGGAAATATCCGGGTCACACAAACGTTAGCAATTCTGATAATCTTATATATGTATCTGCTAACACTCCAGAACCAATAGTTTCCAATGCATTGTCTATTGTTGTTACTGAAAACAGGTGGTCCAAATTGTTCTCTGGTATTTGGACTCTGGTTGCTCCAAGCATATGACCGGAGATTGCTCTCAGCTCAAAAATTTCATCAGCAAGTTTCTTGGTACGGTTCGATTTGGAAATGATCATATTGCAAAGATAATGGGTTATGGTGAATATCATATTGGGAATGTTATAATTTCAAGAGTTTATTATGTGGAAGGTCTTGGTCATAACTTATTTTTTGTGGGACAATTTTGTGATGCAAACCTAGAAGTTGCTTTTCGAGAGCATACCTGCTTCATTCGTAATTTAGAAGGGGTTGATTTATTGAAAGGTACTCGAGGAATAATTTTTACACTTTGTCTCTACAAGACATGATGGCCGCTTCTCCTGTATGTCTTCTCTCCAAAGCATCGAAGACTAAGTCATGGTTATGGCATCGACGGTTATCTCATCTTAACTTTGACGCTATTAATCATTTGGCGAAAAAAAACTTGTTTGTGGTCTTCCTAAACTTTCATTTCACAAGGATCATTTGTGTTCTGCGTGTACAATGGGAAAAGTACTAAGAAATCATATAAACCAAGACTGAAGACACCAAACAAGAGAAACTTTATTTGTTGCATATAGATCTTTGTGGGCCAATGCGTGTTGAAATTCTTAGTGGCAAAAAGTACATCCTCGTAATTGTCGATGATTACTCTCGGTTTACATGGGTGAAATTTCTAACAACAAAAAATGAGGCACCTAAATTCATCATCGGATTTCTCAAGATGATTGAAGTACGTCTCAACACTATTTTCCGACGCATTCGTATAGATAATGGAACCAAATTTGTGAATCAAATTTTGTGTGATTATTATGAAGAAATTGGCATATCTCATGAAACATCCGCTTCTCGCACTCCACAACAAAACGGTGTCGTTGAAATGCGAAATCGCACACTTATGGAAGCTGCTCGAACGATGTTAATTTACGCTAAGGCTCCATTATTTTTATGGGCAGAAGCAGTATCTACAGCAGTGTACACCCAAAACCGGTCACTAATTCATAAACGCCATGTTAAAACACCTTATGAGCTTCTATATGGAAAAGTACCAGATTTATCATATCTTCATGTATTTGGTTATCTCTGCTATCCAAATAATGATGGTGGCAATTTTGGAAAACTTCAACCCAAGGCTGATATTGGTATTTTCATTTGTTATGCACCTACCAAGAAGGCATGCCGAATCTACAACCGTAAGTCTCATAAGATCCTCGAAAGTATGAATGTTGATTTTGATGAGCTGACAGCAATTGCTTCTGAGCAAAGCAGCTCTGAACCCGAGCTTCATGAAATGGGACCCAGTAAAATTAGCTCTGGTCTTGTCCCAAACAACCCTACTTCATCATCATTTACACCACTTCTAGGAATGAATAGGATACGCTGTTTCAACCGTTCTTTGATGAATTCTTTACTCCTCCAAGTATTGTTGCTCCAGAACCTGAGGTAATAGCTCCAGTAACCGAAGTTGTCGCTCCAGCAACCGAAGCACAATCATACACATCTACACCTACAATTGGTCAAGATATACCTTCAACGGGTAATTCTTAACCAACTACCGAATCAACTACTCATGTCATGTCTATTGATGATGAAGAGGATGATGATCACGATTTGGAATTCGCTCAAATGCGTGAACTTCCATTCCTTGGTGTACCAATTCCCGACCATAATCAAGTCGGGTCGTCCACCTCAGAGGAAGCTCCTACTAAAGTGTACTCTAATCCACGGATTCGTGAACATGACAGCAAGTGGACAAAGGATCATCCTATAGATTCTATTATTGGTGACCCTAATCGTCCGGTATCCACACAAAATCAGTTACAAGAAAACGCAATGTTCTGTCATTTTGATGCTTTTCTCACTGAAGTTGAACCTAAGACATGGCAAGAAGCTTTTACTCAATCCTGTTGGATAGAAGCTATGCAAGAAGAACTTAATGAATTTATACGTATTGAAGTATGGGAACTTGTCCCATGCCCGGATCAAGTGCAGTTACTTACTTTGAAATGGGTTTACAAGGTGAAACTCGACGAGTTAGGCGGAATATTGAAGAACAAAGCTCGACTAGTAGCTCGTGGATACAAGCAATTATTAGGCATCGACTTTATGGAATCCTTTGCACCTGTTTCCCGTTTGGAAGCTATTAGACTATTCCTCGCTTATGCAGCCCACATGAATATGATCGTCTATCAGATGGATGTGAAGACGGCATTTCTGAATGCTGAAATCAAGGAAGAGGTATATGTTCAACAACCGGATGGTTTTGTGAATCCTAAATATCATAATCATGTGTACAAGCTTAAGAAGGCTCTCTATGGGTTGAAGCATGATCCACGCGCATGGTATGATCTATTGTCACAATTTCTCATCACGCAAGGCTTCACTAAAGGCAAGGTGGATCCCACGTTGTTTATTCAGAAACGAGGTAAAGATATGATTATGGTACAAATATATGTTGATGATATTATATTTGCTGCCTCCACCCAAACCTTATCGGATGAGTTTGGGACACTCATGTCTTCCAAGTTTAAGATGTCAATGATGGGAAAGGTATCATTCTTCTTAGGACTTCAGATATCTCAGAGTCCTAGAGGGATCTTTATCAATCAATCCAAGTATGCCCTTAAATCTCTTAAGAAATATAAGATGGAATCTTGTGACCCCGTGTATACTCTAATGGTGGAACGTACTAAGCTTGATGCAGATCCACATGGAGTTGCCGTTGATCCGACACTTTATCGTGGAATGATCAGTACCCTTCTGTATATCACAGCTAGTCGACCTGATGTTCAGTTTGTTATATGTATTTGTGCTCGGTATCAAACTCGGCCTACTGAGTTACACTTGGCTACTGTGAAACGGATTTTTAGATATCTTAAAGGAACCATTAATATGGGACTTTGGTATTCGAAGGACTCTTCGATTGCATTAATGGCATATGCAGATGCGGATCACGCGGGTTGTCAAGATACAAGGCGTAGCACGAGTGGAACTTTGCAACTACTAGGAGATCGACTAATTAGTTGGGCATCGAAAAGGCAGAAAAGCGCTGCAATTTCAAGTACGGAAGCAGAGTACATAGCTATGTCCGGTTTCTGTGCTCAAATTCTTTGGATGAGATCGCAATTAACCGACTATGGTCTAGGTTTCAACAAAATTCCGATGTACTGCGACAACAAAAGTGAAATTGCCTTATGCTGCAACAATGTTCAATTCTCCCGGTCGAAGCATATTGACATTCGCTACCATTTCATCAAGGAGCAAGTGGAAAATGGAGTGATCGAGTTTTACTTTGTCCGATCTGAGTATCAATTGGCGGATATTTTCACGAAGGCTTTAGATCGCGCTCGAATGGAATTTTTGGCCGACAAGCTAGGAATGAGAACTTTCTCGCCTGAGAGTCTAAAGGAACTGCCAGATGAAGCGAAAGAATAGTGGTGGTAAACTATTCTCCGTATCCTTGGTGATCATCTGTATATTTTGTTTATATTTTTATCCACCAAAACAAAATACAAAAATATAAAACCATACAAAACCCATAAAAATTGAAAATTTTAGGAAAATCCAAAAATATTTTTACTTTATTCTTTAAAGACATGTCTTTTGGTACGATAATATTTACGGCCTTAGAAATGTCGATTAATATTGACACGGCGCCATAAATAGAGTTCGTACAAAAGTTGTAAATATTTCATAAAACATGCCCAAATGGCTTGTAGTTATTTCTGAATGCAACCCGGTTTTCACATTAAAGTCAAGTATTTCTTATGAAAGCTTTGGCTCACGACGGGAATTAATTTTCTCAGGCAAGGTTTACTTTAAAACATTGTAAGGGATCAAGTTTACTTTATAACTTGGTCTAACACGGATATATGTACGCATCAGTGCATTTATTTGTTAAAACAAGAGAAACCTTGTTTTTATGAAGCTATCATCTCTACAACCATAACTATCTACAATTGGTATCTACATACTCGACGACGCGACTACTCAAACGACGACTACAGCTCTTTCGATAGAACACGGGTCAACAATTGAGGGGGAGCAATTGTCAGGCATTCAGAATCTTTGATGTCCGAACGTGCCAAGTTCACAAATTGGTGTCAAGACAACAGTACCAATCGTACATATGGTGTCAAGAGATGAATTCAGACGTGACGATGCGACCAACATTTGTCAACAAGAACCATTTGATCATATCATATGATGTTCTCATCAATCAGGTCCAACCTTGTCAATTTTTTTCTAATATGGTGAATATGTGATCATGTTACAAATCGGTATCATATCTCATATATTTGGTATCATGAAGATAAATGGACTTGCATTTTTTTCCCAAAACCTTTGTTAAAACTTCATTAAATCAATTGATATTAAAAACATCGATTGGGTTAATATTTTTAATATGGGGGAGAAAATGTGATTTAATATGGGAAATTATCACAAATGCTTTGACTTAATGTGTTGGCTCATCCCGACATATGCGAAATGTTTTCGAATATCGTGGCATATGTTAAGGGGGAGCAAAACGAATTTGCTTATCAAAATGGATTTTCATGGTGACATATGCTTACCCAAAAACCATTTATTTCACGACGATGAAGATTGTGGTGACATACGGACGGTAGGATAGGTTAAGTCCAATTATTCTTCTTAAACCGGAGGAATCTTCCCAAGGACATTCCATAGCTAGAAATAGTAATCCTTAGGAAAGATGGAGAAAGATTGTAAACGTAGTTGTATGCCGACCAAGTACTTAAGTTAGCACTTGAACAATCACAACAAGGTGCTAGTTATGACGTATTGTTAAGCATTGAAGGGGTTGAAGAATGAAAAAGAATTGTAAAGATAAAGGGTGTAAAGAAAGAAGCCCTCCTTACAACCTTAGGCAGAAACCTGGTCAACACATAAGCTATTGAGATCATTTTAATGATGCTTGATATTGAAGATAAGACATCATGGACCCAGTGATGCAATGCACAACCCATCCCAACTAACTCAGATATCTCTCAAAAGATATTTGTTTTAATCACACGGAGACAACGCATTATCTATTGATTTATTCACTTCGAATAAATTGGTATTGAAATGGTGGCACTCCTCTCCAGCCTCCGATCACTAAAAATCCAAAATGCACGATCGAGTCTAGAGCCATTTGAGATCAACAAATATCTCATTAGGACACACTTCCATATTTCCTTGCTTCTTCACACACTGTGAAAAGTAAGAAATATAGTAAGAGTCCTACGCAAAATCTTCATGATCTTGCCTGAACATCCGAGTAATACGAAAGTACTTACAATGAAGATGGAAATCCTTCTTGAGTGAATATCAAAAAGCTCATGGTAGGTGACATGTGCGATTCTTTATGAATCAAGCTTGTGATAACTGGAAAGCAAAAGTTGTTTAATTCTTAACTGAATTAAAACACGTTCCAGGCCTCTACGCAATATCATAGTGATCTTGCCAGAACACTCAGAGTATTACCTTAGTGTTCACAGTGATGAGTGGAAATCCTTCTAGTGTTAACCTTAAACATCACTTGGTAGGTAACTTGTAAGATTCAATATGAATCAAGCTCGTGACAACTAGAAAGCAAAGATGGTGTGATTCTTTAATGAATCAAACTTGTTCCAGGAATTAGAATTGACGGCTTCAATCATGCAGATAATTTTATCCAAATGATTCAATATTTACATTCGCAGTCAGCTTTGGAAAGTCGAGTAAAGAGAACGGTTTTACCCACGAAATCTTGTCAAGGAGATTTTTAATTAAAGCTACCTGCCACAAGTACAATATTTTATATCGTCCAACGGTCTTCACCGACCGGAGGTAAAATGCTACCGAACAAGAATGAAATGTTCAAATCCATTTCGTTCATGTCTACTTATGTTGCGGCATTTGAAGACGGTGGCGTTGCGGAATCCGAGAAGAAGTCGTCCCCGCATGCTTATACTTTATGCACTTAATACTTCATCTAATTCAAGAAAGCCTAAAAGTTAAAGTCTTCCGCTGCATCGAACTCTGAAGCTTTCAAGAAATACGAAGGTATAAGTATGTGGGACATGGTGTCATGAAGAGGCGAAGATCACAAGTGATGAATGCATAAGATCAAGGCAAGAGATTAATGCTAAAGATTGATATCAAAGATCACATCAACATGTTCACCAGAAAAGAAAAAGAAAAGAAAGACGAAGACTACGACCTCAAGTCAAGCATAGTATGCTAGGTTTATTTTATTATTGTAACTTGTGTAACGCCCTTGTTTGGAGTGACCTTCCTTAGGGGTAGATTGTTGGAAATATGTTTTATGTATTAGAAAGGACCGGTCACTCTAACAATAGTATAAGTGGTAGCTCGTAGTTTAGTTAAATTAATATTCAACAAATAAGGCCAAGCCAAGCCTACAACATGTGTAGGCCGGCGGCCCAATGTAAGCCCAAGCCCATCACATAGGCTTGGGTATATAAACCCTCTCCTTAGATGGAGAGGGTGTGGTTTCATTTTCATTTTACACATAGTTAATCACTTTCTCTCTCTAAAGTGTTTGTGAAATCATCTATCTTTCTATATCTTTCTCTCTCTAAACATAAGCTAGATTTACAATATCTTACAATACCCAAGTCTCCCAACAGACCACATCCAATTCTAGGTCAAAAAGTCTTGGCAGCGTGCAAAGCATATCAACTTTGCATGCTACAGTGCCTCACGATTAAGTAAACTAACTCGTACTCACCAATGGACACAATCTAGAATTGTGATAAGAGTATATATGAATACCCAAACAGTCCTAAAGGTATCCTAAACCTCCCCTTAACATAAGATATACAAGTTGCCAAATAAAATACATGCAATAAAAATTTTATGTCAAGATATGAATATAAATATTCCAACCAATCATCCATAAACTTGAACATGCTCCAAGTAAGCTCCAAGGATCCATAAGCAACTCTGTATCCATTTGTACAATGCTAACAAATCCTGCATAATTAGATCAAAAACCACAGAACTAACATATTGCTGTCAACGTCATTTTAACACTTGTCAGCGTTAAAATAACCTTTGTTAGCGTTAGACAAATAAAGTGGAAAACCTAATTTTGTACAATGACCAATAGCAATGCATATCCTGTACATACTCTTACAATAAGTTCCAAAAACACATATTAGGTAAGATTGATCATTCCAATACTTGTTACCAAGTATTGAAATCTCCCAGTATCAAAAGGTTTAGTTAATAAATCTGCCACATTTTCTTCTGTGTCAACCATATCTGGTTGTATTAAACCTTTTTCAAAACAATCTCTTATAAAATGATGTCTAATTTCTATGTTTTTTGTTTTAGAATGATGTACAGGATTCTTAATAATGCATAAAGTACTGTTATTGTCCATAAAAATCATGGTATGCATGAAATTATACCCATAATCCAATAGCTGGTTCTGAATCCATAAGACTTGTCCACAACAAGCAGTTGCAGCTACATATTCTACTTCAGTTATAGAATTGGTCACCACTGCTTGTTTCTTGCATTGCCAAGATATCAACCTACTCTAAAGAAATTGAAATCCTCTTGTTGTGGATTTTCTATCAAACTTGTCACCCCCATAATCACTATCTGAGTAATAAATAAGCTCTAATGGAGAATCCTTTGGATAACATAATCCCAAGGTGGGATAACACCTAAGATATCTAAAAATCCTTTTGACAGCATGAAGATGACACTCTTTGGGGGTCACTTGATGGCGTGCACATGCACACACAACAAACATAATATCTGGTCTAGAAGCTGTAAGATACATCAATGATCCAATCGTTGACCTATAATGCCTGACATCCACCTCTTTTCCATCTCCAACCTTTCCCCAAGGGTGTTCCCTATCCATGGGTGTCCTAGCCCGTTTTTCATGTGGAGAAAAGCCAAACTTCTTCAAGATCTCTGCTACATATTTGTCTTGAGAGATGAAGATACCATCTACTTTCTGCCGAACTTGTAACCCTAGAAAGAAGTTCATCTCTCCCATTGCACTCATCTTGAATTTGTCTGTCATGAGCTTGGAAAAATCTCCACTCATCATTGGACATGAAGAGCCAAAGATGATACCATCCACATAGACCTGAACAAGTAAAAAGTCCATACCAGTCTTCTTAGTAAACAAAGTTTGATCTATGGTGCCCCTCTTGAATCCATTTGCCACCAGATAGGTGGAAAATGTGCCATACCATGCTCTTGGGGCTTGATGAAGTCCATACATTGCTTTCTTCACTCTATACACCTTGTCTGGATGGTCAAAATCTTCAAAACCAGGAGGCTGCATTACATAAACCTCCTCTGCAATTGTGCCATAAAGAAAATCACTCTTCACATCCATTTGATAAACTGTGAAGCCCATGCAAGAAGCATAGGCTAGGAAAATCCTTATTGATTCAATCCTTGCAACAGGTGCAAAAACCTATTCATAGTCTATCCCTTCCTCTTGTGTATAGCCTTGAGAAACTAAACGTACTTTGTTTCTGACCACAATTCCTCTCTCATCATTTTTGTTTCGAAGAACCCATCTTGTTCCTATAGGTCTGACATATCTGGGATAATCTACTAACTCCCAAACATCTTGAATAGCAATTTTGAGAAGCTCATCCTGCATTGCTTCCACCCAACTTGGTTCTTTGAGAGCATCAAATATCTTCTTTGGTTCTTGTTGTGACAGAAAACAAGCAAACAAACATGCCTGAACAAGAGGGGTATCAACCTTCTTGTGGATATTGGAAATAAAACCTCCATGATTCTGATGAGACCTTCTAGTTTGAACAAGAGACATCACATCACCAATGATTAGAGAAGAAGGATGAGTCTTGATAGTAGATGTAAGTACTCCTCCTTCAATAATTGTGTTGTCTTCAATTTCAGTCTCCAAGTTGCCAATGTCATCTTCAAATTCTCCTCCATCATCACCTGAATGAACCTCTTCATGTATATTGGAAGGTTCACCTTGTTCAAAAACACTGGAAGAGAATAAATGGTCAAAAGAGTTGTCAACACCTGAATTAGGACTGTCAACGTTTGAGCCATCAACGCCTGAATTTGGCCTATCAGCGCCAGATTTTCCTTTGTCAGCGCTTGAAGATTCATGCATGTTTTCATCAACTGGTGTTTCTTGTGGACCACCTTTTTCCTTTCCAACAGCAGCAACAGCAAATGCATCTGTCCATATAGGAATGGTGACGTACTCAAGTATGGAGGCTGATTTTTCTGCTTGTGATCCAACTTCGTTACCAATCTGTATACCTGAAACTTCAACAATTGGTTCCTCCACAACATTTGAATTCACTTTCACAATGTCTGGATTAGTAACAGGTATATAATTCAAAGTTCTAGACAAGGGTTCTAAATCAAAGAGCCAATTTGGTCCACTCACAGGATCACTAGGTTTACTTTCTAAAAACCTAATATGTACCTTTTCAAGTATACGTTTTTCTTTCTTCATGTAAACCCTTATCCTATACTCTACACTGAATAGCCCATAAAGTAGCCTTCATCACCTTTAGCACTAAACTTACCTAAGGCATCACTAGTATCAAGAACAACTACATGACATCCAAAGGGTTTAAGAAAACCAGTATTAGGTTTTCTATTCCAAAACAGCTCATAAGGTGTCTTATTGTGGATTTTGTTGATAATTCCCTATTCTGAACATAGCAGTCTGTATTCATAGCCTCAGCCCAAAATGCAATGGGAAATTGAGCATTAGCCAACATTGTCCTAGCTGCTTCTATGAGTGTTATATTCTTCCTTTCAGCCACCCCATTTTGTTGTGGGGTTCTAGCTACACTAAACAGCATAGTAATCCCTTTCTTGACAAAGAATTCATCTAACAGTTTATTTCTAAACTCACCGCCATTGTCACTTCTAAGAATTTTAACCTCATTCCCAGTTTTCTTTTCCATTTGGGTAATAAAGTTAATTAAAACAGTAGCAGTTTCACTTTTCAAAGCCAAAAAGAAAGTCCAAGTAAATCTAGAAAAATCATCAGTTATGACAAAACAAAAAGATTTACCATTTAAACTTTCTATATTAGTTAGACCAAACAAGTCCATATGCAGTAAGTGATGTGGTTTAGAACTAGAATGCACAAGTTTAGACTTAAAGGAGACTTTGTGCTTCTTGACTTTAAGGCATGCAACACAAGAGTGGTCATTGTGGAAAGCCTTTTCAGGCAAACCATCAACTAAACCATGTCTCACAAGTCTATTTAAGTTCTTAAAATTTATGTGCCCTAACCTTCTGTGCCAAAGATTACTCTCATCAACTGAAGCCTTAGCATATAGACATGACAGATTATTATTCATCCTAATTCCATTAAGATTCACATAAAAAATGTCCTTATGCCTAGGTGTTCTATAATCAATGAATTTCTCATCAAGTATGTTAAAATCTTTGTCCAAGACAAATCCTTTCTAAGGACATCATAGAAGTTCCCAGCAGGTGGTGGAACACCAGCATACCCTTTCATCCCAATCTAGTCATATCCCTAGAATCTCTTTGTTCACTAACACATTTTTCTAGGGTTTGAGAAGCTTTATCAAATCTTTGAATTTTAATCCCTACATTATCTTTGTTTTTAATGGCCTCATCCAAATCAACTTATATAACACCTTTGGATCTCTCCAAGATGTCCCTAATCTCAATACTTAGCATTTAGGTCATGAGTCAAAACATTGATTTGATCTTTTAGGTCAAGCTCCATTTTCTTATATCCAGCCACAGTCTTTTCATTTTGAACAAGTGCAAGTTGATAGTTAGATAACTAGCATTTTTCATCAAAAACATCTGATTTTAACTTTAAAATTTCTTTGTTAAGTTTTTCAGTGTTTAAACGACAACCTTTACTACAAAATGCATCATCATATACCTCATTGCCTGATGAAGATGAAGAATGTGCCATGAGAGCATAGTGAACATGCTCCTCTTCCTTCTTTTCTGCAACCAAGGCTTTGTTCTCTTCCACATCTTTGGCCAAAAAGCTTCAGTCCCAGCCAACACCATCAATCTCTTGCATGGCTACCATAGCTTTTGTATCTTCAACCATGATGATTTGGCTTGAAGGCTTCCCAGCATCAGATCTTTTTAGAGATCTGCACTCTCTCATAAAGTGACCCATTCTATGGCAATTGTAACACTCAACCTTGGATTTATCAAACCCAGCAGTGCCTTTAGCATTAAAGGTCATCTTCTTTCTGAAAATCATATTCCATCTATTGGCCCTTATGCTTGCAAGTGCCATATTCCACTTTATGTCCATCTCCTCCAAATGCTCATCACTAATTTCTTCAAGGTCCTCATATGTAATCACTGAACCATTGGGCAATGAAGCAATGTATGCACACACTGTATTTAGATCAATACCAGCAGGCTTAATCCTTGGTGAGTCAACATTGTATGTGTCAGCGTCTGAATATGGGGCGCTGAAAAAGCTTGATCTAACGTTGACACAAGGTGATCCAGTAACGGGGTGCATGTATGACTCCTTTTGATCAAATTGACCTTCACTATGTGAAAAGAAGGCCATGTTTCCATTGGTAGTTTTGATTCCTTGTTCCAAAAGCATTTCACTCTCTACAATCTTTAGTTTATTGTAGACATCATGAAAAGTGGAACATTTGTGAGCATTAGTAGCAATTATAGACCTTGCTTCAATATTCCATGTTTCACCAAGACTTTTAAGGAAAGTGGTAATGATATCAGCATCATCATGCACTGTTCCCATAAATGAAAATTTTCGTGTAGACTAAGTATCCTATCAGTGCTTGACTTCTTCTTATCAACGCTTGAGTTATTCTTATCAACGCTTGACTTCTTCTTGTCAACGCTTGACCTGACAACGCTTGATTTCTTCCTATCAATGTCCAATTTCCTCTTGCCAGTGTCTAAGTGTCGTGGCTTCATTTTATTCCCAACAGTATGGAAAAAAGGTGAGTTTGTAACCATCATAAAATGAGTTTATAAAAGCATCATATATGATTCTTGTGCCTAAAATAATCAACTGTGAGTCTAGTTTTTAGAATGTATTTTAATTAATTTTTAAGAGATCTGTAAAGACGTTTTTCTGATTTTACATGTTAAGTGGTCAGAACCTGATTTTTAAGACTAAAAAAAATTATGTTCACTACAAAAATTATAAATACTTAACCATTATGAGTTTTGATAAGAATCTCCAGAGGGGTGTTTTTCATATGGTGGTACATCTCATGGATTTTTTAGAAATTAAAAATATGTTTAGATGGGTGAAAACCGTTACGAAATTCGATATGTTCTGACTAGAATTGTTTTTGGGCTAGTCTTGGGTTATTGGGTCATATCTTGGGTTAGGTAACTTTTGTACTTAAACCCTTTTACAAAGGCCTTATTGAACACTAAGATAACCTCTATGATTTTTATGGGAATTTATGGGAAGTTTATTATGGGGTAGTTAAGTAGTGAATCTTACTTTAATTACTTGCAAAATCTTTTAAATACAAAAACTATTATTTTTGGAAAGTCAATCACCTATTTATGGAAACTTTTAATATATGATGTATGATTGATATGAGTTAAATCTCATATCTATTATATCATATTAAACCCTAAAACACAAAGAAAATTACCAGATTTTATATGTAAAAGCAGTATTATGGGGTATTCTTTGTTGTTTGTGCTTGTGTAGGTAAAAAGATACAATTTGATGAAAACATGGATTCCAAGGCATTTATATTGAAGAAAAGACAAAAGAAGGATTCAAGATGACAAGTCAACAAAAGTAAAAGGACCTTTCTTGACAAGCTACCCAACTTAAGGGACTAAAAGTGTAAATTTGGAAAAGTCAAGAACAAAGTCAAAACACCTCAAGATCAAAGTAAACAAGTCAAAGGGTCAAATATGGTTAAATACAAAGTCAAAGAGCCAAGAATGACAAGTTCTTGAAGATTAGAGCTCAAGATACAAATCTGCTAATCAAAAGGACTGAAATCGCCATTTTTGGAAAGATAACAGACATAATCCGAGTGAAGATGTTGTTAGCCAATTAGAGTGGCTTATTTAAGGTAAGTGGATCACCACGTCAGGCTCATTAAATGAGGAGAGAAGTGCTAGCTGCCATATCATAACAGTGTTACGCACTCACTTATTTCACCAATAGCAAACCAACATGTCACTTATCCATACTATTAAAACAGATAATGATCTGTGTGATCATTATTGTGCCAATACCATGCTGGCACGTGGACAAGCCTTCTCTATATCGTATTGAGAGCTAGAGTTGATTTCAGAAGAAGTGCCTTACATGAAAAATGATCGTTAGAATGAGACGAACCCAACCCAACACTTAATTAGACTTTAATCCACTCAATTAAAAAATCCTAATTCACGAAGAACACAAGTAGAAGATTGAAGACACGTGGCACTTGGCTATTTGCTACAACACTTCATCAACATCCCTAACACTTTATCTTAGCTCTATAAATACCCAATGTACTCTTCATTTTTCACATAGTAGCTAGAGTGTGAAAACACACACACTCTTAATGTTCTCTCAATTATGTTTCTACTTAGTTAGTTAAACTTCTCAAAGTGATTGACAACCACTCTGAGATAGTTTGTTAGACTGTTATAACCTCTTGTAACCAACTTTCCATTAATGAAAAATTCAGTTTCACTCAATTCACTCTCATTCTATCAAATTCATACTTGCACTACTATTCATTCTTCATTCTTGCTTAATTCTATTATTCTTATGGAATAATAGAGTTTGTGTTTATTTTGGCAGCTTTTACTAGAGTTCAGAAGTTGTAGTTCATTCATCCACTCAGACTTAGCCAAAGATTCAAGCATTTGCATATTGTTCAAAATTAGATAATGATGATGATGATGGTTGATTGGGTTGTAGCTGTGTTGAGTAGTTGAATTTGGTGTTGATTAGTGAAAAAGTGAGCTCAGCGCTCCACTTTGAATCAAAGTAGCCTACAAATTTACTTCTAAGTCCTCTCTATATTTTCCACTAAAAGTACAAGTTTGTATGCTATATTCTTTATCTTTATGTTATTTTACATGTTATTGCTTGTTAATTGTTCAGGTTGTGCTCCTAGATATGATTAGATAGCTATTTGTCTTTGTCAGTTTGATTTGAGTATATCACTTAGCTTAATTTTGCTTTTATCTAGTAACTAGTGTTTGGTAATAGTCTCAATCTTTGATTCAGCTAGTAAAAGTTGTTGTTAAGAGTTTGTTTTCACTCATTAACTGATCACAAGTAGACTTGTAAGTTTTGAAGGTCAAACTCTCAGTCAAACAGGCAACAGGTTATCAAAAACATTGGGTCAGAATCATAGGTTAAAACATGGCTATTTCAATCCTTTCTAAAATCTTCATTTCTTGGAGTTATGACTTGAATTTTAGTTCTAGATGAAGCTTAACATCCAGCCTTTCTAAACATATAAGATAGACAAGACAGTTCTCAACATTGAAAGAGATATAAGCCTAGAAAAGTCTTTGTAATAAGCTATGTTTTCTGTGATAACTGATTTTTAATTCCAGCTTATTTCTTTCATAAAAGTGCTAATTTTTTTTCACAAACTAGCTTAATAAGTCTTGAAAATCAGTTTAGAACTTAGTCAAACTTGGTCTACAAAACTCAACCCTGGTCAACATAAGCTCAAAACAGATTGTTTGATTTTCTAGCTTATTTCTTTGTGGTTTTTGGAAATTTCTTGGATAGGTGTTCATCATTTGGGCCTTTGATCAGATTCTGAGAAATATAGGTCATGTGCTTATTCCAATAAGGTAGATTCTTAAAAGTGGCTTATTTCAAAGGAACTTATTGGAGATTTAGTTCTTTTCAGCTTATGTCTTTGATACTGGCTAGGTGATTCTGGATTTTCAATCTTTTGAAACTTAAATCAGCTTATTTGGTGCTTTAGAACTCAAGTTTCAACTTATTAAACATTCAAGCCCGTTTTTGATAAAATAGTTCTAGTAATTGCATAAAGTTCCCTGGAAATTAGGAACTTGGTTAATCTGTTTTAATTGGTAGAAAACTTGCTAGGTTTTGCACTATAGTCCCTGGCCTTGTTATCTCGTTACATTTTTAGTTGGCAAGATTGTTATTTTGTTAAAAATTGGTTATTAGTTGGTTACATTTTCATTTTCAGTCCTTACACTTTCTGAATTTTCTAGTCCCTAAACTTTCATACACTTTACATTTTGAGCAATTTTACATATTGTGCATTACTTACTTGTACATTTGGCTTTGAATGTGGTATGTGCATGATGTTTTTAGCTTAGTACGGATACATAGGGATATATTTACCTTTTTACGTAATTTGTGATAATTAGACCTAGATTACCACAATTTTATCAATCAAACACCAAAAACAATTAGTTAACTTGACGGATGCATATTGGATTTTGGGATCTATTCACTTGTGGACGTTCCTTTTAGGTATTATAAATCCAAAACATAAAAAATCAAAAAGAAAAAAATATAAAAACTAAAAAACCACAAAAATCAATTCTTTCCTATGAATTGAACCAAAAAAAAAATCAAAAAGTATTCTTTTTCCTAAAAGATTACACCAAAAAAATATATTGTATATATCGTTTTCCATCGTTTTTACGTACATATAGTATTTTCTTAATAATCCAATAAATACAAAAATATTTTCTCTATATTAAATATATGTAAATACATATATGTACTAAGGACAACCAATAAACCTACTTCCATAAGTATTGCCGAGCAATAAACCATACTTGGGGGTGTTCCGGTTCTAAGTACGTGTATCGATCAAAGTAAATTAAAGGCAAACATAGATAAACACTTTCAATAGGCAAGAATTCGAGAAATATGAACTATTAAGTGAATATAAAGGCGGCTTTGCTATAAAATGCAAGCCTAAGGGAAACAGGTACTTAAGATCTTATCGCCACCTCATTCCCCTCGTTCACTAATAAGTATTTCGAGAAGGAAGGCTTGTTGGAGGTTTTGCCGCCCAATTAGTACTACATATATTATACTTTCTTGTGGTTTTCAATATTGAACCTCGAAGAAGATAATACCTTCTTCTTCAAAGTCGACCGAGAGCTCCTCTCTCATTCCTCGAGTTGAGTTGCATGCGCACTTGAGCGCGTGTACATATACCTATTGGTGTACCACTTCCTCCCAAAAGGAAGAGAAACAAGAACAAAACCGTCCATCAAGCCGATCATGAGCATCGTGCTTTCGACACCGTAAACGAAGTCATGGCCGCCGTTGACAATCGACCATTGATTGAGATTCTCCGATCCAATGTGGATGGGAATGTGGATGTCATAGTCATTCCCGAGATAGCCGCTAACAATTTTGAGCTTAAGACATGCATGATTACAATGGTTTCTTCTATCCCCTTCCTAGGGAGACCAATGGATGACCCTCATGACCATATCAAGAGATTCATGTTGTAACACCCCAAAATTTACACAATTCAATACAGCGGAAGACTCGTTGGTGTTACGGGATTGCACATTACTCACATCATAGACAACGCATAAAAATCGCGTCGTTTAATAATAAAGCATTTCCATTCATAAATATCAAATTTACATAGGTCCAAAGTCATAGTATTTCATACAATTTTTACAAAGCATTTGAATGGAAATAGTTATTTAAGTGCGGGCCATGAATTCTTGTTGTCTTCCCGAGAATTACCTTCAAGTACCTGAGATAAAACATGTTAAAAGAAAAGGTCAGCGAAAACGCCGAGTGAATTCATAGAGTTTAATGAAAACCATTAATATATCATCGGTATATAATTATTACCGAAAATCATTTTTGTACAAATCATTATAATAGGCCATAAAATAGCCAAAGTCATTTTATACAAATCCTTATCAAAAATCATAATATAGGCTTTTGCCTTCAAAATCATTATACAAACCAAAGTCGTAAAAACATCATACAATACGTTTTATAACGTTATATAAAGTTAAATAAAAACAGTTATATGAATATGGTTATGTAAAACCAAAACACGAAAATAAAATCAATAATAAGACCCCGTATTGCTAGTCAGGAAATTCATTGTAATTCAGTGCGTATAGAAGTATTTCGATATTTGGATTATTATAAGCTACATGACATTGTTACCTTACTACAACAAACAACGGGTAGCTAACCCGAAACTCATTTGCCCATCTAAACTAGCGTGTCGTCACAATAATCACGCTTCTGTAAATCTTCTCATACATAAATTCGCTTACCAATCAATGTGGCACGACGGGATCAACCGTCAAGGCGCGAACTGGGGTGATCGTCCCCAAATAGTACTATTATATGCATAAGCGTCTACCAAATCCCGGTAGTTCACAATTCATGCTAATGGGACTTTTAGTGACATAACCTAACTTTAATAATCCATTTCATTTCATCTATCGGGTCATATAATCATACATCGGGTCATACAATCATTCGGGTCCAAATCAATAAACAAACAATTCGGGACAAATGGTGTCCTATTTTATCAAAACTAACATGTTATCTCCCTCGCGGGTTTATAAAACATTTCATGAAAACATTTAAAAGAGTGCAAGGCTATGAACTCACGTGGATTGGGAAAGGCGGGTTATCGGGGATTCGGATGTACGGTACGTGCTTCAATCACGGAAACCTAGACAAATAATACTCGTCTTAGACTTTTGTCCATTGAATTTATAAAAATAACAATTATGTATACATATGATAATTTTATATATATATATGATGATGATCAAGTGGGTTTATAGATTCTCATTTACTCATTTTAGTGTTATGTATTGGTAACTTGTATACTAGTTTACTAGTTTTACTTATTTACATGGTTTAGGCCCAATAAGCCTATTACAAGCCAAATACTTTTCATTGGCGCAATTATAATTTTATTATTAGTATTATACTTTACATGTTGGGCCCAAATGGGTTAAGCCCAATAAGTAAGTTTATAAGTGTTTTACCAAACAAGTCGTGTTTATAGTGCAATAAGGCTACTTTGGCCCGTTAATGTTTGCATGTCGTAAAACTCGGGTTTTATCGGTTTTTACTTGTATTAAGTAATTATATATCAGTATATGGATTTAAAAAAGTTTACATTACACGGGTCCGACCGTCTAAGTTTTATTTGACCAAAAACGTTAATCTTTCGGTTTTAGCCGAAAAGACGTAAAACTTAAGTATATAGTTTTATAACTTATTTTTACTTGTAATTTATATAATGTATCCCATTTTAATATCAATATATAAGTAACTCTTTATTTATAATTTTTATCAACTAGTGGGTTTTATATATGTATATTTTATATAAATTTTTGAGTACTTATATTATATACTATTTATATACAAAATCAGTCCCAAATTTTAAGTCCACTAGAATGTCCATATCTAGAGTTATATAATGAGATAGTACCTCAAATATTTTTGACAGAAACTACATGATATGTGCTTCATTTTATTCCTTTATAGCTACTGATGAATCAACCTCTAAATATTTTAATAAATTCGTCCAAAACAGTGTAGGCATATTTACACTCTAAACTTGTTTTGATCATATCTCACTCATTTTGATGATTCCATTGCATGACCAACTCTCACATGTGTATAACACCTAATACTTACTGTAAATTGATTCCACTGTGCCATTTTATTAGTTTATCATTTGGTAACTTCCTGTTTTTATACAGCCATCATATTTAGCAAGATTTTAACATTGTTACCTATGGTTTTCCATCTTTTTAACCATATTTATCAACACCAAATCCCCACATAATATTTTTATCATCATTCATCATCATATACATATACATAAATAAAGAAAATACAAGATTACATAATCAAAAATAACAAGAGGATAGGGAAGAACAATCTTTATACCACCAAGGTTGAGCAGGTTATGATCAAGGCTTGGATTTTGATGAAAAAACTTGTGATAGATCAACACCAACTTTGAAGACCACAAATATTTGTAAACTTCTTATAGGAATCAGACCTTGGACATCACCAAATCATCTCCTTGGATGTTAGAAACAACTCCAATCTTCAAAGTTTCAAAGGAGCATCATCATATGTATGAATAACACATGATTCTATGGCTAAAATAGATCAAAGAGTGGTGTTTGATGGTGGTTTTTGGACGACAAAAGGAGGGATTGGGAGAGAGAATTGTGTGTGAGTTTAGTGGTATTGCATGAGTGATTGTGAGGAAATGGTTTAATCAAAATGGTTTTGTGTTTTGATAGCTTACAAGTTAAGCTAGTTACAAGTGTAGCTTGTAAGCTACAAACTTGACACCTCATGGTGTTGAGTCATCGTTTTGGCCGTCCCATATTAGTGGGGTGGGGCAAAACTTGTTTTGTCTCATCCCACTAATTTACGGGTATTCCTCGATTTTCGTGCCCTCGGGTCGTTTTACGAAAAACGTTTTTATAAATTATGAATCAACGACAAAAAACGAATCTAATAAAAATATTCTCATCAAGAACGGAGTTCAAAAACGTAAATACGTAATCCTAAGGTTTCCGGTTTAGTCGTAAAGGACGTTAGATTATTAACGTAAATCCTAATCTCTTCTCGTAAATTTGTGAGTTTATGAACCAACTCAAAAATTAAAATCCCAAAATAATATTCACGGATAAATTTATTTCCTGAAATGTCGGACTGTCGCCAAAAACGGTGTATGTAAACGTAAGCACGTAACGTAGAATCCTCCGGTTTAGACGTAGTCGATGCTACTTCAAGACGTAAATCCAAATTTCTTCCCAGAAATGAGTGAGTTCATAATATAACATTTAAATAATGTTTTTAAATAATATTTGAGAATAAAATATCAACCATAAATTGACGGATTGTCACAGCATTTACCCCTAAACAAGATCTTTGTGCTCAAAGATCAATTTATCTTACTACTCGCTTCTTATAGAGTTAAAGCCACGTGGGTATTTCCTCCACCTTGGGTCTTTTCTCACAAGTGTAATCCATTACAATACACGAGTTTCATCAAACATAACTACAGGGATAAGATCAGGCTTAATGTTGACTTACTTTTTCTATCCATGATATTCACGGGTTGTTGATGAATGCAACTTTTCGCCGATCAAAACTTTATCAAGAAGCAATCAGATTTTCACTTGATAGACATTTTATCAAGTTTGATACATGAAACATAATTCAAGCATCCCTTGAAGTCCTAGGGTAGATCCAGCTTACATGCCTTTCAAACCAACTTTTATATCATCTCAATGGTCCCATACAACGGGGACTTATATTCCCATAATCTTTCAGATCATCAATTCATTTTTCCTTGGTGAAATTTTTTGGCATAACCTCACTACCCATCTTGCACTTCAAGATCTACATTTCATATTCACATAACCTCCTACGTACTACCAGCAGTCAATAATCATATCCTAATTTCAACAACCATTTTAGGTCTCGCGGGTCGGGTATTTTGTAAGGTTAGGTTTGTCATCATAGGCAACCTTAAACCTAAAAGACATGTCCAACTCACAATGGGTGTATGTAGGGTGTCTTCATCCCAAATCCTGCTTATAGATGCTTTTATATTTAGATCATAATACGATAATTATCAATGATAATCTCTCCAAAGGAAAGCTATTATACGGTTCATTACCAAAGGTCAATCATTCAAGCATAAAACAACACTTCTAGTGTTTTGTATCATTACTTTATCTCGTCCCTTCGATTGGGGTAGTAAATAGTACTCTCATCAAGGTTCGTTCCAATGACTTCTGAGCAAATCTCTAGAAATTCGATGTGAAGCGAGGATCTTGATAGAGATGATCGATACAGGCACACCATGTTTACACAACTCTTTTAAATATAAAGAATCAATTTCTTCATCGAGAGTCTATCATTAATAGGAATGATATTAGCAGATTTGGTCAGTCTGTCGTTGATGACCCAAATCGAATCAAATTTAGATGATGACCTTTGCAATATTTAGACGTTTACTAATGTATGAGGCAATGTCTGCCTTCATAATTTGCCATCAGTACAACTTCTTCAGATAAAGATACATTAAATCAGAAATGGTATGAATAGAATACTTAACCTTATGAGATTCCAACATAACTAAATCTCTAAATCTCCATATTTAGGCAATCACAAGTGGTCTTTTATACATTTAACGCCATCGGCTTCTCAATTCTAATGGTTCACATTAGCCGTGAACCCCTTTTATTATCTATATTATCCTTTTTACAAGCATCGGCTATTTTTAAATTTCTCGGCAATTTATTTTGCACAGTCATTACTAAGGAACACATCTAATTGATTCTATATCCTTTCTATATAATATTTGTCAGTATCTACTTTCACCTTTCCTGATGAAATAATTATCATGACCGTATTCATTCAAAATTTCTTTCTTCATATTTTCTAAGTTTTAATTTCGTCTCAACTATTACTTTTATCAGTTTTGCTCAATCTGACGTTTTAAGGTGTCGATAAATATTACAAGTAATTTAATAATAATTATTAAATTTTTATGAAACGTAAACGTAAAAAGTTTTAAATTTTCTCAGTTCGACCAATTTTATAAAAATGTTCAAAATAAATTTGAATTTAATTAACAAGATTTTTGTTGATTTATCGAAAATAATTAAAATAATTAATAAGATCCGTAGATGTTCGAAAAATCTTTGTTTATACTTTGGTCAGAAAATTTTCTTAGTTGAAAAGCAAAAAATGTCGTTTCAAAATTTCAAGTCATGGTTTAAATAGTTTCCTCAATCCTTCCTAGGTTGTCTTGGGTTATACACAAACATTTACCCCTAAACAGGAGTTTAGTTAAATGATTTCGGTATAAGGAAATAATCCCTTAAAAATTCTTTTGATAAAACATTTGTCAAAACATAATTGCACTTTCTTTTTGGTAAAACCCAAAGTCTCAAATGGCACAAATTTTTAAAGAGTCAATATAGATTTCATTATCTATTAATCACACGATCAAATCATGTAAAGGATTAATTCTTAAATCATATGTTAAATACTCAAGGTACAGGTATTCATTGTTCGGTCAATTCAGGGCAATCTATAAATAATTATTAACTCCTTCTTATTCTTAGAAACAAACAAATGGTCCTTAATGATCACAAGCATGAATTTATCAAATTACAGCCTACACACGTGATTCACCAAATGTATGGCTGCTACATGTGTATTAGTCAATCCAAACGACATCACGTGAAACTCATAATGTTCATTACAAGTTCTGGATGTAGTGATTGCAATAGATAATCTTTTTCGTGGACGTGAAGTTGATGATAACCATGCCGAGGATCAAATCTTGAATCTACGCTAGAACCTTGTAAATGATCGAACAAATCTATCATCTTGGGTAGTGGATATAGATTTTTATCATCAATTTACCTAGTTCATGGTAATTCAACAAATATAAGGAATGATAATACCATAGCTCTTCATGATGACGAGCTCGGTAGAATAAAAGCTTTCTCCGACAACTCTCTCAGTTGCACGGTAATTCTTTTAATTTAGATGGTGTTGGCGTACAGTGCACATGCCACAGGTGCAACACTGGGAATATAATCAATACCAAATTCAACTTACCTTAATGGCGAAAGTCTAGGTAATTCACCAACAAATACCTCCTAAAGTTTCATATAACGGAAACATCTTTTAATAAATTTTCTTTAAGTTTTTTCTAGATTATAATATATATGACTAATTCCCAACCATTCACGGTATACTTTAAAGTCTAAATGCAGGATATGGTCATACATCAAGAATTATTTAGATCAATTTTGATAATAAACATCTTATCTTTTAGGGGAATGCTACTCGAGTTCCCATCAATTAAGACAATGTCGTCATGTCATAATTAATGAATCTATTCTACTGGCATTATCAACTTTTCAGTTTTATTGCCGTCAATAAGATGAGAACTTCTCAAAAGACTAATAATAACTCATAATCCTTCACACTTCAAGGATATATGGAGACATAACTACCATTAAAAGAGTAAGGTCAATGCATAATCTACGCGAGAGAATTTTCAAATCAGATACAGACGAAAACATTTAATGAATATGAATATATCCCATGTTTTCATAATTTGAGTACGCATTCGAAAGCTCCTCGGATCGTTACCCAGGTCATTCAAATGAAATCTAATCAAAAGAAACGATAGGAACGTCGATACATCCAATCGGGTATCAACACTCGGTAATCAGATATTTTTCCAAAGAATCTCGCCACGGGAGAATTGAACAAGAAAGGAATATCAATTGTCAAATAAGACAAGTTCCACAGATTAGTAAATTCGACTCAGAAGAATAAATAGTACGGGCACATATGTAGGTGTCTCTAACAATATGTCCCTATTTTTGCACTTCTTGTAGATCTCGTAAAAATTTAATCTTTCCCAGTTAAAAGGAAATGTAATGTTTAGTAATAATTTCATGGTGACTACTAATCAGCCTTACATGGTCCCTTCCAAATTGTATGTAGGCGCGCAACTATATACAGTTTTAGGATTAACGATGCAATACTTAGTTCGTCAAAACTTTGTCATCATGTTTAAAATATATATTCATGCTTAATTTAAAATGAATTTACAGATATGTTCTTTATCATGGAAACAATTAAGTTTTCCAAGATGTTTCATAAATAACATCATTTCCATAACGATTATTTATAAATATCACTTTAAATAATCCTTATGCTGATGAAAATTCATTTTTCTCAAGGAATATTGTTTTATCTTATAAAAACAATGAGTGATCTGCAAAAGAGTGATGAAAAGTTTTTCACCAAGAACTAACTACAATATGATAGGAAATGAGCTTTAGCCAATTAATCATGAGTTTCATGATCTAGATGGCACTCAAAAATAAATAATTCACAACGTAACTCAATTCGAGATGAGTACTTGTTCAATGGTTGTATCACTAATGCGAGCATTAGGATGAAGCAATAAAAGATAGATAACATCGATACATGTAGGATTTAGCAATCAATGGTAGTCTTTTCATTAATCACAAACAAGTCAAAATTGTACCGTAACACATTACGTGTCACTATGTCATACAATTCCAAGAACTCATCCTACCAACTGATGTCTCAATTAAGTTAGGTTTTTTTAGAAGATACCACAATGAATACTAATCTACAAGGGTCATGGGGTTCCACCTGTCCCGGAAGCTCCATCGGTCCCAATTCAGAAGGAGATTTCTTTAATTTATTTCTTGGACACTAGGCATCCTCGTTAGTGGAAAATGGCTTAGGAACAAACCTTAACACGAATCAACAATCACTTAAAACCTTATAATTCAATCATAGGACTTAACGACTTCCTCTTAACAATTTCTTATTCCATACAAGTTAATTTTACTTCATTCAAGTTTTAATCAACTTATACTCAATGCGATATCCTACCTCATTTTCCAATACTTTCAACCTTATTCATAAACCTCAAAAGGGCAATAAAAGCTCGATATGAGCAACACTTAATTTCCAATCCTATGGCTCTTACAACAATAGTTATCAAATGAGTCAATAGCATGAGATGACTCACACATTCAATCAGACTTCTCGGAAAGGTACTAGTGGCATGAGGCTTTTGGGTAATGGTTCCAATGATAGCCTCAAGTGCAACATTCACCCTTTCGATTTCGATTTAAGAATTGTATGACAACGGATCAGATGACATCTTTCTAGGTGGTAACGTTTTGTCAAGTTCCACTCTATAATGAAAGATCGTCATGACATCGATATCAGATTTAATCTCGCCAATTCTTCTTCAAGATTACAATCCACTAATATTAACGTTTCTACGAATATCAACCATTTAGTTAGGATCATAAATATCCACAACTTGGTTTAGATCTGGAATAGCTAGAATTCCTACAGGAATAGCTTCGATTAATTTGCTAGGGAAGTTAGGGTTTCTTGTGACAATCTACGTCGTATAAATACCTCGTATAAATATAGAAATAATCATCAAACAATCATGTAATCAAATTACAACATATATATATATATATATATATATATATATATATATATATATATATATATATATATATATATATATATATATATATATATATATATATATATATATATATATATATATATATATATATATATATATATATATATATATATATATATATATATATATATATATATATATATATATATATATATATATATATATATATATATATATATATATATATATATATATATATATATATATATATATATATATATATATATATATAATCCAAGTTATATATATATTAAAATAACACTTCTCAGTCTGGCCTTGTCGGTAACTCGGGAATTCTTCGGCACCGTTATAGTCAAAAGATTTTTAGACATTTTGAGAAAAATATTTATAGTTAAAAGATTTTGAAATGTTTTATTCAAAACCTTGGTTTTAAAAATCTTTCATTCTCTATAACGAGAGCTCTGGTACCAAACTGTAACACCCCCAAATTTACACAATTCAATACAGCGGAAGACTCGTTGGTGTTACGGGATAGCACATTACTCACATCATAGACAACGCTTAGAAATCGCGTCGTTTAATAATAAAGAATTTCCATTCATAAATATCAAATTTACATAGGTCTCAAGTCATAGTATTTCATATAATTTTTACAAAGCATTTGCATGGAAATAGTTATTTAAGTGCGGGCCATGAATTCTTGTTGTCTTCCCGAGAATTACCTTCAAGTGCATGAGATAAAACATGTTAAAAGAAAACGCCGAGTGAATTCATAGAGTTTAATGAAAACCATTAATATATCATCGGTATATAATTATTACCGAAAATCATTTTTGTACAAATCATTGTAATAGGCCATAAAATAGCCAAAGTCATTTTATACAAATCCTTACCAAAAATCATAATATAGGCCTTTTCCTTCAAAATCATTATACGAACCAAAGTCGTAAAAACATCATACAATACGTTTTATAACGTTGTATAAAGTTAAATAAAAACCGTTATATGAATATGGTTATGTAAAACAAAAACACGAACATAAAATCAATAATAAGACCCCGTATTGCTAGTCAGGCAATTCATTGTAATTCAGTGCGTATAGCAGTATTTTGATATTCGGATTATTATAAGCCGCATGACATTGTTACCTTACTACAACAAACAACGGGTAGCTAACCCGAAACTCATTTGCCCATCTAAATTAGCTTGTCGTCACAATAATCACACTTGTGTAAATCTTCTCATACATAAATTCGCTTACCAATCAATGTGGCACGACGGGGATCAACCGTCAAGGCGCGAACTGGGGTGATCGTCCCCAAATAGTACTATTATATGCATAAGCATCTACCAAATCCCGGTAGTTCACAATTCATGCTAATGGGACTTTTAGTGACATAACCTAACTTTAATAATCCATTTTATTTCATCTATCAGGTCATATAATCATACATCGGGTCATATAATCATTCGGGTCCAAATCAATAAACAAACAATTCGGGACAAATGGTGTCCTATTTTATCAAAACTAACATGTTATCTCCCTCACGGGTTTATAAAACATTTCATGAAAACATTTAAAAGAGTGCGAGGCTATGAACTCACGTGGATTGGGAAAGGCGGGTTATCGGCGATTCGGATGTACGGTACGTGCTTCAATCACAGAAACCTAGACAAATAATACTCGTCTTAGACTTTTGTCCATTGACTTTATAAAAATAACAATTATGTATACATATGATGATTTTATATATATATGATCATGATCAAGTGGGTTTATACATTCTCATTTACTCATTTTAGTGTTATGTATTGGTAACTTGTATACTAGTTTACTAGTTTTACTTATTTACATGGTTTAGGTCCAATAAGCCTATTACAAGCCCAATACTTTTCATTGGCCCAATTATACTTTTATTTTTAGTATTATACTTTACATGTTGGGTCCAAACGGGTTAAGCCCAATAAGTAAGTTTATAAGTGTTTTACCAAACTAGTCGGGTTTATAGTCCAATAAGGCTACTTTGGCCCGTTAATGTTTACATGTCGTAAAGCTTGGGTTTTATCGGTTTTTACTTGTATTAAGTACTTATATATCAGTATATGGCTATTAAAAAGTTTACATTAGACGGGTCCGACCGTCTAAGTTTTATTTGACCAAAAACGTTAATCTTTCGGTTTTAGCCGAAAAGACGTAAAACTTAAGTATATAGTTTTATAACTTGGAAAAACATTTTTACATGTAATTTATATAATTTATCCCATTTTAATATCAATATATAGGTAACTCTTTATTTTTAATTTTTATCAACTAGCGGGTTTTATATATGTATATTTTATATAAATTTTTGAGTACTTATATTATATACTATTTATATACAAAATCAGTCCCAAATTTTAAGTCCACTAAAATGTCCATATCTAGAGTTCTATAATGAGATAGGACCTCAAATATTTATGACAGAAACTACATGATATGTGCTTCATTTTATTCCTTTATAGCTACTGATGAATCAACCTCTAAATATTTTAATAAATTCGTCCAAAACAGTGTAGGCATATTTGCACTCTAAACTTGTTTTGATAATATCTCACTCATTTTGATGATTCCATTGCATGACCAATTCTCACATGTGTATAACACCTAATACTTACTGTAAATTGATTCCACTATGCCATTTTATTAGTTTATCATTTGGTAACTTCCTGTTTTTATACAGCCATCATATTTAGCAAGATTTTAACCTTGTTACCTATGGTTTTCCATCTTTTTAACCATATTTACCAACACCAAATCCCCACATAATATTTTTATCATCATTCATCATCATATACATATACATAAATAAAGAAAATACAAGATTACATAATCAAAAATAACAAGAGGATAGGGAAGAACAATCTTTATACCACCAAGGTTGAGCAGGTTATGATCAAGGCTTGGATTTTGATGAAAAAACTTGTGATAGATCAACACCAACTTTGAAGACCACCAATATTTGTAAACTTCTTATAGGAATCAGACCTTGGACATCACCAAATCATCTCCTTGGATGTTAGAATCACCTCCAATCTTCAAAGTTTCAAAGGAGCATCATCATATGTATGAATAACACATGATTCTATGGCTAAAATAGATCAAAGAGTGGTGTTTGATGGTGGTTTTTGGACGACAAAAGGAGGGATTGGGAGTGAGAATTGTGTGTGACTTTAGTGGTATTGCATGAGTGATTGTGAGGAAATGGTTTAATCAAAATGGTTTTGTGTTTTGATAGCTTACAAGTTAAGCTAGTTACAAGTGTAGCTTGTAAGCTACAAACTTGACACCTCATGGTGTTGAGTCATGGTTTTGGCCGTCCCATATTAGTGGGGTGGCGCAAAACTTGTTTTAATCCCCTTTCTATTCTTCTTTTTCATAACCGTCACTCTCTTCTAATCCCCTTTCTATTCTTCTTTTTCAAATATAATCACAAATTAATCCAAACCATTACACACATAACACACTAGCCTCCTTGAGAACGAACTTAATTGGGTCATTCACACACGGTTTTCCTAAATCGTCGTGCTCACTTGCCCTATTTATTGCATCCTTTTCCTAAAGGGTTGCAAAAGCTCAACATCATTTTGGCGCCGCTGCCGGGGAGGCGTGTTGTGTTTTGATTTGGCATTGTTGTTTTTATACTAACCATAATTAGTATTTGTATTAGTAGCACTCTACTAATACGTATTATCGTTTTTCGGTTTTTGTGTGAATATTATTACTATATTGTATACGTAGAACAATAAATACACAAGTACTCCAAATACGTGAGCAATCACAACCTTGACTTGGGAGGTCATTACCCAATCATTGTATTCGAATCTCAAACCAAAGAAAAAGGCAAAAATAGATAATTACTTTCGTTAAGCTTAATCTTGAAAATACAAACTATAAGGTGGGTATAAGGCGGATATTATAAAATATATCCTAAGGAAAAAGGCTTTTAAGTGCTTCGCGCCGCCTCGTTTCCCCGCTTGCTTGTGAGTATTTGATTGTGAGAGTGAATCGAGGGTTTTGCCGCCCAAAGTATTACTAAGTATCATATATATTTTCTTGGTTTCAATTTGATTAAACCCTCTTGAACGATTTGGTGTTCCACCATCGTTCTAAAGTCATCGAAGGCGTTCACTCCACGTGTTCGTTTTCATTCCTTGAGGCTTCGTTAATCAAGAGATTTGATTAGTGAGTAGATTTGTGGACTTTTTGTCTACTTAATACATTTCACCAAGTTCCAAAAAGGTTAATACAATCAAAAACCACAAAAAAATTGAAAAAATACAAAACACCAAAAAGAATCTTCTTTGCTCATCCCCTCGTTGTACGTGACGTTTATGCTAACTCGAAATCAAGCAAGACGTGCTCGTAAACGAAAAAACAAATCCATCACTCCAAACAATTCTAGTGAGGAGTCTCCTATTGACGAACCCATTGTAAGAGAAGCACTAACCATGGCGAATCGAACTATGATGGAGTTACTTCAAGCACCCACCGAGGGTTATGGAGAGGCTATTGTGATTCCCGCTATCCTTGCGGAGAATTTTGAGGTTAAGACGGGTTTGTTGTCCATGATTCAAAACAACAAATTCCGTGGTGATGAGAAGGACAATCCTCACAACCATATCCGCCAATTCAATCGTCTTACCGCTACTTGCAAGTTTAAGGATGTATCTAACGACTCGATTAAGATGATGCTTTTTCCGTATTCCTTAGCGGGGCCCGCAAAAATTTGGTTAGAGAAAGAGCCACCCAATTCTATATTGACGTGGAAGGATCTCGTGTCTAAGTTTGTGAACCAATTTTTTCCGCCCTCTAAGACTACGCACTTGAAAAACGAGATTTCAAAGTTTTCACAAGAATTTAATGAAAGTTTTTCAACGGCTTGGAATAGGTTTAAGGAAATGTTACATGAATGTCCTCATCACGGTTTTTCCGATTTGCATCAAATTGACACGTTTTACAATGGACTTAATGATCATGAAAGGGATTATTTGAATGCCGCCGCGGGTGGTAATTTTTTGTGTAAAACGGTTGAGGAAGCTTTGGTGATTATTGAAAATAGATCTAAGGTGTATAGTCCTCGTAGCACGTCTAGTGTTCGTAAGGCTTCGTCTTCGGCTTCACCTTCTTTGTCTAATACCATCGATGCTTGCCAAATTGAGGCGAACTTGGAAAACAAGATTTTTGATAAGTTGAAAGGACTTTTGATTGAGTTTAAAGTTGGTGAACCAAGTGCTCCCGCTACGGTTAAAGCGGTTGAGGTTTCTTGCATGTATTGTGGTGGAGGTCATGATTTCTCCGAGTGCATTACCAACGGTGGTAACACTTCGAGTGCCTTCGCGGCCACGGGAAATTACAACCAAAACGGTCAAGTTTCCCGCTCTAATCAAATGACTCCACCGGGTTTTGGATCAAATCAAAATGCTAACAACTATCGCAACAATCAAGTTGGTTTTAAGAACAATTATAACAAGGGAAATTATGGGAATCAAGGGGCTAATAATCAAGTTTCAAACAAAAATGATTTTCAAAATAACAACAAGAGTTTGCAAACATTGAAAGATCTTCCAAGTGAGTTTGTTGAATATGCTAGTGGTAATGATGCTAGATTTGACAACATTCAAAGAGAAATAATTAGCCTAAGATCCGAGTTCAAAAACGACTTGAAGAAAGAGTTGAAAAATGAGTTAGCTAATGAACTTAAAATCCACACCAACAAGATGGAAGGAAATGTCACTAGGTTGCAACAAAACCAACAAAAGATGGAACAAGGGCAACATGAGATTAAACAAGAGATGCTTAAGGCCGAGAAAAGGCAAACCGAAGCCGTATTGAGGCAATCTAATTTTGAAGATAAAATCTCGTCTATGTTTGAGGCAATAATGTGTAAACCGTCGTCAATTGGTCTTCCTAGTAACACAATATCCAACCCTAAGGGTGAGATGAAAGTGATTACCACACGTAGTGGTAAGACACTTAAGGAGCCGATTCCTCAACCAATTGCTCCTACGGAGGAAGCAATTGAGGAAGAACCCGAGGTGGTGGTCCAAAAGGAGCATGTCCCAATCCCACGAAGTACCGCTCATACCACACCTACGGTTGACCCATTACCATCATTGGAACCCGAGATTCCAAAGGCTATGCCTACTATGCCTCAACCCACACCACCTTTGCCCTATCCATCGAGACTTAGGAAGGAGAAACGTCAAGAGCGCGACAATTACCAATTTGAGCTTTTTATGACAATGTTTCGTGATTTGCACCTTAATGTGAGTTTCGCTGATGCCTTGGTCATGATGCCTCGATTTGCCGCTAACTTTAAGAGTATGTTGAACAACAAGGAAAAATTGCACCAATTGTCTAGTTGTTCGTCGGTTTATCTTAATCGCATACCTCAAAAAGTCGGTGATCCCGGTAAATTTTTGATCCCTTGTGCAATCCAAGACATGGAAGAATGCTTCGCCTTGGCCGATCTTGGTGCTAGCATTAACTTGATGCCACTTGCAATCTTCAAGTCGCTCAATCTTCCTAATCTTACTCCTTCACTAATGTCTATCGAGTTGACCGACCATTCCACAATTCCCGCATGTGGTTTGGCGGAAGACGTTTTTGTGAAAGTGGGGAAGTTCTACTATCCCGTAGACTTCATTGTTGTTGACATCCCCACGGATCCTCAAGTTCCTCTCATTTTAGGTCGTTCGTTTTTAGATACGTCTATGGCTTTGATCGATGTGCATGCTAGAAAGATCACCTTACGTTTCAACGACGAGGAACTTGTTATAAACGCAACTCAAAACTCTCAAATTTCTCATGTTTATTCCGTTGCAACCATAAACCTCGTTGATATGATTGACGTGGTTTGCGAGGAATTTTCACAAGAAGTTCTAGGTTTTGGTGATGAAGAAACTAGTGGCAATCCCACTATGTTGGATCCAATTCTTGATAACTCGACACCAACCTTCACTCCTTTCGAAGGTGGTGGTTTTACGTTGGAAGAATTCGATGTTCCACGTACTTGTGACGAAGACCTCGACAACTATGAGGACTTCTCGATTATCAAGGATTTTCTTAACGATTTCCCATTTCCTCCACCCGAGGAGGTTATGAGTATCGAGCCCAAATCTTCACTTGAGGAACCACCCATTCTCGAGTTGAAAGATTTACCTCCTCACCTCGAGTATGTCTATTTGGAGGAGGACGACAAGTTGCCGGTTATTATTGCGAAGGAACTTTCGAATAATGAAAAAACCGCACTTGTCAATGTTCTTAAGGCTCACAAAGGGGCGATTGCGTGGAAGTTATCCGACATTAAGGGAATCGATCCCAAGTTTTGTACCCACAAAATCTTAATGGAGGAAGATTTCAAGCCAACAATCCAAAGTCAAAGGAGGGTGAACCCCAAAATTCACGACGTCATCAAAAAGGAGGTCCTTAAACTCCTTGACGCGGGAATGATTTACCCTATTTCCGATAGCCCTTGGGAGAGTCCTATTCATTGTGTCCCTAAAAAGGGAGGGATGACCGTTGTGCCAAACGATGCCAACGAGTTGATTCCCACGAGACTCGTGACCGGATGGAGAGTGTGCATTGACTATCGTAAGTTGAATGAAGCCACTCGAAAAGACCATTTTCCCTTGCCCTTCATGGACCAAATGTTGGAGCGTCTTGCGGGAAACGATTTCTATTGCTTTTTAGATGGTTTTTCCGGTTACTTCCAAATTCCCATCGATCCTCGTGATCAAGAAAAAACTACGTTTACGTGTCCATATGGAACGTTTGCCTATCGTAGAATGCCATTCGGACTTTGCAATGCACCGGGAACTTTTCAACGATGCATGATGGCTATTTTTCATGATATGATCGAGAAGACGATGGAAGTCTTCATGGATGACTTTTCCGTGTTTGGTGATTCCTTTACTTCGTGTTTGTCGAACCTTGAGAGAATGTTAAAACGTTGTGAGGAAACCAACCTTGTGCTCAATTGGGAAAAGTGTCATTTTATGGTTAAGAGTGGAATCGTCTTAGGGCACAAGGTCTCGAAAGCGGGGATTGAGGTAGATCAAGCTAAGGTAGACGTAATCGCCAAATTGCCTCATCCCAAAACCGTCAAGGGAGTTAGGAGTTTCCTAGGCCACGCGGGCTTTTATCGACGATTCATCAAGGATTTCTCGAAGATTTCTCGACCCATTACACATCTTCTTGAAAAAGAGGCACGTTTTGTCTTTGACGAAGATTGTGTACGAGCCTTTGAGATCCTTAAGAGGAAACTTACCGAAGCTCCCATTCTTGTTGCTCCAAATTGGAACCTCCCCTTTGAACTTATGTGTGATGCAAGTGATTACGCTATTGGGGCCGTTTTGGGGCAACGTCATGATAAGCATTTCTTGCCTATACACTATGCTAGCAAGACGATGACCGAGGCTTAACTTAAATACACTACAACGGAAAAGGAGTTCCTTGCCGTGGTGTATGCATTTGAGAAATTCCGACCTTATCTCGTCTTGACAAAATGCATAGTGTATACGGACCATTCGGCTATCAAGTATCTCATGGCTAAACAAGATGCAAAGCCGAGATTACTTCGTTGGATTCTCCTCCTCCAAGAATTTGATCACACCATTGTTGACAAAAAAGGAGCTGAGAATCTAGCGGCCGATCATCTCTCTCGTTTGGAAGATCCTCACCAAAGTGTTTACGAGCCCAAGGAAATCACCGAAACATTTCCGCTCGAGACACTTGGTGTAGTGAATTCTAAGCTTGATTCTTCTACCCCATGGTTTGCGGATTTTGCAAATTACCATGCGGGTAACTTCATCGTTAAGGGTATGACGACTCAAGAAAAACGAAAATTCTTTCGTGACGTCAAGTTCTACTTTTGGAACGACCCTTACTTGTTTCGAACTTGTGCGGATCAAATCATCCGACGTTGTGTATTTGGCACCGAAGCTTCTAACATCCTTAGAGCTTGCCATGAGGGACCCACGGGTGGTCACCACGGTGCTAATCTCACGGCTAAGAAGGTGTTTGATGTCGGCTTCTTTTGGCCTACTATTTACCGAGATGCACAAATCCTTGTGAAGTCTTGTGATGCATGCCAACGACAAGGAAAAGCCTCACAAAAAGATGAAATGCCACAAAATATCATTCAAGTATGTGAGATCTTTGACGTTTGGGGCATAGACTTTATGGGGCCGTTCCCATCATCTCGTGGTAATAAGTACATCCTTGTTGCGGTTGACTACCTATCTAAGTGGGTGGAGGCGAAGGCCTTGCCCACTAATGATGCTCGTGTGGTAGTTAAGTTCTTGAAAAGTTTGTTTGCTAGGTTTGGAACCCCTCGTGCGATCATAAGCGATCGTGGAACCCATTTTTGTAATGACCAATTCGAAAGAGTCTTAAGGAAATATGGGGTTACACATCGTCTTTCTACGGCTTATCACCCACAAACGAGTGGGCAAGTCGAGGTTTCAAACCGAGCATTGAAGAGGATCTTGGAGAGATCCGTGGGGGAAAACCGACAATCTTGGTCGGATAAGTTAGACGATGCTTTGTGGGCCTTTAGGACCGCTCATAAGACGCCCATTGGGTGCACTCCCTATAAGCTTGTGTATGGAAAGAATTGTCATTTGCCTATCGAGTTAGAACACAAGGCTTATTGGGCCCTAAAGCATTATAATGATGACATGGAGACCGCGGGAAAACACCGGAAAATGCAATTAAATGAATTGGATGAATTAAGGGATATTGCTTATGAAAATTCATTAATTTACAAAGAGAAAACTAAAAAGTTGCATGATTTTAAAATTAAAAACCGGGTTTTTAACATTGGGGATCAAGTTTTACTTTTTAATTCAAGATTGAAAATATTTTCCGGTAAATTGAAATCCCGTTGGTCCGGTCCATTCACCGTGACTCAAGTGTTTCCGTATGGGACCATCGAGCTAGCTCAAGATGATGGTCCTAACTTCAAGGTGAATGGACATAGATTGAAGCACTACTTTGGCGGGGAAGTTCCATCCTTGAACTACCTCGACCAAGTCACCTTCCCCAATGATAATTAGTGTTGAGGGGATCGAGTCGAGCTCATGACTCGGTAATCAAAAACGAGGTGCCTCGTGGGGGAGTCCCATGCTTATCCTATGTACATATTATCGCTTTCTTAGTCTAATGTAGCTTACGTGTGGGGATTTGTGCCCTTCCAACCTTTGTTCCGTGGTTGTTTGTGATATGTGGTTTTTAGATCATGATCTTCACGATTGGAGCCTCTCGTGTTCGTTTTAAGGGAGCACTCGATCGTTTGCTTTGGAGACATTTCTCAATATCCATGATGTATCCTTTGATGTTCTAACCTTAGGTTTTTAGCACACTTCATAAACGGCTATTACTTAATGGTTTCACCCTTTCCATGCTAGATTAGGCATTCGACTACGTATCTAGTATGGGGGTGTTTGCACCCCTAGACTTGAAACATTGAGGACAATGTTTAACTTTAGTATGGGGGGGGTGAATAGATACTTGCCTTGCCAAACTTTCACGCTTTCCAAAGTTTATCATTTTGTTTATCATTTTTGTTGCAAAATAAGGCTAAAAATGGCCAAATTTTAAAATTTTCTCATGTTTTATAAGTGTTTGAAGACACGAATGTAGATTTTCCGATGGCGAGAATAAGAGTAATTTTTGACTCGACCGTGCGTGTTGAGCACTTAGCTTTGATTCCTTAACTACACATTAGGCTAAGTCTCTTAAATGAGGACGAGAAATGATAAGGTTAATTATAAGTTACTATGCTAAACGTAGAGTACTCGTATTCTTTCAAAAACTCATGTGTTCCCGTTGTTTGCTTATTCTCCCTTCGCATGTAAATATTTTTTGCTTAATAAATATTGACTTAGCGGTTTAATTGGGATTGTTGGGTTTCTAGTCTTTTCTAGTAACTTCCGTGTAATTAAATTGGGAAGACATTAAGGTATCGCCAGCGTCACGGTTTTGAAGTATTGGCACCCCAATAATAGAAAGCTTCACCCAATAATAAGATTTCAAGTGCTCACCTAAATCAAGCAAACAATTTGAAGCCTCACAAGGCCGAAAAATCTATGCAAAAATTGAAAGTGAATCAAGCCTTAATCTTCGAAGCTTTAAAGATCCAAAATTCGCCTTAGCGTGAGGATATACGTATTTGGCTAATAAAACCACCGATGAGGCGGATAATAAAAGGCAAGGCAAGACCGAAGTCATAATAAAAGCTTCACGGCGAAGTTGAATAAAAGATGGAGGTAAACCAAAGATAATAAGGCCCTTCCGTTAGGGGGCGTATAAAAGTCTTGGTAATAAGTCTCATGTTCAAAACCGTTATAAAACCGTGTTTATCGATTCTTCTTGTCAACTTAATTTTTTAACATCGTCGTCTATTAGGAGGGGTTATTGATTTGATGGTCTTAGTTACACCGTTAGGACTCTATTTTTAGACCTAAATCTCTATTATCGCATAAGTCAAACAATGTATCCTCGTGAAACATTCAAGACAAAATAAAATATAAGAGATACAACTTAGGAATAATGGGAGAATAAGTACGTGATTAGGGCATATGAGTAGTGTTAGCATTACTAACTTATAATGACAATGATCTCGTTGTACACTTAGCATGGAATTGGAGTGAAAATCGAGGACGATGAAATTATTTCTAACGAAGCATTCACATGTTCTTATTCTATGAACCTAAACGTCCCATTTTGCGATGAAAATCATACATTATGTCTATAACACAAGTAGTAGTAATAGTAGTAGTGTAGCTAGATTATTATTCAAATAAAGTCATAAAATTAAATTTTGGAGATGCTTTGATACTTTATTCTAGCATTGCGTGAGGGCACGGCAATGGTTTAGTATGGGGGAGTGATGAGACTGCTTTTATACATAGTCTCATCTTCCAAATAGGGCTTAAAATGCATTAAATATCATCAAAATACCCAAATATATGCTTGTGTTTGTTGCTTGTGTATTTTAGGTACGGATATTGAGATAATGACAAAAGATCACAAGAATCATGCAAAAACGAACACGGGAAACGAAGCCGCACAATGAACCAAGCCCTAGTGAAGACTTTCCCAAGATCAACCCTTGAAGATTTGAAGAATTATGAAGAAGGGTCCTACAATTATGAAGAATTGACACTTTATACCCTTGTATCCTAATAATTACAAGTTTGGTCCCTAAAGTTTGTCAAAATTACAAAAAGGGCCCTTAACTTTGAAGAATTGGCAAGTTTAGCCCCTCAACAAAGCTAAATTGTCAACCAAAATCATCCACAAAGTCAAATACATCATGAAGTCCTTCAAAGTACAAGAAATGACAAGTTTGGTCCTTTGAAAAATCCAAAATTATAAAAAGGACCCTCAACTTTCAACATTTGGCAAAAATGGTCCCTCAATCATCAAGACTTGGCAATTTCAGTCCTCCAAATTATCAATATTGCAAGTCTAGACCATTATCATTGAAGAAAATACCAAACCAGCCCTTGAAGAATTCAAATATGGCAAGAAATACCCCTGAATTCATTTTACAAAAGTTTATGGGCCAAAAATGCAAAAAGTCCAAAGTTGACAAAGCTAATATGGGCGCTGATGGAGTTTTCAAGTGAAAAGACAAGAAGAAAGGAAGTGAGGGATTAAAGTTGTCCAGACATTAAACTTACCTAGACCAACCAGCTTGTGCCACCTCACCCCACTCACTCTCTCCACCAATCAAATCCCTCCCTGGTGCCACATCACACCCCACTCACACCCGTTTTAACTAATCTTTATTTTAAATAAAGATTATGGCGCCTAACACACCATTTAAACATTAAAACAGATCAAATGAGGTGTTCTTCATGTTCTTGATAAAATTAGGGGTTTCTTAAATTCTTGTAATTAGGCCCTAATAACCTCCAGAATCTTGATTAATGGCCTCTTAATCAAAACCCAACCCCTAAACTCCCATCACTCTCATGCATGTGACAATGCCAACCCTCCCCTGCCCCACTCTTCACGTCCAAACAAAAATAAACCAGCAATCCAACGTTTGAGACTTGTGCTTACTTTCTAAGCTTCATACACACCCTTGGATCAACTTAACACTTGCCAGCTCTTACATAACTCCAAAACAAGTCACATGATTCAAGAAGATGCCAAAAGTTCTCAAGGGCAAATTTGGAAGATCAAGCACTAGGGTTTTAAGTTTTTATCTGTTCCTTAGTCATTTGTATGCCTATATAAAGGCCTTAGGGTGCTTCATTAGACGTTTGCTTTTTGGTTTTTCCTTTGTTCAAACACTTGTAAATCCTTTTTCAGTTTAATGAATTTGAGTTAAGTGCTTTGAAGAAAGACCAAGTGCCATCTTTATTCTGCTTATTATTGTTCTTAGTTTACTGCTTTTGAAGTTAAAAACCTGTTTTCAAAAGAGGAGTGTGCACAAGTTTGCATATTTTCCTCATTTTCTTGATATTTTGCTAAGTCTTGTTCCAATCTTGGAATTCTTGGGCTATAGGGCTGATCATAGCATCCTAACTGAGTTGGTTAAGGTGTGGTGAGGCTTATAACTTGGGGATAATCAAGTGTGGGGTAACAAGTTTGCATCAATCAAGATTTTTCCAAGTTTCTGATTTTTCATGTTATTGTGCTTAACCCTTGTTGAATCTTAGCAGGCTTTTGTGGAAGCTTGTGCTTGTTCTTGCTAGCACATAAGCTCAAAATTCGTGGGTGTGGATGTACATCCATGAGGTTTGCTTACTTAATCTCCAAATCTGCATAAATTGTGATTTTTGGTGATATTTGTATGAAACTGTTGTTCTTGTGAATTTTGTGGCTTGTTCTTGCTTGAATCTTTTTATTAGACTTGTTTGAGTGTTAATTGATGCTTGGTTGGCCTGAAATCTTGTTTTGCTTTTGAAAATCTTGATTTGAAAAAGTTAAAGGGGTGTTTGGGTCTACTGATTTATGCTTGTAATCTGATTTTGTGTTAAGGGAAAGTGTTGTTCATGCTTTGTATCTGTTATACCTTTGTTTGAGAGTGTTTTGCTGCAAGTTTTTGGGTTTGAACACTTGAATTGATCAATCTGCTATATAGACCTTGTTTCTGCTTGTTTTGACCTAGGATTTTGGGAACACTTAGTGTGTATGCATGCTTAGGGATAAAAGTGGTTTAAACAAAGTTAACATAGCCTGTTTGAAAGATTTGAGGTATTGAAATTGGCTTGTGTGTCAAATACATCAGCAAAAGTAGAAATCTGCATGTGTAGTGTTCATCAGTAACTTTCATAGCTTGGATCTTGCTTAATTCTTTGAACCAGTGCATGAAACCTGTTTAGACTTGCTTATTGGAGTTTATTATAGCTTGTGTGTGCATATTGGTTGAATTTGGTTGGCTGATTTGTGCTAAAATTGCTCTTGAATGCTAAACTGCTTATTGTTCATGTCTGTGCAATGTCTGGTGATTAATTGATTAAACTGTATCAATTGGCTGTTTGTGATTGTGTTATTTTGATTGTTATTGACTCCTTTTGATCCAAAGATCAATTGGGTGCCTTTGTGAAAACTGAATCCAAGAAAAAGTCACTAAAGACAACAAGTCAAAATAGTCAAGTAGTGGGAAAAGTTCCCACTGCTCAACATCCAAAACTAGCCCCTGCTAGTGCCATTTTATCATCAGCTTATCAATAAGCTATTCTAGCTTATTCTGACTTGCAACAACTTATTTTTTGTAATAGATCTTCATTATTTGACCCATTTAAGTAAACTGGAGCTTATCAGACTTTGACTTTGACTTTTCACTAGAAAACCAACTTGTTTGACTTTTAAGATAAGTGCTTATTTGATTTTTCAGCTTATTGAGTGTGCTTATTTGAAAGTTCTTTGGTTTATAATCTTAGTTTTGTCAAAAGAAACATTTTGCAACTTGAATCAGCTTCTGAGGTGGTCTAGATCATAAAAACGACTATTTTGTCGTTTTGTGAATAAGTTGTTGACTTGTTTCTGGCTTATTGAGTGGTCTTATTTGAAATTTCTTTTTGCAGAAGTCTTTGTTAGGTCAAAAGGAGGTTGTGTGTTAAATTTTAGCTTATGGCATCAGCTTATAGCTTAATGGGCCAAAAAGCCCATTAAGAATAAGCTGCTTATTATAAGTTAGCTTATTTCACATTTTCAGCTTTTGGGCCTTTGGAAAAAGATTTTAAAATCAAATTTTGAGTCAACCTGTGCTTTTTGAGCTTATTTTGAGCACTTTTTTTTATTGGGCCTTAATTAAGCCCAATAAGGGACTGTTTTGGGTTTGGCTCATTTTCTAGGCCCAATAGGGGTATTTAGGTAATTTCACTTTCATTTCTGAGTTATTTAGGTTAAATTAAGCTAGTTTGCAAGTTTTTAGAATTTTTTTATAATTTTTGGATTTTTAATATTATTTTAATATTATTTTATTATTAAAAATTAAAAGTCTGATTTTCTAGGTTTTTATATTTTTCCTAGGTTCTAAATACTTGATTAGGATTTTTGCAACTTTCCAAATATTTTTTAGGTCTTTTAATTATTTGTTATAATTAATTTAAAATTTAATTGATTTTAGGAGTTTTTAATTATTAAAAAATAGTTTTAATTGGTTTTAAAATTTTGAAAAATAGTTTTCAGCTTGATTAGAGTATTTTTGAGGTTTACAAACTTGAAGATCTTGTTTAGGGCTTTTTAATAATTAATTTTGATTTTTAGGGCTTTAATTAGCATTAAAAAGTCATTATCTAATTAATTAAAAGGTTTTTGCAAGTTTTGATTTTTTGTAAACTCTCAGAATATTATTAAGGATTTTTGGTGATTTTTAGGAATTTTTAGGTATTAATTTTAATTTTGGTGGTTTTTACGACTTTACGTGTACGCCTTTTTAGACTTAGTTAAATCCGACTTCATAATCGTCACTCTCTTCTAATCCCCTTTCTATTCTTCTTTTTCAAATATAATCACAAATTAATCCAAACCATTACACACATAACACACTAGCCTCCTTGAGAACGAACTTAATTGGGTCATTCACACACGGTTTTCCTAAATCGTCGTGCTCACTTGCCCTATTTATTGCATCCTTTTCCTAAAGGGTTGCAAAAGCTCAACATCAGTCAACAAAAGTCGACGCTGGTCAACATAAGCTCAAAACAGCTTGTTTGATTTTCTGGCTTATTTCTTGGTGGTTTTTGGAAATTTCATGGATAGGTGTTCATCATTTGGGCTTTTGATCAGATTCTGAGAAATATAGGTCATGTGCTTATTCCAATAAGCTAGATTCTTAAAAGTGGCTTATTTCAAAAGAGCTTTTTGGAGATTTAGTGCTTTTCAGCTTTTGTCTTTGATACTAGCTAGGTGATTTTGGATTTGCAATCTTTTGAAACTTAAATCAGCTTATTTGGTGCTTTAGAACTCAAGATTCGGCTTCTTAAACATTCAAGCCCGTTTTTGATAATATAGTTCTAGTAATTGCATAAAGGTCCTTGGAAATTAGGAACTTGGTTAATCTGTTTTAATTGGTAGAAAACTTGCTAGGTTTTGCACTATAGTCCTTGGCCTTGTTATCTTGTTACATGTTCAGTTAGCAAGTTTGTTAGTTTGTTACAAATTGATTATTAGTTGGTTACATTTTCATTTTCAGTCCTTACACTTTCTAAATTTACATTTCTCGTCCCTAAACTTTCATACACTTTACATTTTGAGAAATTTTACATATTGTGCTTTGATAGTATGATTTTGCTAGTGAAAAAGGTCGTTATTCTCGGTGTCTAATCGAATTGATTTCTGGTTCAAAGTGCGACTCAATTGTTTTTGGTTAAGAAAAAGGGAAGTTGATTATCTATAACTAATTAAAAAGTAAATGCGAAAAGTATTTAAAAACAAACTAAAGACAAGTACAAATAATAAAAGTAAAACAAGGTGAATATTAAAAACTAAAAATTAAAACGATATTAAAACGAATATTAAAACATATAATAAAACGAAATTTAAAGCGAAACAATTAATAAAAATAAAACTAAAAGACGAAATTAACTATCGACTCGAAAATAAAGTTTACTTAATGAAAAGGAGAGAATAAAACTAAGATGGTACTTTAAAGCTAAACGAGTAAAAACCTAAAGAAGGTACTAAAAAAAGATAAAACTTGAACTTTACGAAAAAATATTAATTTTAAAATTAGACGAAAAATTCAACTAAAAATACATAACTTTCAAAATTAAAATCAGAACAACTTTCAGATTAAACTAAACAATTACGGAACAAAATAATAAATAAACAAGCTAGCAGACAGCTAGCTCAAGCTAGCAAGCTAGCTGCTCACTTTTGGCGCCAAAAAAACTAAGCAGTCAGGCAAGTTGGTCATTTCCATCGCAATGTTACAATTAGAAGTGAAACCATCGGAATAAGCTAAAGAAAAAAGTATCAGAATAAAAATAAAAAAAAGTATCGGAGTAAAAATAAAAAAAAGTATCGGAATGTTGTAAAGAAATGTATCGGAATGTGTAAGTCAAAATTTGGGCATCATTTCGTCACAATATGCCTTTTACCCGATCGCAAAGTACGATGCCAGGGGCGATCGCAACCTACGATCGGAATAAGTGATCGGAAAAACTATCACAATAAGCTGTCACAATGTAGAAACCCTATTGTGATGGAAAAATCACAATATTCGGATGGAGTAAAATAAGCATAAACTCGAATAAGCACTTATCTAAAAACTTAACCAAATCAAATTTAAGAAAAAGCTAATAGACCAAAATTTAAAAACTTTTAAAAATACTAAATAATAAAAATATTTAAAAACAACTTTTTATAAAAATTAACTAAAAAGCACTTCATCAAAAATAAGAGAATTAACACAATAAGCACTAAAACACTTTAAGCTCTAAAAATCAAACACTAAAAGATCAATAAGCACAAATTTGAAAACTTTTAAAATACAAAATAAGCAAACTTTAAGAATCAAACTTTAAAAAGACTAAACTTTTTAAGAAAACTAAAAAGTAAATAAGTTAAACACAAAATAAGCGAATAAGCATGATAAGCTCAAAGCATAAGTCGTATAAAAACTTAAAGATTGATAAAAAGATAAACTCTTTAATCAATCAAACATCAAGATTAAACAAAATCAAAGATTATTTCGAATCAAACATGTAAAAATCAAGAAAGGTAGAAAGAGATTGAATATGAAAAACTTGAAATTAAAGATGAAGATTAAAGATTCAAATACAAGATTAAAGTGAAAAGCTTAAAACTTTAAGGAAAAACTAGAGAGAGAAAAGAACCGGACAAGATCATATAACTATGCATACATTGTAATTAACATAAATATTAAGAGTGCATACCTTTTCTCCAAAAACGATGATCAAGAACACGTAGATCACCAAACCAAACCAAACCGGAATCCGTACCCAATATTGTGATTCACCAAAAACCAATGATCAAGTTAGATCTTCTCTAAGATAGTCCACACGACACTTCAATCAACTAGCTTCGATTGCTAGATCTTGATTAAGTAAATACTTAACGAAAATCAAAAGCCAAATACGCTTGTGGGGTATTCTTGCCATCGACCTACAAGAGAAAGAATAGGAGAAAGTTAGATTTAAGGTTATGAAAACCAATGTTGCAAAACAAGGTTTACAAGGCCGATTAATCGCCGCTTAATCGCTACAAGGCCATCAACGTTGCTGATTATTATAAAAACGATTAATAGCAGTCAACTGAGGTCAATGGCAGTCAAGGGAGATAAAGCTTGCTGGAAACCTACAAATCTTGCCAAATATCGAAAACTCACAATAAACTTGTGTTTATAACTTATATAACTATTTATAAGTATGATAAGTTGGATTTCAGGAATAATAGTGCTGAAAATATCTAAAACTCGTTAGAAATATCCAAAACTTGCAGGAAATACTCAGAATTTGGTAAAAATGCCAATCCGATTAATCACTGAGTAATCCCGCCTAGAACGATTACAAGTTGCAAGGTGGTCAACCAGCCGACTAGCGATTCACGATTTTTGCAACATTGATGAAAACAATGAATCATATCCATTGTTTATATACTAGAGCTAGAGGTGTTATCGGGTCGGGTTATCAGGTCTTGTTGGATCAGATTAAATCAGGTTTTAAATTTTAAAAACTCACCTGTAACCCGACCCCGACCCGATAAGAAATCGGGTTATTAGGTTCGGATAAATCGAGTTATCATGTGACACTACAAATTAGCAACTAATACGTTACAAATGTGGCTTTCATCAAATACACAAGCCAAGTCATACAAGCCTTTGTGTTACTACATTTGTTACGAAAGAAACAACATCCCAAAAGCATAATAAATAGTTTCTGAAAACAAACAAGTAATTAAGTAAAAATAAGCAAATCACATATATCATCTTATAAGAAAAGTTAACAAAAAATAGTGATAAGTTATATTTGTGTTTAAGAAGTTTAGATTTTATGTGACCAAAAATATGTATGATCCATGAAGATGATAATCAAAGTAATATGTGATCAAAAATTGTGGATTAGACATTGTGTACACCTGCAAAAAACACTCACCATAAAAACCAAACAAATTCCTATAAGATAATGTCTCTCTAGGATATCAACTTCGAAGTTGAGCTAGTTGGTCATAGCAGAACGTTTATTTAGTTTTTCTACGAGAAATGTTTTTCCACTTGGTAATGTAATACATATTTTGCATTAATATAAATATTAAGAGTATTATTAAGAAGTGGTTGTTGAGTTTAATGTTGTGCATCGCAGAGCGGTGGAGCAGTACGTATTACTTGAAAGAATCTAATATGATTTTCGGTCTTATTGGATTGATTCGATAACCCGATAAGAATAATTTTGTAACATGAACTTGACCTGATAACACTATCGAGTTATCGGGTTCGGGCCAAAACAACCCGACTATATATTTTAAACCGATTAACCCAACCCAATAATCCTAATCGAGTTCGAATTCGGATTCGGATTAGGTCAACCCGATCTTATTGACACCGCTAACTAAATTCTTTGACTAATCATGGTAAATATTACAACTTAACCTCCAAGTAATTAACTTTTTAGACTCTTTCTCCTCCTTTTGTTTTTATTCGGCCGACCCACACCCTTAATGGGTTATGAGTTGACTTTTTGACTTTCTATAATACTTGTTATGTAATTATATTGATTACCTTAAAGTATTAAGTCTTTTTAATTAATTATTGTTAAACATTTTAACTTATTAATTAATTATCGTTAAATATAGACTAAACTAAGATTATACAATAAATGTAGCTATATTATATCGTATATCTTAATAAAAAGTGATCTTAATGTCTAAGTGTGTCGATATAGTATGCAAATAAGGTTTTAAATAAATACACTTACCAATAGGTTTTTTCATTATACCCTAGAGCTTAGTTTCTCTTTTGATTCGTCCTTAAAAAATCTGAAATCAATGATATACTTGCTTAAACCATAAAAAAAACCATTGATTTTCATGGTACTCAAAACGTAAAATTACTTATGGCACAAACGTTGCAAAAATACAACCAGTAACACACGTATTAATCATTAATATTACTAATACTATAAATTATTACTCTACTATGTGATGATCAACATATATTGCAAAATAGATACGCATAAGTTTTGGTTACTATTATTAACGAACATATAGGATCATATATGGAAAACATACAGACTTTCAACACCGGCATGTCATAATCTATTCTATATATGTTATAAAGGGTTTATCTCATTTATTGAAAACTTGAAACTTGAAAGCTGAAAACCCTATAAAGGACAACTAAAACAAAAACTCTGTGATTGAAAAAATCAAAAGTTGAGAGCATCCACTATGGTGGTTTAAAAGAGAGGTCCAAAATATTATGAAGAGGTTTATAAATTTGTGTACCATAGTGAGGAACCATTTCAAGTCTATATAGCATGAAGAGGTCTAGGATTTTGAAGAAGTTTATTATTTAATGCATTGTATGACTTGACAAGTTTATAAACCAACTAGAAGGTTTATTTATAGTGGTAATAGGTTTATGATCAAGGTTTATACATTAATGACATTTGAAGATGTGGCACTATTATAAACCTATTAAGAGGTTCATCATAGTAGATACCCTAAAAAACAAACATGTAATTATGGAATTGTTGAAAAACCATGTAATTATGGAATTGTTGAAAACCATTACACATTAAGAAATGTTAAAAATCATTACACTTTACGTTTCAAAATATTTGTCAGTCCATATTTTAATTTTAGAATGTCACTTATTACGTTTCAAAATATTAGCCAGCCCATAACTTTAATTTTAGAATGTCACTCATTACACCTTACGTTTAAAAATCTTTGTCAACCCTAATTTTATGCTTATATGAACCACCTGGAGTGTAACTTCAATTCGCCGAAAACCTTTTATTTGCTTCATACACGTATAATTGCAACTTGCAAACACTGAGCCTCTTTCTTTATCTCTATATATCACAGCCGCCAGATCCGCCATTGCCACCATCTTTTTTGTCACTGATGAGACTGCTTTTATACATAGTCTCATCGTCCAAAAAGAGCTTAAAATGCATTAAATATCATCAATATACCCATATATATGCTTGTGTTTGTTGCTTGTGTATTTTAGGTACGGATATTGAGAAAATGACAATAGATCACAAGAATCATACAAAAATGAACACGGGAAACGAAGCCGCACAATGAACCAAGCCCTAATAAAGAATTTTCCCAAGAAGACCCTTGAAGACTTGAAAATTTATGAAGAAGGGTCCTCCAATATGAAAGAATTGACACTATATACCCTTGTATCTTCATAATTACAATTTTTGTCCCTAAAGTTTGTCAATATTGCAAAAAGGGCCCTCCACTTTGAATAATTGACAATTTTAGCCCCTAAACAAAGCTAAAATGTCAATATTTATCCTCATGAAAGTCAAACACATCAAGAAGGACTCCAAGTTACAAGAATTACAAGTTTGGTCCTTTGAAAATCCCAAAATTACCAAAAGGACCCTTGACTTTGAAGATTTGGCAAAAATGGTCCCTCATCAAACATGAATTGGCAATTTCAGTCCTCCAAAATGCCAATCATACAAGTTTAAACCATTATCCTTGAAGAAAATACCAAATCAGTCCTTCAAAAATCACAAAATAGTAAGAATTACCCCTGAATTCACTTTATAAAACATTTTGGGGCAAAAGTGTAAAGAAGCAAAAGTTGCTATGAAGAAAATGGGCGTTGACAGGTTTTTAGATGGAAATGACAAGTTATGCAAAGATGGGGGTTTGTTTGTGGCCGACAACCATTGTAACCTAGACCACTCCCAGACTGCCACCTCACCCCACTCACCACTTCAACCAATCACAACTCTCCAACCCTCCACATCAGCTATCCACTCACCTATTTAATTAACTAATCCTAACAGATTAGTTAAGTATTGGCGCCTAACACATGGTTTAAAAACAAAATCAGATCAAAGCCACCACTATTTACTCCAAGAACACAATTGGGTATTTTTGATTGTGTTGTAATTAGGCCATGAAAACCTCCAGATTAGTGATTAAGCATGTCTTAATCACAACCCAACTCATAAACTTGACACCCCACCAACCCACATGCTACAATGGACCTCCCCTACTATGTTTTGGAGGAAGAAGACAAGAGATGGACAGTCATCCAACAGCCCACAATTGTGCTTACATCCTAAGCTTGTTACAAGCCCTTGGATCACTTTTTCACTTGCCAACTCATGCTACACAACAAAATCCGTCACATGATTCTTCAAGAAATTCAAACAAGACAAGGGTAAATTTGGAAGTTCAAGGCTAGGGTTTCACTTATTTCTCAGCTTCTAGATAACTTGTAAGCCTATAAAAGGCATAGGACTAGTTCATTTGTACCTGCATTTGGTTTTTCCTTGTTCAACAACTTGTAAATCCTCTTTTCAGTTTAATGAAATTATGTTAAGTCTGTTGAAGAAAGACCAAGTGCCCTTGTTATAATCTGCTTATTATTGTTCTTAGTTTGATATTTCTGAATCTCAAAACCTGTTTTTAAGGAGGGTGCAAAAGTTTGCATTTTTCCTTCAAGCTTGATATTTTGCTAAGTTCTTGTTCAAACCTTGGAATTCTTGGGCTATAGGGATGATCATAGCACCCTGATATTGTGTTCTGAAGGTGTGGTGAGGCTTATAACTTAGGGATAATCAAGTGTGGGGTAATAAGGTTGCATCAATCGAGGCTTTTTACTTTTCTGAAATTGATATTGTGCTTCTAACCTTGTTGAATCATAGTAGGGTTGATTTTGGAAGCTTGTGCTTGTTCTAGCTAGCACATAATCTCTAACATTCGTGGGTGTGGATGTACATCCATGAGGTTTGTCTTAAATCCTTGAAAATCTGATAAATTTTGGAAATTTTGTGGATTTGTGCTCTACTTGTGTTCTTGTTGATTTCTTGGCTTGAATCTGCTTAATCTTGCATGATAATGTTGTTTATATGCTAAATTGGTCATTTGGTAAACTGAATCTCACTTTTGATTTGAAAAACTTTGTTTTGAAAAGTTAAAAGAGTGTTTGGGTCTACCTGTTTGAGTTGAAATCTTGTTATTGTGTTTGTGAAAGTTTGTGTTTGTACTCTATATCTGATATATGCTTGGTTGAGAGTGTTTTGCTGCAAGTTTTTGAGTTTGAAACCTTGAATCACATAATATGCTATATCTTGTTGAGTTTGACTGTTTTTTACCTAAGAATTTAGGAAAACCTAGAGTTTATGCATACTTAGGGCTAAAAGCTGTTAAAACATCATTATTATAACGTACTTGATAGATCTTGAGGTTTGAATCTGGCTTGTTGGTCAAATACATCAGCAAAGTGAAAACTACATGTGTTAGCGTTCATCAGTAACCTTCATAAGCTTGAATCTTGATTTAGGCTTTAAACCATTGCATGAAAACTGTTTAGACTTGTTCATTTGAGTTTATAATAGCTTGTGTATGCATTTGGTTGAATTTGGTTGGCTGAATATTGCTAAAACTGCTTATAAGTGCTCAACTGCATATTGTTCTAAGTTTGTGACAGATCTGGTGCTTGTTTGAATTAACTGTACAAATTGGTTGTTTCTTGTTGTGATTTATTGGTTGTTATTGACTCCTTATGATCCAAAGATCATTTGGGTGCCTTTGTGAAATCTGAATCTCCAAAAAAGTCACTCAAGACAAAAAAGTCTACAAGTCAAGCAGTGGGAAAAGTTCCCACTGCTCAACACCCAAAACTAGCCCCTGTTAGTGTTAATTTGTACAAAGCTTATCAATAAGCTATTTTAGCTTATCCAGACCTGCAACAACTTTTTTTTTGTGATAGATCTTCATTATTTGACCCATTTGATTAGACTAGAGCTTATTGGACTTTGACTTTGACTTTTTGCTAGAAAACCAACTTATTTGACTTTTTCATAAGTGCTTATTTGCTTTTTCCAGCTTATAGAGTCAGCTTATTTGAAAACTTTTTGTTGAAATAGCTTATTTAAGTCATTTAAAAGCTTTAGAAACTTGAATCATCTCTTGGGGTGGCCTAGAACTCAAAAACGACTATTTTGTCGTTTTCTGTAGATTGCTTATTGCATTTTCAGGCTTATTCCTTGGGCTTATTTCAAATTTCTTTTTACAGAAGTCTTATTTAGGACAAAAGAAGCTTGTGTGTCTAATTTGAGCTTATGGCATTAGCTTATAGCTTAATGGGCCAAAAAGCCCATTAAGAATAAGTTGTTTGGTATAAGCTTGCTTATTTCACACTTTCATCTTTTGGGCCTTCGGAAAAAGTTGTTTAAAATCAAATTTTGTGTCAAGTAGTGCTTTTTGGGCTTATTTGGGGCACCTTTTTCATTTTGGGCTCAATTTTGGCCCATTAAGGATCTGTTTTCGGTTTAGCCCATTTTCTAGGCCCATTAAGGATATTTAGGTAATTTCAAGTTCATTTCTGAGTTATTTAGGTTAAATTAATCTAGTTTGCAACATTTTAGAATTTTTTATGATTTTTGGATTTTTAATAATATTTTATTATTATTTTATTGTTAAAAATAAAAAGTCTGATTTTCTAAGTTTTTATATTTTTCCTAGACTATAGACACTTAATTAGGAATTTTTCAACTTTCCAAATATTTTTAGGGTCTTTTAATTATTTTCTAGAATTATTTTAAGTTTTTATAGCTTTTAATAGTTTTTAATTGTTTAAAAATAGTTTTTATTGGTTTTAAAATTTTGAAAAATCCTTTTTAGCTTAATTATGTTATTTTAAAGGTTTACAAACTTTAAGATCTTGATTGGGACTTTTTATTAGTTAATATTGATTTTTAGGGCTTTAATTAGCATTAAAAAGTCATTATTTAATTAATTAAAAGTTTTTGGCAAGTTTGGATTTTTTGTAAACCCTTAGAATATTTTAGTGGATTTTTAGTTATTTTTGGTAATTTTTAGAATAAAAATTTAATTTTGGTGCTTTTTACGGTTTTACGTGTACGCCTTTATCGTCTTTTTGTAACCCGTCGTCGTAACCGTCATTCTCTTCTTATCCCCTTCCTGTTTTTCTTTCTCACAAATATAATCACAAATTTAATCCAAATCATTACACTCATAACACACTAGCCTCCTTGAGAACGAACTCATTTTAGGGTCATTTGTACACGGTTTTCCTAAATCGTCGTGCTTACCCTATTTTACCTTCCTTTTCCTAAAGGGGTAAAATTACAACTATCAGTCACCACCGATGGTTGATAGAAATGCATGGTTGATGGTTTGAGCTATCTAGGAGGTTTGGCGTGCGGTTCTTTTTGTTTGAGAGCAAAGGAGGTTTCTCTCTTTCTCCAAAACACAATTATGTTTGTTTTTTAGCTATCTTGTCAATCGGCTATGAGATGACTTATGTTTGTTTTTCATTTTCTATAGAAAATGATCCCCATCCCCGATGATGCGGATTTGTATCCTGACTCAGTCGCTTAGAGTGTCATTGCTTACTGAGGTTATAGCTTCTACTTTATTTTTATGGTATTTTTTAATTGTCATTGATTTTAAAATTAATTAGGGTTCGTAGGAGGTTTTTGATTATCGGGGTTTATATGCGTGATAAACCACATGAATTAGTTTTGTTGGTCTTCTTAGTAATGTTTTTCTCATTTTTATCTTGCTTTTATGCAGTTTCCTTCAAATTATATGCTTTGAGACGAAGTAAGTCATTAACGGGAAGAAGTAAGTCATTAACCAGTTTCGAGAAGCGACGCCGAATCATTATCAATGTTGACATGTCGATTTTGTATGCAGGCTCATTAACTCTCTGCAATTTGCCACTCTTACAATTGAAGGGATCCCAGGCTGTAAGCCTGCTGCAGTAGCAAACTTGGGTAAGCTATTAGATGCCTTTTTAATTGATTGTGATCATTAAATAGGTTTTATACAACGCGACTTCTTCTTTTGTTTGACTTGCATACAATTCCATCATTTTTTCAGTCCAGGGTAATTGGATCAATTCTGTCAACTCGAACACGATTTTGGACTCTTTAAACAGGGCATCACATTTATAAGAGTTTCCAAAATATAGATGAAAGTGGAATCAAGGTACGTGTCATGATTATCTATGGCAATATATGAGAAATCAAACGCAATGGTTAAGTACAGATCTATCTATGGCAACATAATAAAATCAAACGCAATATAGCATACAGCTATGCAAAGTTGATAGAGTTTAGTTAAATATGGAAAATAACCTTTTGTTTGAAACGCATGTATACTCAAGTTATGCAATGTTTGATTTTGCATGCATGAACTTATGGAAACTACAACAATATATGGATCAAACGCGTTTGTCAACCTATGAAAACACAGCTATGCATTCATCTGGAGGGATACTAATGAAATTCAACTCATTTTACCTTCAAATTTGCCTATATAATGACACATTCCCATTCACATTTTCGTTTACACATTGATTATATAAACTAACCTCCATCAAACAAAATATCATTACTTCCCCCTTTTCTTCCTAATTCTCCATATCTATATTACCTGCATCGTTTATTTTCCCACTAGCTATAACCGGTAACCATCATCTTTCTTTCTTTGCTTAATTGTTTTTCGCATGTGTGTTTAAAATAGTTGTTTAGCGTATGATTTTTATTGTGTGGTGTCTATGCAAGATGAAATAGATTTAGAGTTAGATCAATGAAACTTTAAAGATTGATGCTAAGCATATGAAGATCATCAAATCTGGTATTTTCTTTTTTGTTCTTGAGATTGTTGGTGTAGTGCATTCAAATGTGTCTTTGTTTGTATACATAGATCGGTGTATTATGAGTTTTTGGTTTTGTTAGTTTGTTTTTTCTTGTTTTACACTTTGTTAGTCTATGGTTTTATTTGGTTTTGCGATTGTGGTGTTGTAGTTAACTAGTGGGGGAATGTTTAAAACGAATTAATAATAAAGATTGAAACTTGGATAGATAAAGATATGAAGTTTAATGATTTACCCTTGAATGTAACTTCTGGGTGAAGTATAATTGTGTTACTTTGTTGTTTGTTTGTGAGTTTTGACCTTTATTTCATATTGTGTTTTTAGCTTATAAAAGAATAAAATGGAGCTACCATGGTTCACAGGGAGTTAAGATAAGATTAAAAAATTGTTTTGTTACTTTCTCGGCAAAAGAATGTAAGAAACCGATGTTGTAATCGTTTGGTTTTCATTATATGATTTTTTATATTCTTAAAAAAATTAGTAGTATATTTTTATATGGATTCATGTTAAATTTTAGACATTGGTATATATTATCTAACATATGTCAGTTAGAAAAGAGGTTGTTTGAACTTTGAATAGTTAAGGAACCAATAAAAGTATACATGAAACCTCCACTTTGAATGATGATCATTAAAACCTGATACTTGCTTAAGATGCTACGGAGTAAATGAACAGCTAAGCTATAGACATTGAAAAAAAGCTAGAAAATAAATGGATGACACTAATGTAAGTCATGGGTGTTACTTATGATTGGTAATGAGGATTACATTTGTTAGAAAATAGTGTGTGTAGAAAAGAGAAGTGTCATAACATCTTCAAGAAAAAAAAGACTAGACAGGACAATCGACTTCAACAAGAAAGTTGTACACTTATGAAAAATCTGACATTGTATCGAATATGATGAGATTTTTGTTCAAAACGTGTATACTATTTATATGGAGCAATATTATTTCATTCAATCATTTATTCTAATTTTATTAACTACGCAACGATGTTTTATACGTCTTATACATTAATTGAAAGGTAAAATGTACAATGAGAAAATATATATACATATAAAAAAAAGAAAAATATTATTACTTGATATCTTATGATACTCGCTTTATTTTCTTTTAGGCCTGCATGATGTATATGAGGGTGTTTCATTGTATGCCAGTGAAAAAAGAGAAGTCGTGAGTATTTTTTTGCGTAGTTAAAGAAAAAAAAGAGAAAAATATTCGAGATGATAAAATAACAGAGAGAGAGAGAGAGGAATGCGCTCAACTAGCTCTAAAAAATTTATAAAAGATAATTTGCATACGTCAACTTATTTGCATGGATGATAAACATACGTAACATATATAATGCGGTGGTTGTGCAAAGTTCAAACTAGAAGAATGAGTTTAGAATTTTTCACATAGACTTGTATAATAACGTGTAAAAGAAAATAATATATCTATATCAACTTTGTGTTTGTTATAATTAGTTTTCTAACTTATTTATAGACGACTATCTGAGGCCACTGTGTGCACCGGTGAAACTAAACATACAATTGCAATAAGCTAAAACAAAGCGGCTAAGGATTTTTCAATCGGCAATGTTGTTTTTATTTACCGATTTTGTTATTACTAGACGTCAGACGACTATTCTATAGTCGTGCATAACAACCAGATTTATAGGGACATAGATTTATAATGATATTTTGATTAAATGTATCACAGAGTACTTTGTGTAACAAAAATGTCACTATAAATATTCGTTGGTATAAAATCACATTAAATGTTCAATTATTATTTTAAGAAATCATGATCTATCAAATGGATCATGTAATAATACGAGGCTAATATGCGAATGCTTTGTTCTAATGTCGTCAATGTTCAATTGGTGACACCATATTGGAGTTAAAGTTCTCTTACCAAAAATTCATTTTACTCCATCTGATAAAACATGTCCCTTTTTGAACTAAAGAGAACATATTTTAGTTCGTTATAGCTTTGTGATGACTATTAATAAAGCTCAGTGGTGAGGAATTCTAAATATGGGTGTGTATTTGCCCGAATATGTTTTTCTCGCATGACAAACTTTGAGTTAAACGAATATCACGTACAACTACTGGTATTAGTAAAAGAAATCAAAAATTTTGGTTAATGAGGAGTCTACAACTCAAATATTGTTAGCCTCAAAATATTGAGTCAAACAAGAATGTTCGGTCATAGGTTTCTATTAGAATATTTATTAGAACGTTGTAATAAGTAGTTATTTAGTCGTGGTTCACGGGCTTGGATTTAAACTAATTAAAGTCCAAAAGACAAGCCCGGCCCAATATATAGTCCATTAAAGCCCGCATGTGGGTGGACTATATATACTACCCTCCTAGCATGTTAGGAGGGTGGATGGTCATTTGTAACAACTTCTTTTCTTAATCTAATCTCACCAAGTTAATCATCTCTCTCTCTACTTTCTCTCACTACTTTCTCTCTCTAGGAATTCATCTCTTCTTCATCTATTTTCTTTCTTTCTTCATTGCTTAATCAATAACAAATACAAGGGACAACACTTGGTATCAATCGCCATGGGGTAGTTTTGTGATTCGTTGTTCATTTTACTTGGTTCGTGTGATTTTCTCTTATAATCATCTCGAATTCAAGATCTTTTTGTGTTTTCTATGCTCTAAATCTTGATATAAATCATCTACATAGCTGTGGTAGGGATTTGGTCGCATTTGGTTGGTTAAAATCGCGGATTTCTTGTCGAAAAATTCAATTTTTTACCCAAAAATCACATAACAGCACTATATATTCCGATCAGTGCAATCGGAAAAGGGATTGTGATTCCGATTACTCAAATCGGAAAAGGGTTTTAACATTCCGATCAGCTTTTCCGATCTGTATTCCGATTGGACTTCGAACATTCCGATTGGACTTTGAACATTCCGATTGGACTTTGAACATTCCGATTGGACTTTGAACATTCCGATTGGACTTTGAATATTCCGATTGGACTTCGGTCATTCCGATCATACATTCCGATTATACATTCCGATAGGACATTCCGATAAGTGATTCCGATTGGACATTCCGATCAGTGATTCCGATAAGTGATTCCGATGATGTGTTTTGCTAAATTTTGTTTGAGTATTTTTTTGACTTAGCCACCATCTAGACTAGTTTCGGAATATCGTTTCCACGAAGAGTTAAAATTTTTACGTCAAGTAAATTCAAATTTTTTCCATACTAGTTTTAGGACATTTCTAGCTCAATTTCAAAATTTGGCGATACAAAATTTTTTGGTCTACCGTTTTGTCGGACTGGAGAATTTATTGTCGGCCTGGAGAAAAATTGCAATTTTCAGAATTTAAACCACAACAACAATCACAACAAATCTACTTAAGATCCATATTCACTTCATCATTTCAGAGAATTTTGAGATGGATTCTACTGCAGAATATCGTGTGACGAACAACAACATCATGGTCCCGGGTAACAAAGAGAGACCACCAATGCTTGTATCTGGTAGGTATGCTCAATGGCAATCACGTTTCATACGATATCTTGATACAAGACCTAATGGTGATGCCTTGAGGAAATGTATTACTCATGGACCATATATATTTAAGAAGATGTCAGTTCCTCCAAGAGCAGCCACAGATACAACTGATCCAATACCTGCAAGTGAACGTGATGAAACAAGAGCTGATCTCACACCTGAAAATTGTGCTTGGCATGATGCGGAGAAGGAAGTCATCTATATGGTTCTAAGTGGGATTGGAGATGACATTTATTCCACGGTTGATGCATGTCCTACAGCACATGAAATGTGGACTGCTATTGAACGCTTGCAACAAGGAGAATCACTCAACAAACAAGATGTCAAAACAAACTTGTTTTGGAATTTTGGCAAGTTTACTTCAAGGGATGGAGAATCTATTGACTCTTACTACTCCAGGTTTTATAAGATGATGAATGATATGACAAGAAATAATCTGCAAGTCTCCACCATGCAAGTCAATGTTCAATTTCTTCAACAACTTCAACCCGAGTGGACACGATTCGTCACTTTGGTGAAACAACAAGAAAAGTTAGACGAGGTCTCATATCATCGACTCTTTGACATCTTAAAGCAATTTCAGAATGAAGCAAATGAGATTCGATTTGAATGTGTTGCCAAGACGGCTAATCCACTTGCTTTACTGACTACCACTCAACATGTTCAAGATCCTCACTCTCGTGCTCCTAAGCCATACTCCAATACATCCTCTTCACCACGATATTCCACATCATCTAAGTCTTCATCTTCAACAAAATCTCGAGGTAAAGCGCCAAGAGCACCATCACCACCATCTGAGTCCTCATCTGAAGAAGACAGTGATGAAGACCAAGCTCAAAAGAACCGAGAGATGAAACAACAAATTGCTTACATAATGAAGACTTACAAGAAAATCTACAAACCCACCAACAACAATCTTCGCACATCATCTAACACAAAGAACCGATATGTTGAGAGTCCTCCAAGGTATGACACACGTCGACGTGGTGAAAGTCCTTCTAGGTATGATCGACATAATCCAACGCATGTTGAGGGTTCTGCAAGATATGATCGACAAACTGCAAAGTATGATACTCAGAGGATTGCTGCTGCTACTGGGAATAGGGAAACGGTTGGAAGTCAAGTGGTTCAGCAGAGTGGGATTCAATGTTTTAATTGCCAAGGTTTTGGGCATATGGCAAAGGAATGCAGGAAGCCGAAAAGGGTTAGAGACTCCAGCTATCACAAGGAAAAGATGTTGCTATGCAAAAAGATGGAAGCAGGGGTTAAATTGTCAGCTGAGGAAGGAGCCATGCTTCAAGATACTGATGATGAAGATTCTGATCAAGAGCTTCATGCACATTACTCGTACATGGCAAAGGTTGAAGAAGTTCTCAAAGTCACTGAAGATGACAATGGCCCTATCTTTGACACTGAGCCAATCGATAAGGTACACACTACTGATGAATATAATGTGTTTGGTGATATTCCTGAGCATAGTGATCTACCCAATGCCATTAATGACACGTGTATGATGGAAACGGTTGATAGCAATACCACACCCGATTCATCAGACATGTGCAATAATGAGTCTGAGGATGATCAACATGCAAATGAATATGATGAAGAGGAACGTATTGCACTTGCTAATTTAATTGCTACTTTACAAAAAGATGTCACTGAAAATAAAAAGAGTCAAAAGCAATTAAAGAAGGCAAACGCTACGCTCACTCAAAGCTTTGAAGAATGCAAAGCTGCTCTTATCAAATCTACTGAGATGACTGAAAGCTATAGAGATGAACTCCTTCAGAAAACCAAAGAGCTTGAGGGGTACAAGGGAAGTGCGTTAAAAAACCAAAAGGACGATTTTGAAAACAAATATAATACAACTCTTGAGTTATTAGCTAAAGAAAAGCGTCAATATAATGTTTTCTTAATGGATGAACGTCAAAAAACGTACCTTCCCAATACCAAAGTTAATGAACTTGAACAAAAGCTCTCTATGACCACTACTGATTCTGCTAAAATTCTAGAGGATAAGAAACAAGAGGTAGATGCGTTAAAACAAGACTTCAAAAGTAGATATGATAAAGAAACCGAAAAAGTTACGAAACTAGAAGCACAAGTCGACTTTTTGAAGAACGTTGTTTATAAAACGCATGATTCTATTCAATCCGTAAGAATGCTAGCACCTCCTTCGATGTTTAAGGGTCAAGCTAGATTTGCAAGTCCTGAGTACCTTGCCAAAGCTCAAGCTGCGAACCCGCATCTTTATCTTGATGAGACTGAAAGGACAGATCTTGATTGCATGCCTGTTAGTGCCAATAGTGAAGAGACTGCCCTTTGGGATGCTGATATTCAACCACTTGTTAATAAGGAGTTTGTGAAACCTTATAATTATGCTTATGAGAATAGTCTTTATGGCCTGTTCAACAAACAAACTCAGAAAACTCGTGAGGAAGTGTTCCTAGAATGCAAACAAAAGAGAATTCAATGAAAGAAAGCATTTGCCCCTAAGAAATCTAATGTTTACAAATACATAAACTACCTCCCTCTAGATGAATCTAAAAGCAAGAGTAGGAAAACATTAGGTATTCTTAAACACCACATAGATAATGTTAAATCTATTGTTGAAAGAGACTGGGCAAAACGTGAAAATGCTGAGTGGACACGTCCGATTCCTCACGATATTACCTTGCTTGTCAAAGAACTCTTAATTCCAAACAAGGCGTTGATTAAAGAAACTGTTCTTCAACTTGAGGAGTTCATTCGGACTGAAATGTTTGATGATTTAAAATATGTTGAATCTATTGAGAAACACATTGATGATCTTCAAATGGAGAAGTCTGATTTCTCATATGAATATGATTTACTCTTGCAAGAATGCGTTTCTAAAGATGTTATGTGTGCTTATTTTACATCTTGTGCTGATATTGATGAATATTCTGAAGTTGCATGCCAATATCTTGATAAGATCAAAGAATGTGAACGTCTTGAAATTGAGCTTTCGAAACGTAAAGAAAATGTTGATAAAAAGGCTTTTGAGTTACTTCAACACAAAACTGATTTCCTTCAAAAACATTGTCATTCACTTGAACTTGCTTTGCAAAAAGATGTTGGTCGTTTTCCACATGATAATAAATTGCAAGAAAAACTTTCCCAAACATTTCAAGAAATGAATGAACAGAATTTGGAAATTAAAGGGTTGAAAGCTCAATTACAAGACAGGGACAGAGCGATAGCTGAGTTGCAGAAACTCATTGCTAAAATGGGTGGGAAAATTGTGGAACCTAGCATTAAGAAAAATGTTGTTAGACAACCCAATGCCTCTAAAGAGAATAGATCCTCTATCTTGGGAAAACCATCTGCTTTATCTAATTCCTCGTTTGCAAAACCTGTGTTTGCCCCCAAGATGGATGGAAAGGAAAGGTTACCACAAGCTCAACCCATAAGGAATCCTATAGCACCAAGCGTTAAGCACAATAATGTGATTAAACCAGGGATGTATAGAATGTCCACGAAGCCCACAAACAAAGATACTCACTCGCCTCAGACTTCTAGAAACACTAATATTCATGTGTCTTCTACTACAGGAATAGTCTCCACTACTAGTGTTAGCCGGCCTCAGCTTAAGAGCACTCAAGAGAATGATAAGGTCTGGAAACACAAGAATCAAGGGAAGATGAAGCAAGTAGAAGAACACCCTAGGAATTTGAATGTTTTTAAGAATAAAAAGTCTGATATCGCATGTAATGACGATTTGAATGCTGTGAATGATTTGAATGCTATGAATGTGAAATTTGTTTGTGTCAAATGTGGCAAGTGTGCTAATGCTAATCATTCTATGTGTGCTATAAATAAAGTCAAAGGCGTAGATACTAGAACTAAGAAGCAAGTTGCAATGCCTATTAGAGCTAGTAAACCCAAACACAAAGTGAACCATTCTGGTGCAACCCCCACTAAGAATAGTAATGCATCAGACTCCACCACTAAGAATCCTAGAAGCAAAATTAAGGAATTATATGAGTCTGCTAGCAAGTCTTGGAAATGGTGGTTTGCTAATCAATGTCCTCCCGGATATAAATGGATTCCTAAATTTAGGACAGAAAATGTGAAAACGAGTGTTAGTTTGCCTTTAAATGTTGATAAGGACACTAATGAATCTACTATCACAACTACTGTGGTATCCAATTTAGCAAATGCTCCATCGTGTTCTAACTCTTCTGCAGGTGATACAAATAATTCTCTTCATAATGGACTCCGGATGCACGAAGCACATGACGGGGAATCTCAAGCTTCTAATTAACTTCGTGGAGAAGTTCCTAGGTACGGTCCGATTCGGAAATGATCAATTTGCACCGATCCTAGGATATGGAGATTTGGTTCAGGGGAATATCACGATTAAAAGGGTATACTACGTCGAAGGGCTCAATCACAATCTTTTCTCGGTTGGTCAATTCTGTGATGCGGATTTGGAAGTTGCTTTCAGAAAGAAGACATGTTTTGTTCGTGATTATGATGGGAATGACTTACTTACCGGTACACGGGGTACTGATCTTTACACAATTTCACTTCAAGACACAACTTCAGCAACTCCAATTTGCTTTATGGCTAAAGCTTCAACGACTCAGGCATGGTTATGGCATCAACGTCTTTCTCATCTCAACTTTTATACCATTAACTTGCTTTCCAAGAAAGATATTGTGAGAGGCCTTCCAAGCTTGAAATTCATCAAAGATCATCTTTGTTCTTCTTGTGAACTTTGTAAAGCTAAACGAAGTAGCTTCAAAACAAAGACCACACCAAGCTCTAAAGGACGGTTAGATCTCCTTCACATGGATCTATGTGGTCCCATGCGTGTTCAGAGTATCAATGGCAAGAAATATATTCTAGTAATAGTCGATGATTACTCAAGGTACACATGGACTCATTTCTTGAGGTCCAAGGATGAAACACCCGACGTTCTCATCAGCTTCCTTAAATTGATACAACGTGGTCTTCAAGCTCAAGTTAAAGTGGTTCGTACTGACAGAGGTACATAATTTTTGAATTCTAATCTGAGAAAGTATTTTGAAGCCGAAGGGATTGAACATGAAACATCTATTGCTCGAACACCCGAACAAAACGGCGTTGTTGAAAGACGAAACCGTACTTTGGTTGAAGCTGCTCGAACATTATTATCCGCTTCAAAACTTCCACTATACTTTTGGGCCGAAGCCGTGTCAACCGCATGCTACACACAAAACCGCTCCTTAATTATCCCAAGACACGAAATGACACCATATCACATAATTCATGATCGAAAACCTTCACTCAAACACCTTCATGTTTTTGGATGTACTTGTTACATTATACGAGATAGTGAAAATTTGGATAAGATGAAAGAAAAAGGTGATGCATGTATTCTTGTGGGATATGCAACTCAGTCTAAGGGATATAGAGTGTTCAACAAAAGAACAAAATTGATTGTCGAATTCACATCCGATTTGATGAATCTCAAGAAATGGCACTTGAACAAAACAGTTTAAGTCCCGATCCACAACGACAAACGACTTCCGTTCACAACCGCACGGAACTCGAAACTCAAGACCACAGCAATGAACCGTCAAGTTCAACGCTGGTTCCAGAGAATGTTCCTAGAGCTGATATGACAGTCGACACGACCATTGAAGAGTTGGAAATGTTATATGGACCAATGTATGATGAATATTTCACGGGGGAGAAACAAGTTGTATCGAAGTCTTCCGCTATCACTCATGATATGAATGATGATACCGATCATCGTCAACAACCGGATACAACTTCATCTACTTCAACACGGGTTGCTGCAGATTTACCTCCTCAGAATATCACTTCAACAATCGATCCTACAACATCCACAACTACTGTCATTGCTCCAGAGAACACAAATCAAGCAGACAATGCATTATCTGACGAAGACGAATTCATCAACCCATTCGGTACACCGGTACACGAAACTGGAGAGTCTTCTACTCGACATGTTGATCCGTCAAATATGCATACGTTCTACTAACGACATCCTTCAACACATCATTGGACCCGAGATCATCCTTTGGTTCATGTCATTGGAAACCCATCACAGCCCGTTCGCACAATACGACAGCTTAACACCGATGCTGATGTTTTTATGTTCGCACTCGCCGTGAGTTCAGCTGAACCGAAAAACATCAAAGAAGCATTAGCTGATCATGCTTGGATTGAATCGATGACGGATGAACTTCAACAATTTGAAAGACTTAAAGTCTGGGAACTTGTTGACAGACCATTCGATGTAACACCATTAAATCTTCGATGGATCTGGAAAAACAAGATGGATGAAGAGAACACGATCATCAAGAATAAATCTAGGCTAGTGGCTAAAGGGTATGGACAGAAAGAGGGTATTGATTTTGAAGAATCATTTGCACCAGTAGCTCGAATGGAAGCGGTCAGGATTTTCCTTGCTTATGCTGCACGTAAGGGATTCATCGTTTATCAAATGGACGTAAAGACGTCGTTTCTTAACGGTCCTTTGAAGGAACAAGTTTATGTCACGCAGCCGGAAGGATTCGTCAATCCTCATTATCCTGACAAGGTGTATCGTCTCCACAAAGCACTATATGGACTCAATCAAGCTCCAAGGGTGTGGTACGACGAGCTCTCGAAATTTCTGGTCTCCAAAGGTTTCTCAAAAGGTTCCATTGATTTAACTTTGTTCACTTATAAATATGGGGATGAAATTCTGCTTGTGCAAATTTATGTTGATGACATTATTTTCGGGTCTACAAACCCAAAACTTTCAAAATGGTTTGAAAAAGTAATGCACAGCAGATTTGAAATGTCTGTGATGTGCGAACTAAAATTCTTTCTAGGAATTCAAGTTCACCAATCCCCAAGTGGTATCTTCATTAACCAAGCTAAGTATTGTCAAGAGATAATCAAAAAGCATGGTATGACATCATGTGACCCCATTGGGACACCATTATCAACCACATCCCTAGATGCTGATTTGGAGGGATTACCCATTGACCAAACGAGATATCGTTCCATGATCGGGTCCCTCATGTACTTGACAGCAAGCAGACCTGATATTCATCATGCTACATGTTATTGTGCACGATATCAAGCACGACCCACTGAAAAGCACCTCAAGGAGGTTAAACGGATCTTTCGGTACCTTAAGAATACCATTCACATGGGACTCTGGTATCCGAGGGAAACCGGTTTCTTTCTAACGGCCTATTCAGATTCTGATCATGCAGGGTGTCTTGATACACGTAAAAGTACTTCTGGTGGTGCACAATTTCTAGGTCAAGACAAGCTTGTGGGATGGTCTTCCAAGAAGCAGGATTGCACGTCACTTTCATCAGCCGAAGCGGAGTATGTGTCTCTATCTGCGTGTTGTGCTCAAGTTCTTTGGATGAGAACACAACTCACGGATTATGGCTTCCATTTTGATAAAATACCTATGTACTGTGACTCAAAGTCGGCCATAGCCATCTCCTGCAATCCGGTTCAGCATTCCCGCACGAAGCACATTGATGTCCGATATCACTTCATTAAGGAACAAGTTGAAAGAGGTATTGTTGAATTATACTTTGTTGGAACTGATTACCAATTAGCTGACTTGTTTACAAAAGCTCTTTCGAAAGAGAGGTTTGCGTATCTAGTTAGGCAAATTGTTATGAGATGTTTGACTCCAGCAGAACTGGAGGTTCTGGCAAAGAAGCCTACTTGATTCATCTATCAAACATCTACCTGTAAATATTAATCAAAAAGCAAAATACAAAATTAAAAAATCTTTGATAATCCAAAAATATTCTTCTCGACATGTCTTCAGTATCGATAATATGGACGTACCTAGAAATGTCGCTCAATAACGACACGGGTGCGTACATAAAGCTCGAATGAAAGTTGTAAATATTTTTTAAAACATGTCATTTCTATCTTTTCAAAAGGAAAGTGTCTATTTTGGACAGTACTTCCAACAACGGGTAGAGCAATCTATCTTGGGTTGAGCTTGTCACAAAACATTCAACGTTTTGAGCTCAACACAATGGCTTGTAATCACTTTCAGATTGCAACCCGGATCTAAATTCACGGGGGAGTGTACGCTTTTATACTCTTACCCTTAGCAAAAGAAGTTAAATCTTCTTACACTTGAGTGGATACGTCAAGACATTCAAAGTCTATGAACTCAAGTTTATGCTTAAGAAAAACCTTTTCGACAAAAAGAATTGATTTTTCAAACAGCGTTGAACACAATTTTTTCAAGAATTTCTCAATGATATTCAAAATCTTTCAAAAATTGTGTGTTCAACAACTCCTATCCTCAAAAAGTTTAATGTGGATCAATCCTCGAAATGACAATTCCATTGGATCAATTTTTGAGGGGGAGCGTTCCAAAATTCATGCTAAGTTTGACACATTTTTCTCCCGAAGATTTTCAAGACTATTTTTCAAAATATATTTTAATCAAATTTGGTATCTCTAATATCAAAAGATTTTATATATTAGAGATAGGGGGAAAAAATGTGATTAAAATGTGATCTATAAGACTCAAGCACTTTAACTCTTACCCACATGTGCGAAACACTTTCGATTATCGATGCACATGTGAAGGGGGAGCTTTTCAAAAAAACGACAAAACTAGCAAGGTGTTAAATATTTTTGAAATACTTTGTTAGAATTTAAAGTGGTTTTTATGGTTACGATCAAATACCCACAACATCTTTAATTCACGACGTTATTGGTGTCAAAAGGGTGGTTAGGTTTAAGTCCTATGATCCAACCAGAACCGGAGGGATCTTCCCAGGGACAATCCAATAGATTATTAGAAGTCCTTAGGAAAGATGGAGTAGAATGTGAACGTAGCTGAATGCCGACTAAGTACTGATGCTAGCACTGGAACAATCACAACAAGGTGCTAGTAATGATGTCTTGGTAAGCATTGAAGGGGTTGAAGAATGAAAAAGAAATGTAAGGATAAAGGGTCTAAAGAAAGAAGCCCTCCATACAACTTAGGCAGAAACCGGGTCAACTCATCATGGACCCAGTGATGTGAAGCACAACCCTTTCCTAGCTACTCAGGCTTCTCTCAAAAGAAGTTTGTTTTATTGTCACGGAGATCAACACGACTTCTATTGACTTTCTCACTCCGAGATAGTTGATATTGAATAGGTGGCATCTGCTCTAGCCTCCGACCACTAAAAGTGCACAAATCGAGTCTAGAGCCAAGATATCAATCAAATCTCGTTAGGACACACGGATGAAGATCAAGAGAGTCCTACGCTATATCCTTGCGATATTGCTAGAACACTCAGAGTGATACTACTTAGTATTCACAATGATGAGTGGAAATCCTTCCAGTGTTAACATCAAACAGCACTGCGGTAGGTCATATGCAAGATTCTTTATGAATTGAACATATGTAAAACTGAAAAGCAACAGTGGTTTGATTCTGAATTGATTCAAACTCGTTTCAGGTTTCTACGCAATATCTTTATGGTCTTGCCAGAACATTCAGAGTGATATTCATTAATATTCACAGTGACGAATGGAAATCCTTCTAGCGTCAACATCAAACAGCGCTACGGTAGGTGACTTGTGAGATTCTTATGAATCAGACTTGTGTCAACTGGAAAGCAACAATGGTAAGATTCTTAATGAATCAAACTTGTTCCAGGAATTTGAATTGACGACTTTAATCAAGCGGATATTTATCCAATTGATTCACTCTTTGTGATCGTAGTCTTGCTTTGAGACGGTCGAGTAAAGAGAACGGCTAGTACTGCCGCGAAACCCTGTCAAGGAGATTCTTAATTGAATCTACCTGATCACAGGTACGATATTTAATATCGTATAACGGTCTTCACCGACCGGAGGTAAAACGCTACCGATTTAGGACGAATGTCAAAGCCATTCAGTCCGTGTCTATGTTTTGTCTCGAGAAGGTGGCGTCACGGTGTACTCAGCAAAGTCAAAGATTCACAACCACATATTCATGCCCAAAGACTTATCCAACAATTGATAGTGTGAGCATGTGGACAAAGACACAAGATCGCAAGATGGCAATGACAAGTCAAGGATGATTTGAAGATCTCAAGACTAAAAGACAAAGTCGAAAGACAACGACAAAGGCTCAAAGATCATAGCATGAAGGAACAAAACTACTGTTACACGTTCAAGACTCATTTATGACGAAATTCATAAATCTCCATTGGAATCCAAATATCAAAGAGGAATGACCTCACATTGGGGGAGATTGTTAGCCTCAAAATATTGAGTCAAACAAGAATGTTCGGTCATAGGTTTCTATTAGAATATTTATTAGAACGTTGTAATAAGTAGTTATTTAGTCGTGGTTCACGGGCTTGGATTTAAACTAATTAAAGTCCAAAAGACAAGCCCGGCCCAATATATAGTCCATTAAAGCCCGCATGTGGGTGGACTATATATACTACCCTCCGAGCATGTTAGGAGGGTGGATGGTCATTTGTAACAACTTCTTTTCTTAATCTAATCTCACCAAGTTAATCATCTCTCTCTCTACTTTCTCTCACTACTTTCTCTCTCTAGGAATTCATCTCTTCTTCATCTATTTTCTTTCTTTCTTCATTGCTTAATCAATAACAAATACAAGGAAAAACAAATATCCTGTACCAAAAAGTTTTACCCGACGAGTACCGTGTGTTGTTAGAAATTATCTCATAATCGATGTAATGTTTCACTTTCGATTTAACTAAATATTTTTATATGTTGTTTGATACAGTTTATGAATTTATTGCATCTTACGAGCGTTTACAATTTAATTTTGATATTTTCACGTTCTATTTTGAATGTTACTCGTAACACTTATCACAATATTTTATTTGTTGTTAGGCATTTCCGCCGCTATGCACGGGTACTCGTCTAGTATCTTAATTGGAACTGATAACAATATGTCACAATATCTATATCTATACTCCTTATAAAACAAACTAGTATATCTCTCTTCAATAATTACAAAAATTTTAAGTAGTACAACAATAAAGCATAATGTACAACTTATTAACGCAAATAACAAACTAAAATTTGAGTAATACAACCTATTAATGTCTATGTACAACCACAACAAGCAAAAGAACTTTTATAACACATTACATTTAAAACTATCATTAAAATGTAATTACTATTATAATTAAAACACTTTATTACCATAATTAACAATAAAATAACATATTGTACAAAACAACAAATGTCACTACATCTTATTTTTTCAAAATTAACTAATAAAAATAAACATATAATTAATACAGCCCATTACTCAAATATATAATTTTATATTCACCTTACAAAACAATTTAAAACATATATATTTACAATTTTCAATATCAAACCAGATTAACTGTTTCAACCGAGAACCAGAGTCACCATCGATTCGGTTTGACAATTAGATAAAGCTACATACACCTTAAATTTTCGCTTTTTGAAATGTTGATTTTAAAAAAATGTAAAGTTAAATTATTGTTCACCGAAATTATGTTACAGGTACCCGCAGCCGCATCGCGCGGGTACCCTGCTAGTTACATCTAAAGAGCAAATAAACATGTTACCATTTTGAAACGTTAATTACTAAGTCAAATATAAGGTTTTGCTAACCAATGTCCACTAAGCATACGTTAATCGACAATAAATGAACACAAATTTTCTAAATTAACATTAAAATGCATTAAATACACATTAAATAAACTCATAAATTACTATATATAAACATCATTTTACTAGAATTAATGTGTATTTAATGCATTTTAATGTAAAATTGAAAATTTTATGTTTATTTATTACCTACTAACCTCTGTCTAGTGGTATTGGTTAGCAAAGGGAGGTGATTTGCACACTCTTCAAATTGATTGACACACTCTAAATTTGTGTGTCTTGACATATACGTCTTTATAATGTAAACATGATTAGAATTGAACCGAGGATATATGTGTCAAGACACACTAATTTTTAGTATCCCAATCAATTTGAGGAGTGCGTAAATCACCTCTCGTTAGCAAAACCCTTAAATATATAATCAACAATGATAATAGTAGTACATTCTAAGATTTAGTTGATTCAAGGTTTCAACGTTTAAGGATATAGAAGAGTTGTAAATATAAATATTTCATTTTAAAAGAAAAAAAAATAAAGTTTGAAATACATGTTTAACAATTTATTAACGCTTTACATAGATTATGTTATGATAGGCTTAAATTCATATTTTAATGAGCCAAAAATGTATATACTAACAATTACCAATATCCAAAATGAAAGTAAAAAAAAATCACAATCTAATCTGAAAAAATAGAGAGTAGTCAAAAACTAATTTAGTGGGTACACCTTCACATCTACCAATGTTGCAAGAGATAATCGGATCTAAGATTTGGTACACTCCTACGTGCGTAGCAGTCAACAACTCTCTTTTTTCAAAATTTAGTTAACAGTGGAGTGAAGTAATTATGATCAGGGCGAGGATTAGCGATGCAAATGATCGTTGGCTAAATGGATTCACGATGATACATTTTAACTAACCATGGTTCAAGTTAAAAAAATATTTGAAAATATATTGGTGGTATCAGTAATAAAAAAATAAGTATTTCAAAAAGGTAAATTTTAAAAAGTTTGTTAGTATTTTATAACCTTTACCCATAATATGCTTCACAAAATTAGGTTACTCAATTTAAATGGTTATCTATTCTATGTACGTATAAACTTTTTGAGTAAAATAAATGCTAACTTTATTGTTGCTTATTGTCACATACTATCTGTTAATTTAAACAAAACAAAATATGCATTTTCTTAACACTTGAAAATTTGAACTTAATTAATCACAAATTGTTTATATCAAAAAACAATATGCCACTGCCACTCAACATAATATAAAAGTCCATCTGATAGTTGGCCCACTAAAAATATATTAAACCCAAATCTATCAATTAACTTTACCCTTCTTTTTCTCCGACGTATCCTTATCTAGTATCCACCATTGTTATATTAAAATCTTTACCGGTGATGGTGGTCGGTGGGGAGGATGGAGTTGGTACAGTAAACGATGGCGAGGACGACATTAATGAGGATGGCGGTGGATAGGTTACCATCCATTAACACCTATCTTGGGTCAACAGTCATTTTTCTTCTAGTTCATTAGTAGGGTCTTTTGGATCTAACAGATATCATAGCTGCTTCCCACTTCATATCCATCTCTTCTATATCAACATCATCCTCATCTATCTGGAACAGATCATCAAGGGTAAACCGTAGTCTGTTGTCTTAACCAACAAAAAATAAGAATGCATCATTCTCTTTAAATGATGATGGGGGTCTTTCTTGTAAGCTTTAAGGATTACTAGCAGCATCTTTCTATAACAAGTAGGTAAAAAAGTTTGAATTTTCAGATTTCTAATTAAGGAATTGTCTCAAATGATTTATAATGTAGTATAGATGATCACCAAAGAACCAACTGAGCTAGCTCAGTTGGCCACCAAGGGTAACCTTGGGGAGGTTTTCTTAGAGAGGTCTCGAGTTCGAGTCTCACCAAGAACCTTTAGGGGCCCGAATTAAGAAGCAAGAGTGGGGTTTATCCCCTAGGGAGAAGGTTCGAGGCTTACATACTGCCCAATTGGATGTCACTGTAAGCTCGAATCACTAACTACTAACTCGCCGTTAAAAAAAAGATGATCACCAAAGAACCTACGATAAGACGACAAGTTAAAGCTTATACAGTTACAATAGAAAAATTGTATCAAACATGTGCAATGATTGACTAATTAAGCATGATATGGTTCTTATTATGATTTTATCTACCGTAACACATGTATGAAGAGTACCAAATTTACCTATGTTTATATATGGTCTCAACTTCAACGACAACAAAGGAAAGGTATTCCAATATGATTTCAGTCGTCCGTCTTTAGCTTACTTATTTCTTTTTCGAGACTTTCGCGCTAATAAGGTTTTGTTAAAATAACGACAGCAGCACACATAACACATATATGAAAGAAAATATTTGAAAGAATCGAGATATATGTATTTTATGAAGAGTGATATGTTACATGTTCATACAAGTCTATATATACAAGCCCAACCATTATTAAGTCATAATAATAAAGATGTTACAGAATGTAGAAAGCCACGTAATAAGTAATATATATATATATATATATATATATATATATATATATATATATATATATATATATATATATATATATATATATATATATATATATATATATATATATATATATATATATATATATATATATATATATATATATATATATATATATATATATATATATATATATATATATATATATATATATATATATATATATATACATATATATATATATACATATATATATACATATATATATATACATATATATATATATATATATATATATATATATATATATATATATATATATATATATATATATATATATATATATATATATATATATATATATATATATATATATATATATATATATATATATATATATATATATATATATAATCTTTTTCTTTGCTTTGACCACGACTTTGTTTGGTCTTCCTCTTTCCTTCAGCCCATGTTTCAAAGCTAGCAAAAAGTTCGAGCCTTCGGGATCCCTCTTGAACGGCGGTCGGTCAGTCCTTTTCTTCTGTTGATGCTGAGGCTGATGCTTTGACTGTCTCTCATATCATTATAATAAAGATCCACTACTTGCCTGGTCGATGCTAAACTCAGTACCTCGCTTCCTTCCTAGTACACCTACTAGACCCATACTCATTTCGAATGTGTTCACCAGACCAGCTCACTCAAGAATGGGACGGCAGTGGTCCGCCGGCAAGCTCGTTCTGATCTTGGATGCAGTACATTGGAATCCTGAAAAGAATCCTTAACTATAAGGGTAGCTAAATGATAGGGTAAGCTCCGACCAGGGATCTGTCTTGGATAGATATTCCCTTTAGTTGAAGGATAGGCTTTTCCCGCTCCTATGAAGAAGGGAGAACAGCAATCCTTGTGATATAGAGAGATAAGTAGTACTACTGTAGAAGCACTTTTGAATGAAGGATCCTCTTTCTTATAGCCTGAATGATTTGAGGCAAAAGTTCCTCAGAGGGCTGCCCCCAAAATGCGTCTGAATCAAACGGGGGACTAGACGGGAACGTATTGAAATCGGAGGTGGAACTACTTGGGGCCTCTGCTGAAAGACTTTGTTCAGATGGAGAAGATTCCGAAAAGGAAATACCATCTCACCTGAAAAAGTCAGTCGCTACCTTAAGGCATGCCTTGACTCCACTCGATGGGACTTGCTTTCATAAAGATTTTTTCTTATTTACTTTATTTACTCGCCTTTACTTTAGCAGATATCTTGTTTGTATAAGTAAAAGAGGATAAGACCACCGTTTGCCACATTTGCTGATGAAACAAGATAAAGAACGGGTTCTCCCTACTTGCATTGAGCGGGATGCTGCTTTCTTCTCTGTTTTCGAGATCAATTGACTTCCATTGACCTAGATGGGAGTTGTCTTCTTCGATAGCGGGTTCTACATCCGGCATCCCTCTTTATTTCCGGGAGAATTTAGCCGATTTACTTAGTAAGCTGGGACCTGTCCAATTGCTAGTTTGGCTGGAGTTGTTTGTTTCGAAATGCTAGGTTGACATAGAAGAATCCGAAAGGAGATGCATTGAAGAAATGTCAGGGCTGTTCCGCTAGTTGGATAGGCGACTTCTCAATCTTGGAAGAGCATCTTGCAAGGGTTAGAGGTTTTGAAGGATGAGCTGGTATGGAAGATACCACACAGCCGTCAACCCTGCTGGAAGTGCTTTCTAGATCCAATCTCCTGGTCTTTCGTTCGCTATTCGAATGTCTGGACCAGTAGAAATGTACGAAAGGTGGTCTTGTCCTTTCCTTTACAACTAGTAGCTAGTAGTTGCGTCCTTTTGTCGAGTGCGCGATCATGACAAGACTCGAGGAAGAAGCCCCGGCTAACTCCGTGCCAGCAGCCGCGGTAAGACGGGGGGGGGGGGGGGGGGGGGGGGCAAGTGTTGTTCGGAATGACTGGGCGTAAAGGGCACTAGGCGGTGAATCGGGTTGAAAGTGAAAGTCGCCAAAAAGTGGCGGAATCCTCTCCCCTTGCTTTATTACACCGATAACTGCAGATGAAGCGAAGGACATCGATTATCTATTTAAGATGAACGAAGAATAATATAAAAGCATCTAATTCACCCGCATCTGTTGGAGGAAGGAATACAACACTCTTACTAAATAAGGAGGGGGAAAGCTGAGCCATTGGGGAAGAGGTATCGGAAATGGGCTTTGATAAGAGCTCTGGTTTGTAGCAAGTCATTTACAGGTCCTGGGGAACTTGACTCATTTGCTGCTCCTAGGGGCTCAGTTCCGACTCCTTTCCAAAAAGTAAAAAATCCAATCCCACAAAGGATTGTTCATGGAACTACTATCGAGATTCTTCGGACCATATTTCCTAGTATCATCCCCATGTTCATTGTTATACCATCATTTGCTCTCTTATACTCAATGGACGAGGTAGTAGTAAATCCAGCCATTACTATCAAAGTTACTGGACATCAATGGTATCGTAGTGCGCCTCTTCACGAGGGTGATTTAAGTGCAACGAAATGCCTTAAGAATATGGTTCGCGAAGCATCTGGCTTACCGGTAATCTCCCATTCCCGCCGTCGAGAGACTTAAATAACTATAGCATGCCAGAAACGGGGAGTTGAGATGGTTAGACCTATACCCCCAAATGCTCCCAGCGTAGAAGCCTATGGTTCCATCTTGTTATTGCTGGAGGTACACATCCCTCTTCTCGGTGTGGAGCGATATACGAGAAATAGATGCTCAGCCTGAAATGTCTGATAACGGCGCTGAAGTAGTGAATCTATCGGCACCATAGCTGTGGCATACAACTTTGGACCTAACGGCCGGCCCAGTAACCTTTCGGAATGGGGGATCCCCGTTGGCAACAACCACGGTAGTAGTTGCGGAACTACTGTGCGCCGGGAGAGGACAACCTCTTGTTCCTGCTCCTCTTTCTTCGCTTCAGGGACGGAGGTCCTACGGTAGATAACAGCAGGTACAAGCAACTTGACCGAAGGGGACCAGTGCTTCTACTCTTCCACCGAGGAGCCGTTCGTAGCGAGAAGCAAGGGATGTCGTGAACGGTGGGAGGTCACAGAGAATTTACATATTCATAGAGTGATCCTATGATCGATACAGGATATAGACTATCTCTTTCTTTATTCGATTCTTTTTTTGATGTATATTTATATATATATATATATATTATATATATATATATATATATATATATATATATATATATATATATATATATATATATATATATATATATATATATATATATATATATATATATATATATATATATATATATATATATATATATATATATATATATATATATATATATATATATATATATATATATATATATATATAGGGGAGAGTTAAAATAAAAAGACTTTTTTTGTGAGAAGGATAAGAAGGATTTTCAGCCATTGATTTAAAATCAATGGATAAGATCAATCCATATATGTAACTAACTAACTAACTAACTAACTAATTAACTAACTAACCATATAAACATGATTTTAAAAAAGTTCTCGA